>JADLZK010007890.1:0-463843 GCA_015847255.1 Hyparrhenia diplandra
CGGCGACAAGCCGGCGCCGACGCACTCGTCCAGGTTCTGACGACGACACAGGATGAGGCTTTTGGGTGGTCGCCGCTTGGCGAAGACATGACACTGGCACCGGGTAATTCGAGACGGTCATGGATGTCATGGCGATCGAGGATGGAGGATGGATGCATTGGCGCGTGCCCGCGTGCGTTCGTGCCTGTGTGCACGCCGATGCAGGCCGTGCCATGCGGCGGCGCGCGATGAGCTAGCTGAGACGACGACGGACGGAGGCGAGACCGCGGTTCGAGGTCGCCCGAAAGGATAAAGCACGCATGCATGCTACCATTGGGCGACGCATCTATCGTTGGGCATTGGGCAGCCGGCAGGGACAGGGCGACAGGGCGGCACGCCGGCCGGTGAGGGGCAGACGACGGCGACATTATTCTCCTTGGGAACGGCGAACGCGCAATGCAAGCGCAAGCTTTTCAGCTTCATTCAGGTTGGGGAACAACAAAACAATGTTGGTAGGCCTGCATCTCATCTGCATGCTGGAGATGGCGATCATTGAATTGAATTACTCCTGACCTCCTCCGTCCTCTGGCAGGCTGCACAAAAATTTTTTTTCGAAACCGGGACATTGCCCGCTTTTGCATTAAGAGAAGTGGGATAGTTTAGTTACATCCTAGACATACAACCGGCGAGATGCCGGGTATACTAGGCGACACACTAACAAAAGGCACCACGCTAAAACGGTGGAGCTAACAAGTTGTACTTAGGAAGAAACCTATTTTTGCGATCGAGAAGAAAAACCGCCGCTCAGCGATTCGTCGCTGCCGCCAAGGCGGTCAAAGGCGGTTCGGCAAGCGCCATGGAGGACTAGGATCCGCACCATGTTCCGCTTTGTGTTGTGGGACATTACCGCCGAAATGATCTTGGAATCTCTTAGCAACGGTGGAGTCCGGGGGTTTGAGATGAAGCACCCTCCGCCCTCCCTTCCCATTTGTTGAGGACGCGCCGAGCCCGACGCTCAGGATTGGGATCCCGGGAAGGAGGACTTGGCGGCCAAACGGACACTCCGCTTGCTTCACGCCTCCCGCGTCCGTGAGATGCGCAGCGCCAGGTGGTGAAGGCCACCGGCCGGGCCGCTCTAGGGGCAGCAGCAGGAGAGTCGACAAGTCATCCACATCCGACTTGAGGGCGACCGCGGTGTCCGCGGTGTCGTAGGCGGCGAGTGGCCGGGCGCGTTGGAGCCGCGGGTGTCCGGAGCCACCGACGAGTCGTGGGGCACGACCGCACCACCCCGACGAGGACGGGCGCTCATTGAACCCGCGACTCGAGCCGCGGCTGGCCGCACGCTATGTCCCCTCGACGCGCCCGCCGGTTCCGCCCCCCCGCAGCCCCCGAACGCATAAGGGGTGGGCTGCTGCAAGGTGCCCGACAACCCGCACTCGCACGGTGGCGTGACCCCCTCCTCCCGCCGCTGCTGAAGCCACCTCCCCGCCGTGGAACCTCCCGTGAAAGGAGGCGGCCTGGCGAGCTCACTCCACCAATCAGCCGGTGGCAGGCTGCACAAATTCATCTATCCTCCTGGTGATTTGGTCCCCTTTGAGAACTCAAGCGATTTGAGGGAACAAATCACACAGATGTAGTAGTACAAAACAAAAACTGAGTAATTTTCGGCCCCCTTTTTTCTTTATTTTGAATTGTTGATTTCGGCCTTTTGGTCACACGTCAAACAAAATTCAAGTAAAAGACTAAGACGATATCACACGAATTAGGCATTCGCAAATACTCATGAAATGTAAAGAGTAAAATGCACCGGACGTCCCTAAACTATTGGCTCGCTCCCATGCCCGCCCTCCAACTATGAAAGCAACTATCCAGGTCCCTCAACTATGTCCGCACAAGATCCACTGTCCTGATGCAGCCACGACAGCCAGCTAATCTGACGTGGCGTTGCCACACGTCATAACATTTAAGCAAAAAACCCCCAAGAACGTGTTCTCTAGCCTTCTCATCCCTGTTCTCATCCCCGTGCTATTCTTGGCAAATGGAATATGTGTTTGTTTCAATGCAAATGTGTCAGCTAGCTTATTACTGCAATTAAAAGGTGAATGAAATGACACAAGTGGATAACATGGTTCACCCTGGGCATATTTTTACCGAAAAACCGAACCGAACCGAACCGAAACCGAACCGAAATGTCGGTTTTTCGGTTTTTCGGTTCGCTTCATTTTCGTGATATCTGAGGAAACCGACTAATCGGTTCGGTGCTCGGTTTTACCTCAAAACCGAACCGAATACCGAAGAAACCGAGAATCAGCATCGTATTTCTTCTCCACCTCCACCAATCTCACATTGGGCCAAGCCCACAACGCTGCAAGGCACGCTCTCTCGCGCCCAATAGCCTCGATCCCGCCCGAGCGCGAGTCGCCCCCTCGGTGAGTCCGAAGTCGCCCCGGCCACTCACCGTCGCCACCGAAGTCACGCCGCATCGAACATCGTAACCCTAGCGGTAGCACCGGCGGGCGGCGAAGCGGCTCAGCGGCGCCGGCGGGTCGCTAGCTGGGATCTGGGCGGGCTCGCGGGCGGGCAGCGTCGGGCTCGCGGGCGGTGGCGGAGTCGAGGAGCTCACCGGCGGCGGCGCGGGTTCGGCCAAGGCGGCGAAATTTGAGTCAGCGCAGCGCGACGCGGGCGGCGGAGCTCGCCGGGGGGCGGCGGCAGACTCGCCGCCTATTTCGGGCGGGGCTCATCGGCGGGCGGCATCGGGCAGGAAGGAGGAGCAGCGCCGATTATTCGGTTTTTTCGGTAAAAAACCAAAACCGAAGTAAAAAACCGAAACCGATTTCGCCGGTTACTGTGATTTTGCCAAACCGATTGGTTTTGATTTTCTAGAAACCGAATTATTTTTTACCGAACCGAACCGAACCGAATTTTTGGTTTTTACCGAATGCCCAGGGTGAAACATGGTGACATATATCACTGAAATACATATGATTGCTTAGGCCATTAGTTCATTAGCCATCAGTCATAGCAATTACATATGGTTGGTTAGGCCAAGTTCACTGGCCATCAGTCACAGCAACTGATTACATATCCTAATTAGGGTCATTCCTCCTACCACCCTACTCTTTTGCATATGATCTATATATCTATGATCACTGCACAAAAGGCAAGCTTAGTTGCTTGACAAAAGGCAGCCATTGCTGCTGTACAAAAGTCACAAAAGCTGCTACACAGAATAAGCTGTAGCTGCTACAAAAGTAAGGCATGGACACAGTCTTCGCTTGTCTCAATTAGTCCCTTTCTTGGACTTGGATTTGGGTTTGGATGTATTCTTCTTCTTCTCTGCAGCCACCCTTGTGGCCATCACAATCTTGGATGCTGTGGTAAGTGGACAATGTCTTGCTGGTGGCAGATTGGTGTTGATGTAAGCACAATCTGGAATAGGTTGCCTCACAGGAGGTTGCCTCAGAGTTTGGTCAGCCTGAACAATGAGAGTCAATTAGTAGTATTATATTAGAAAGGACCTAAAATAGTGGTTGTGTTACAATGGAGGTTACCTCAAATTGCAGCTGTGACACCATTGGGTTCTCCAAAGTGGACATAACTGGCTGTGTTACACTTTCTGTTTGGTTCATCTCCTGGACAGTGCCATGATCTTTGGTGGATTGCTGATCTGGCATAGCTGGAGTACTCTTGTTCTTAGATTTCTTCACTGCTGGTTCACCAGCTTTCTTTCTCTCACAAGTTCTTGCATTGTGAGTAGATTCTCCACAGTGACTACAATGCATGGGTAATCCATGTTTGGTTAGTCTTGGGCCATTTGGTCCACCCACTTCATGTGCTGATTTCTTTCTAGCTTTAGGTGGTCTTCCAACCTTTTTTTCATACTTAGGTGGTTCAACTTTTGGGCCATCAACTTTCTCCCAAGTAGACTTGTCATTGCATGGGTGAATATACCATCCATATGCCTGCTTGAAAGCTTCAGTAGAGTAACACCATGGCAGCACTGATTCTTCAGGTATCCTCTCATGCCTAAGGCATGAAATTGCATGACTGCAGGGTATACCTGTCAAGCTCCACCTCCTACAGTCACATTTTTTTGCTCCAATGTCTACATTAAATTGCCACTCCCTGTCATGAACCTCAAACACATCACGGCCACTTGGTATTACATAGCATGTGTTGGCCATTTCTGCATGCCTTGCTAATTTCTTCCTGATTTTTGGGCAGATCTGCATCCCTCCCCATTTCTCTTGCACTTCTTTTTGCTTGTTGTAGTGCCTGGCCATTAGTTGTCCCTTGATCCTTTGCAGCATGCTTAAGATAGGAAGTTCTCTAGCTTCTAAAATGTACGTGTTGAAAACTTCACATGTATTGTTCAGCAGGATGTCACATTTTGGGTATTCACTAAAAAAATGCCCTAACCCAAGTGTTTGGGGCATTTTCTCCAACCAAGAATGTGCATCTTTGTTGAGCACTTTCATTTTGTCCATCTCTGCATTCCACCTTGGCACTGTACTTGCCCTTGCACAGGCCCATAGCTGATTCTTCAGGTTTTCCCCTTTGAACTGGCCTTGGAAGTTAGAGTAGAGGTGCCTCACGCAAAACCTATGTTCAGAGTCAGGAAAAGTTTGTTGAACAGCAGGGATTAAGCCTTTTTGTTTATCAGTCATGATTGTCCAATGTGTTGTATTTTCTATTCCTAGATCTTCTTTCAAGTGCCCTAGGAACCACTTCCAAGAAAGAAGACACTCCACCTCAACCACTGCCATTGCAATAGGAAATATGCAGTCATTAGGATCTATTCCTACAGCAGTAAGCAACTGACCCCCAAATTTAGTCTTGATGTGACAACCATCAAGACATAAAACAGGTCTACATCCACTTAAAAAACCCCTTTTGCATGCATCCAATGAGAAGTACAGTGAACTAAAACAACCAGCCTGTAATTTCAACAAGAGTGTGCTTCCTGGATTTGTCTTCCTAAGTTCCTTGCCATAGTCCCACAAATCATTGTACTGCTGCACTTCATCTCCATATATCATGTCCCAAGCATGTCTTCTAGCTCTAGATAATTTGTTCCTTGAGGGAGTCAAATTTAACTCCAGCTGCACTGTTTTTGCAAAACTTGTCAAACTCATCTTCTCATCAGCTCTGAACCTCTCTAAATATTTATTGGCAAGCCATTTTGCAGTACACCTTTTGAGTACCCATTTTTGGTACATGTGTGACTCCCAACATAAGTCTTGATGACAAAACAGTTGACCCTTTTATCTTCTGAAGCATACAGGTACCAAGGACATCCTTCATCACAATGAGCTTTGATTCTTCTCCTATCATTCTTTGGCATCTTTATGTCCACTCTATTCTTGATGCTATACTCAGTAATTGCCTTTCTAAGCATCTCTACTGAACCAAACTTCATGCCCACTTTGAAAATAGGGTTCTGAAAATCTTCATCTCTGAAACTAATATTTTGCCCAGCCATACCCTCTTCATCAGATTCAGGAAGCTCTAATTCTTCTTCATCAGAGTCTAGCTCATCCCACTCTTTGCCTACTGGTTCATTGTCTACTGGCCCAAACCTTTTCCTCCCTGCCTTCACCATTACCCCCTTTGCAGCACCCTCATCAACCACACCTTCATCAACATTATCACAGAAAAGGTCATCATCTTCATCTTCAACTGCATAGTCACTGTCCTCAAAATGAACATCAGAATCAAAGTCACTGTCATGGCCATCAGCATAGTCATCTGTCCAAGCAGGGGCAGGCACCTTAGAAGGACTAATCACTTCGGGCAAGGTTGCAATTGGGTTCTGCACAATATCCTCCCAAGCATTGCCATCAAAAGTATTGTAAGGGTCCATATAAAGCACATAATTTTTGACCTTAAATGCAACTTGCTTCATTATTTGGGCTTCTTAATTAGATGCAATTAAACGCAAACCAGTCGACAAATTCTGTCCAGGCAACAACCACCACACAGGAACACCCAGATCATAGCCAAGCACCACTGATATCTCTTCAATTGCATTAAAAGACCAATACTGCACTTTGCATTTGTCGAACCAATCGACCTTGCCATCTAGGTACACTCGATCAACACCAGAACCACAGAAAAAACCATTATGATGAACTTCCACAGAGAACTCGTCATCGTCAGGCCCTAAATAAAAAAAAATCAAACCTAAAATTAAGCACTGCATCGGAGCATCTCAAGCAAGCCTACGCAGCAAACAGTGGATGGACATGGAGGTGCAAATCTGGAGCTGGAAAAGGCTGTACCGAATTGCCATTACCGAATTAAAATTAAATTACTACTAGCTGCTAGAAAAAAAAAAAAAAATCCTAGCACACAGTGGCAATACACCTGCAGCACCACCACTACTAGATCTCTTGCACGTACATGTGGTCTGGCCACGCCTTGCTCGCAAGAGGCAAAGCTAGCATGCATCATCGCCTACTCCAGCTGTGCATGTGCTCACGCACGGGCTCCTGCTGCAAGTGCTGCCTGCACTTGCAGGTTGCATCAACCGGCACCGACAACCGCGTCGTCATGGACAAGCAAGCCTACTAGACCAACTACAATGCATCCAAAATCATCTGCACAGATAGCATGAGCAGGGTACGAGCTACAGGCCACTTACCATAGGTTGGAGCCGCCTCCCCTTTCTTTCGTCGACGCCCTGCCATGGTGCCGCCGCGCCGCAATCGGTGCGGCCAAGCGGCACCCTCGCACAGATCCTTCACACCGACGCTGCTGGGGGCACTAATTTGATGCAGCACCGGCCCGACCTCGTTTCCCTCGTCTTCCCACGAATGCGCCGCCCGGCTCGCCCGCCCTTGCTTTCTCTCGGTGAGAATGAGATTGGGGAAGAAAACAGATGAGGTCAAAATGTGAGGACGAGTGAGTTCACGGGGTTTTTTTGCTAAAGTGCAATGGCTCCAGCCCTCTATTTGCCACTGTGGCAACGCCACGTCGGATTAGCTGGCTGCCGTGGCTGCATCAGGACCGTGGATGCTTTGCGGACGTAGTTGAGGGACCTAGATAGTTACTTTCATAGTTGGAGGGACGGGATGGGAATGACCTAATAGTTTAGGGACGTACGGTGCATTTTACTCAAATGTAAAATACAAAAACAATTGCGAAGCTACGTATTTGGAGAGAAAACAAACAAACCAAAAAACAAATATATGCAGTTTGCGAAGCTACTCAAATCAATACATTAACGCGAACAATGAATGCTCCGATTGAGTTCTCTGTCTGCTCTGCTGTGCAAGTGTGGATGGATGCATCGTGGACGGCGGACTCGGAAGCAACACAACACAACACATGTGAATGTGATGCAAAGTTGGGCCTGTTTGAAGCTGAGAGGCCGATCGGGCCCTGTCCATAACATTGCGTGCAGGCTTGCCTTTGTACTGTTGCATTTCCAGACCGGCCGATCCATTCCAATCCGGCCCATTGGTTCTTGGGTCGAACTGGCCATGCCGGATTGACTTGACTTGAGTTGACTATGAACAAAAATATCGGAATTACATAATCTATAAACTCACATGATTATATATAATATAGGAGAAATTATAGTTTAGATTAGATCGATGTTTTGGGTGATGACGATGTCAGTGCTCTCTGCACGTGGAAAAAGGCAAAACTTGTGTGCTTCTAGAGAGGAAGGACGACTAGTAGCAGTGCATAGTATACCCGGCCTAACGGGGAAAAGAAGAGTTGTACACGTAGAAAACAGTTGTAGTACTAGTGATGCAGTCAGCTGGCAAGAACCATTCCGTTGCACTGGATCCCTCGTCACCAGGGAAGCCAAGGGTGATGCTGATCCACGCATGGGCCGGCCTGTCGATGATCTATCGAGTCCATCAGCATTGATGGATGGATCGATCTGTCCCCGATTGACGTGCGAGTGCGACCGACACGACTGACTAAACACACTGGCCATCAAAATAGTCAAAGCTTAGATACTGTACTTGTCTTGTGTTGCCTTTGCCGTGTCTTGATATTTTTTTTCGTGTCATGATATCTGACACCAAAAAGTAAGCATGCATATATTTCTTTTTTGGGTGTTTAGTTGGTGCAATATTTTGAGTTTGGTTACTGTAGCATTTTTTTTTATATATTTAATAATTATTGTCCCACCATAGGCTAAATATATTCAAATGATGTCTCACACTTTTCACCTAAACTGTGTAATTAGTTTTTTTATTTTCCTACATTCTATGTTTATTTATACGTTAAAAAATTTGATGTGATAGACATTGTATCATTTTTTAGGTTTACTTTTTAGAACTAAACACACCCAGTTTGTACGCGTTTTTTCCCCTCGAATTAGTTAAAGATGTCTTGACTTGCTTGTCCGTGACAGCCGGACCTAATGAAGAGGGAAGATGGAATACTTTTCTTGTGTTGTTGTTGGGTTTGCCTTGTCTTGTGTCGTCATGGCACTTCACTGACCGACTGACTTGGCAACGGAACAAGATGCGGTGGGATATTTTGAGCATATGCTTAAGGCTAGTGGCACACCAAATGTGTAGCACACACGACGACTGACTTAATTACTCCAGTTTAGAGCATGCACGATCTTAGGATGCTGACAGCTCATCCCTCTTTCCTACCTCTCTCAACTTTCCTCACTCCGTGTATCTCTTCTCTACTACTAAAAAAGAACCAAATGTCATCGTTTATTTGCCTCCTTCGATTCACCCTGACCAAACACACCTGGCATCTCTAGGTAACCGCTCCCTACCATGCTACACCCACTTCTCTGCACCCGGCTCCCATTGATTCACCCATCCTTCACCACCCCGACTCCGTAACCATCTCCTCCCGCACAACCACCGCCGCCCAGCTCCCCGCACAAGTGTTTTTCTTTCTTATTTAAAAAAACACGACCTGGGTACAACCCACCTGTGTTTTCATTAAGAGGAAAGTCACAACTTTCGGCCGCGGAAGAACCCCGCAAAGCAAGGGGGCGGACGTGTTGCTAGCCGGTGGTAAAGAAAAGGATTCTGTGTCCTAGAGCAGTAGTGATTCCCTAGCTATACGAGGAGCTTGCCCCAAAAGGGCAGTGGCAAAGCTAATGCGCTTGCTATATAGATACTTGTACGTGTCGTTGCAAATATGGTAACATTTTAAATGATATTGGGTTTTTTTCGAAAACGTGCTTTGCACGTAAATAATAATAATATGGGGGTTTCCATTCTTTTTGCACTCACAAGGGCCACAACCCATAACCTAGCTTTGCCATTGTGTGCCCCGGACGGCCTCACTGTGAAGACAAAAGAACACGTAAAAGAAAACAATAACATACTCCCTCCGGGATGGTATTAGAAGTCGTTTTTGGACAAGGTTTGGGTCAAACATCGGAAATATAAATCATAAATAACTTTTAAGTTGTTGAGTTTGTAAATGTAAAAATTATATGAGTAGATTTGTCTTAATAAATACTTTGATAAAAGTATACATATATCACATCTCCATAAATATTTTTATAATAATAAGAGGTCAAAGTTGTGTTTTAGAGACCATACGTCGTCCTAAACGACTTCTAATACCATCCCGGAGGAGTACAACTATTTATGTTCGTGCGACCTAGTAGTAGCAAGTAGGATTGGCTGTCGGAGAGGTCAAAGTCTGTTGGGAACGCTGGAGACGCGTGCCAACCACGCAGAGAGAGCGCTACAAGCCATCACCGACTCTTCCTTTCTGGCCCGGCTGGGCGAGGGAGCAGGCACGAGCGCCGTGGCCCTTCCAAATCATAAGCTACACTGGTGTGTGAACCGATTAATCGTTAGCGGGACGCAGTAGTAGCTCAGAAGGCCTTGGAGAATTAATGGAACCATTTTTTTTTTTTTAGCAATAGAATTGATCATAGTCCCAACTCCAATTATTTGAGATCGATGCAGCAATTGAAGACGTCAGCCAATTCTTCACAGACAAATACTACAAAACACACATGGCCGCGTACGACAACGTTTGCTGTTCTCCGATCCATTGTGGATTGTGGTCTTGTGAAACCATCCCAGGTAGCCAGGCTCTTTGTCACCACGCCAGCAATTGCATTGATTCCCCAACCGACGGGACGTAGGTGACCGACAGATGGAGTACTTACCTCTCTTTGTTTGTGGAAAAATAAGCCGCTTGGATTTATTGTGGAAGAAAATCTCTCTCTTGTTTTGTCCAAACAAGATTGTGAAAGACAAGTTATGGTACCGGATTTGTACGTACTTGTTGGTCTTTCTTTTTATAAGGGAAAAATTACGTATGGTGACATATTTGGTTAATATTCTGCGTGGTCCTTTAATCTCTCTCTCTCTCGATCGAGAGAATTTCTTTTAAAAAAGAAAAATATATGCACAATAGCGTGAGCAAAGTGTCATGAAACAAAGTCACACTAGCTAGGAAAAAGATGTGGCGAGCTTTACATTTACAAAAAAGAAAAGTGTGCACAAAATGGCAGTGCAGTGGTGCATCCATTTGTGATTTTTTACGGTGCTCGGAGTTCCTCCCGTTGAAAATCTTTTTGCCGGTTCCTACACCTAACTATAGTAATTCAGGGTAGATTAGTACTTTCCTAATCACAGCTCCTAATCACAGCTTCTAATCACGCGTTGGCCAGCGCCACCGAGTAGACGACGATCACGCCGGCCGCCGAGAGTGCGAGCACCGCCCTGCTCCTGCTGCCGCTATTGGGGCTGGGACCGGAGGTGGCACGGAACCGTGGGGATGAGCGCCGCCGACGCCCCAGTGCAGCGCCTCGGCGGCATTGAACGCCGAGCAGCACGGGCGAACACGGGCGGCATTAGCGAGCAGCAGCGGCGAGGCAGTTGACGAGCTGCGTCCGTGTTATCGCTGGGTAATGACGACGACCGGAAGACGGGCGGGCGAAGGATGGCCCGCTTCTCCTTCCGGGCGGGCGCTGTTGCCCGTGCCGCGCGGCGGCACCGAGGGCGAGCAGCAAAGCAGTGCACGGCCCAGGCCTTGGCGAGGAGCAGGAAGGAGAGTGAGAAGGGCATGGCGGCAGGAACGCCAGCAGCGCCGCTGGGAGAGACGGTGGTCGAGGAGGAACGGCAGCTGCGACGCCCGGCGGGACCCGCGGCGGCGGCGCCAGCGGGGCGTCGGGGAGGGCGGATGGGGGCGGACGACCACGACGGCGTGAAGCGCGGCGGCGGCGTTTTCGTGAGAAGCTGCTCCTCGTTAAATTAAAAAGACCATTATACCCTTCAATATTTATTATAATTCAGTTCCTATGCCATAGTTTCTACCCGCCACTTGGTTCGTCTACCTTTTTGACCATTGAATCAGACCAAATGGAGGGTCCATATTAATTCCAAGCGTGGTATAAAAAGCTCTATTTGTGATTTTTTATTACTCCTACCTAATACTAGAATCACGTAGTCGTTGTACATATGTGAGTGCTACGTATTAGGATCTAGATGGAGCCGTATGTCATGATGTCAAAGGAGACGAAGACTTTTTTTTTTTTGGCTGTACAGTACTAGCTTGCTGGTTCAATTAACAACTTTGCCGTGTTTTCAATTGATGACTAATTAACCGACTGACTGACTGACCAGGCAATGGATCGAAGCAAGAAGATGCGGTGGGATATTGCTGGCATATGCTAAATACCCACTGGCGCAGATCCAGCAAATATTTATTAGTACTACGTACGACGATTGACTTGAGTTCAGAGCAGACGAGATCTCCTTAACTAGTAGTTGGAGAAAAGAGCAAAGGGAGAAAAAAAAAAAGATAACACTAGTACGTATAGTTTTATTTTCTGAGAAAAAATTGTGAGGATTGTCTTTATTTATAGGGTGTAGTCTATACCGGCCTATAGTCACCCGTCATGAATTTACAATACGTGTCTACGCACAAACATTTAACTGCGTAACAGAGTTGTATAAGTTTTACAAAAATTTATGTGGTTGTTTTTTCCCCAAAAAACAGATCCTCACGTGAATTCATATGGCTACCGCAAAGTATACATAAATCCCATATTTTAATCACTCAGTAATTAGGATCTATATGGTTTACTAGTTGGTGAAACTAATTGTAAGGACTAGAATTTAGTTTACTATTTGGGTACATATGGGCCATTACAGTATTATTTTAATCTTTTTTCGAATTCATTATTATCATTATTATTATTCTTATTTGCTCTCTTTGCTCAGCTAGTAAACTAGGCTTTACCGCTTTAGTTGGAGTTTTGAATAAAACTATATTCCAATATTAGTTGATGCAATATGTTTTTTAGTATATTCCTTCCTAATTAAATTTTTTGAAGTACTCCCTCTGTTCCAAAACTCTTGCAATTCCCGCTTCCCGAGAATAATGTACCGACAATTATATATTAAAATATATAAATATTTATACTAAGTAATTAGTATCATCGGAAAGATCTTTTAAGTCTAGTTTTTTAATAAATTTATTTAGAGATATAAATGTTGCACGTATTAAGTTGATGGCACGTTTCCTACACTTGCAAGAGTTTTGGAACGGAGGGAGTAGTATCCGAGGTCAACGTCCGAGTAGGCGGGGAATGGAGGACTGAAACGCGTGCCCGCCACGCAGGAATGGATCCATTCTCTTGACTTGCAGCAGTAACTGGAAAATAAAAAATTGAAATACTAGTACAATTGGTCGTATGCGGGAGGTAAGCTATGACGAGTAGGAAGGAAGCATCTATGATCCATCTACAGGCTGAGTGCGTTTGTCCATTGATCCTTGTTGCTTGTGCGTTTACACTTTACACACACGGCTCACACCGTGGAAGCAAAAGCAAACGACGGGAGGATGAAGTGGAGGCGGTCGTCGGCGGCGCTGCCCTTATCAGCAGGGTGAAGGTGAATTGGCGATCCACGCCAGCCTGGTCGCGCCGGCCGGCCTCCACCGGCTACGGCCTCTGTGTGTCGTGCGTGCGGCTCACCAACGGCCGCGTCCCACCACCACCACCGCCACCGACGTGCGACCGACACCACACACCACCACGCTTTCTTTGGGTCGCTTGCAACTGGTCGCCCGTCGCCGCCGCCGCCGCGACGCGGGGCGCAGCTGCACCGTTCCTCTCTCCCTATCGTTTGCTGTTGACGCGCCCCGCTCTCCCTGCCTCTTGCTTTTATTGTGGTCATCATATAATAATTAAAAAATCGACGAAAAGGGAAAAAATGGTGCACAGGAAACGCATCACTTGTTGTTCGATCGGTTGCGCTGTAGCTGCTCTACTGCTGGTGGCGCACAGCACAGCAGCCTGGCCGTGCCACCGACGGGCGGGGCAGGGCAGGCGTCGCGTCGCTTGTACGCCAGCCAAGCGTGAAGCATCCAATCCGCACCGCACCGCACCACACCAATGAATCGGATTCCGCCTCCGCCAACCCCGCACACGCATATTTCCTGCGCGGAGGCAGCAATTCATTAATTATTTATTTAATTCATTGTTTTTTATATAAAACAAGAAAAGAAAAAATCACACACCGACACCAGGCCACCCGTCTGATGGCATGCATGGCATCCAACGCACCGCACGGCGAGCAGGATGAGAAAGCGGACCCCCACCAGCCGCTCGGTAGACTAGACTGCGCCACCGCCACGTGGAGTGGATAAACAAGCCGAGCGTCTCCGTTCCGTCCCGTTCCGCCGGCCGGCAGGCGCACCATTCCATTCAGGGGCAGGCTTGCAATTACAGGAAAACATCAGGGGTGTCGTGGGGGGCTTCTTCCACCTTTGACTCACTGACTGCCTGGACCAGAGCAGGCAGCAGAGCAGCTGCTTCTCCTTAACTTAATTATTCATTTATTAATTACTAGTACAAAATTGATAATGCAAGCAAGCGTGGCTTTAAACGCGGAAAAGCGAGTGTGGGTGGGCCCCACCGAACCCACCACCCAAGGATCCAGGAGGAAGCGGGAAGTGACTTCTGCTTCCATTCCACCGTGGCGTGGACTAGGCACCACCCTCTTCTCTCTCTTCTCTCTCTGTCGGTCCTCGTCCGCCGCGCCTCCTCCCCTTCCGTCCTCTGCTCCGCCGCTCGCTCGCTTTAAACCAGACCGCGCGGCTCCGCCCACTCCATCCATCCCGACTCCGTTCGCTTGCCTTCTAGGGTTTCCTTCGGTCCCCGTCGCCGCCTCCTCAGATTTGGATCTGAGCCGCCGCCCGACGCCGACGACCGACTCAGGTGCGTGCTAACCTCGTTTTCCCTCTTCTTCAGTTCATTCATTCATTCCAGTTCCTGCCGCCTCGCCGGTCCGGCCCCCAACCACCTTGCTGCTGCTGCTGCTGCTGCTACGGTGCTAGATCGATCCTCCGTGTCGTTCCGCTTCGCGTCTCCAATTAGGCTCTCGCTCCCCGCTTCTTCCTCGGCAACTGGGGATGGATGGGAACCTCTGCTCTGCCAGCTCGCGCCGCCGCGGGTTCCGGTTCACAGCTGCGGTGGCTGGTTTTCATTTCCCTTGCATAGTTCCATCCCTTCATCCATCCCTTGTCGTCGCCAGCCAGCAACCACCAGGAGGATTCGCTTCCTCTTCGCCGATCAGGAAGCTTCAATTTTTGTTCAGTTTTTGGGCGGATTTCCTCCAAACTCAAACTTGTTCTAGCGTCTCGCAGCTTTTTTTTTTAAAAAAAAACATGCCATAACAAAAGTCATTTGGATCGCGTTTCTCTGCATCAACTGACCACGCTCGCTGCTCTGATTGCTTTGCCGTGTCCTGACGCCATGTTTCAAACCATTCAAAGTTTGAATGGATCCGTTTAATGTTTAAAACCATGTTTAACGCCTGCCAGCCTGCCTTGCCCACTAATTTCCTCAACGCATTCATACCGTAAACGTACTACTCCCCCACCCCGATTTGATTCAGTTTTAATTAATTGCCACAATTCTACACGCAATAGACGGAGCTCCTTCACCACCCTCAGGCAGGCGGCTATTGATTACATCATGGTTGGTCAGTCCTCTGCAGTAGGCACGATGAGTCCTCTGCACATACAATTGCCAATTGCATCTGCTAACCATCTTCCTGTAGTTGCATGTATTGATAGGCTGCGAGTACACGTCATGCACTTTACTGCAACACTCGCTGCCCATCAGTACTGTTGCTAGTCCAGAAAACGCGTCATGTACAATGGATCCGTTTTTATGTGCAAATTCTGCATGCATTGCAGGCTACCTTGTTAGCTCGCAACATGCTTTTCAGTTTGCTGGTGGTTGGTTAGTTAATGATCATTGTTTTGCTGGTCATACGTTTTGCGTGCTCGTGTGATAATTAATATGCAAAGGAAAAAAAACATGGGTTATATATTGCATAATATCTAAGGCGTTACTACTAGCTAGAGTGGTGAGGATGGTGACTTTGTCTGTCTATATTACGCCTTTATTATTGTACTACTTGTTATTAGTTAAACCAGACAAGATAGATAGTGCCATCCATCCATTATGATAAAGTAGCCTAGTAACCCTGTTATCTTCATTTTGCCCTGCCTTCTTTCTCTAAACTATTACCTTCCGTTTAGTTTCAAGATTGCTCCTGACCTGTGAAGGTGTGACCCACCTCCTATTAGGTAGCCTAATGATGTCGTTTTCGTTTGGGTTATATTAGTAACAAAGCAAGGAACACTGATCAAAGCTTCCAAGTGTAGTCAGTGTTGGACCATGTCTTCAGCATGGACCGGTGTTAGCATGCACGGTCAATGTTGGACTCTGTCATGAGTGTGCAATGTTTTGCTCTTCCTTCTCCTGGAAGACCAAATCAAATCCAACTTAATGGGAGACTGTGTATTGTAATCCTTGCCAGGTTGTCGTGATGGCGCCCGCTGTGGAAGCCGTGGAAGGAGACAGGCTCGTTCCAAAAGGTTCCTGCCTTGAACTTAAAGGATACTGTCGTCCATGTCCAGGAGATCTGTTGCTGCACACCCTTGGCATGATCTGGAGATAGGTATTGTACACACTTGTCTTGACAAATGGCCAACCATCCATCAATTTCTGCTATTTGCAATCAGAACTTACGTTCTTCATCTTGAATTCATGCAGGTCCTGGTGCTCCAACCATATTCAACTGTGTAAGGCCACGCTATCATGCTTCAACTGATTGACCTTTCTTCTTTTTTACTTGAGATCATTGTATAATTCTTGGGATATGGTCATGTTAATGGAATAATGCATTTTTTCTTTCCCCGGTTTTTTATTTTTTTTAAAAAAACTCTCCATGGACTCTCAACAAATGCCTATGAACTGTTTGCGCCATCCATATTCCTGTGCCACCTGGCACTTTCTGATGCATGCTCAAATGTTTAAGAAAGACTCATAGAAGTGACTCCTACTCCTATGTCAGGTCATTGAGATACCCAGGGGCAGCAAGGTTAAATATGAACTTGACAAGAAAACTGGACTGATCAAGGTAAAGCAATGCCGATTACCCCAGAGTCTTATCTTATTGCAAAGCCATATTTCTTGCCAGTTCTAACATTTCCTGTTTTCCATTTCAATGTGTGTGCACGTGCAGGTGGACCGTGTCCTGTATTCATCAGTTGTTTACCCTCACAACTATGGATTCATTCCTCGCACACTTTGTGAAGACAGTGATCCTTTGGATGTACTGGTTATAATGCAGGTATGGTTTTTTTCCTATATATCATTATATGGATCTCAAAATGTTATATTTGTAGTGTTCAGAGCAGTATTAGGTAACTGATTTGCCAGTCTTTTACCATTTTCCATTTCTGCCTATAGTTGAAAAACATGTCCATAATCTGTTACTTCTTATGCATGCAGGAGCCAGTTATCCCAGGCTGTTTCCTACGTGCAAAGGCCATTGGCGTTATGCCCATGATTGATCAAGGAGAGGCAGATGACAAGATCATTGCAGTGTGCGCTGATGATCCTGAGTACAAGCATTACAACGATATCAAGGACCTCCCACCTCACCGCTTGGCTGAAATCAGGGCTTCTTCGAGGACTGTATCCTTTTTATAATTCATCAGTATTTAGTCCTGCTGGCTTAGAGTCTAATACTGCATAAAGTGATTAATGTTTTCATTCTCCTTAATAGATTCATCTAACTTATCTACAAGATACTACTTTGCAAAATTCCCCAAACTTGACATGGCATCGACCTCTGTCAGTTTTAGAAGAAAAAATACTTGTCATGCGCTAACAACTATCTTAAGATGATGCAATGTTAGCATGCTTACCTCCTGTCCTATTAGATTGAATGGTTTCTTTAACCAGGACATTCAGACAAGAAGAATGAGAATAAGGAGGTTGCTGTGAACGACTTTCTGCCTGCAAGTGAGGCTTATGAAGTCATACAGCACTCCATGTAAGTTGATTGATTGCAACTCTTCTGTCCTGATCAAACGTGTAGCAGTGATTTGTTTAAGACATGTCCTCCTATCGACCATCAAGCTAACCACCCAGCATTGTGATGTTCTTATACAGGGATCTGTATGCTACCTACATCGTCGAGGGCCTGAGGAGGTAGGATGCTGGTGGCCGGCCGGAAGGTGGAGGATGTTGACGAAAAACTGGGAGACCGTTTACCACATGGAACGAGTATTGTTATTTTGTATGGTGTCGTGTATACTGCTAGTAGTAAAACCCTCAATCAAAAACCGAAATCCCCTGGGGAGTCGGTAGTAGCTGAAGCTAGTAACACAAGATTGGCTAAATATTCTTTTCTGGCCTGAGTGCCAATATATGTTTGACATGTTGTACTTCATTGGTATCGTATATTCATTCCCTTTTGTGATATGTATAATCCATCGGTGGTGATTGAATTTGCCCCCTTCTATCATTTGAAATTCGGTGTACAGCCTAGGCGTGAATGTTTTTGTTTGTTACTATGTAATTTTGGGAAACGAACGCGCCCTGAACACTTCAAAGTGATGAAATTATGAACAAATTATTGCCACAGAATTAGTCTTGTCATTCTACAGCCTGTTCCACAGACTGGGTTGAAATTTTGGGGGTGTTTGGTTCCCCGCCAAGGTGCTGGTGTTACTTTCCATTTTATTCCTATGCTATTTTTAGGCACAGTTTTGACTTCTATGGCGGCACCACAGGCATGGCTGGCAGTGGCTGAAAACCAAACAACCCTTCACAACTCCAACAGCAAATTGGTTGCATATCTGAACCCTCAACTGGACACAGGCGCACCAATCTGAGCAAACCCACACGTAGAACTACGAAAAGTTGTCTTGAATGGACATCCAATTCAAACTCGATTCAAAGCTGGACTGCCCATTTCAGCGACGTCAATACGGCATCATGGCAGACATCAAATTTTTAAAATAAAAACAAAGCACGAACCTCAGGTCTTAATTTACCTGCTGACCTACCAATTTTGTCAGAAATGTACTCAACCATCGCAACTTGGTTTGGTCATGCTACAAAGAATCATCATAGATGAATGCAAACCATGATACGATGGAGCCAATTTGGAATCAGAGACAACATTAGGCGAAAAATAGATCCCATTAAAGGAACGAGTATTGTTATTTTTTGTATGGTGTCGTGTATACTGCTAGTAGTAAAACCGTCAATCAAAAACCGAAATCCCTCGGGAGTCGGTAGTAGCTGAAGCTAGTAACACAAGATTGGCTAAACGAATGCGCCCTGAACACAGTGTTTAGATCAAAAGCAGATTACACAGAATTAGTCTTGTTCATTCCACAGCCTGTTCTACACATAGACCGGCTTGAAACCGTTGGTCGAATTTTTGTTCACAATTCCACCAACAGCAAAATTGTTGCATATCTAAACCCCTCAACTGAATCAACTGGACACAGGAGCACCAATCTGAGGAATTACACATGTTGAACTTAAAATTTGTCTTGAGTGGACATCCACTTCAAACTCGGATTCAAAGTTGAATTCCTCGTTTCAGCCAGGTCAATACGGCATCACGGCAGACATCAAAATTGGTTGCATATCTGAACCCTCAACTGAATCAACTGGACATAGGCGCACAAATCTGAGCAAATCCACATGTAGAACTACGAAAATTTGTCCTGAATCGACGTCCACTTCAAACTCGGATTCAAAGTTTAGACTTCTCATTTCAGCGACGTCGATACGGCATCACGGCAGACATCAAATTTTAAAATAAAAACAGCACGAATCTTAGGTCTGAATGTACCTGCCGATCTACCAATTTTGTCAGAAATGTACTCAACCATCGGAACTTCGTTTGGTCATGCTACAAAGAATCATCATAGATACATGAATGCAAACCATAATAGGATGGAGCCAATTTGGAATCAGAGACAACATTAGGGAAAAAAATAGATCACATTTAAGAAAGCAAGGCACTTCCTATTAAATCTTAGGTAAAATAAAGATTCTATCACAAAAAAAACCACCAGGGCTAGACTTAGATCGACCAAGGAAAAGACTAAATGAGGCGACGCATCACTACTCCGTCCACGACGGCTCCTCAGTCCACTGAGATGAGGATAAACTATTGAAAAAGAGACGACGAGGCAGGCCCTACTTCTCGCTCGAGCGACTCGGCAGCGGCCTTCTCGGGCCGCGTCACGGCCACGGCCACGGGAGGGTTGAGAGACTCGGCAGCGGCCTTCTCGGGCCGCGTCACGGCCACGGAGGGTCGTTCTCAACCCTCTTGGAGGTCTTGTTAGGCAAGAGGCCCTCGTGGATGTGTGGGAGCACGCCGCCATGCGCGATGGTGACGCCCGCCAGCAGCTTGTTAAGCTCCTCGTCGTTGCGGATGGCGAGGAGGGAGGTGGCGTGGGATGATGCGGCTCTTCTTGTTGTCCTGGCGGCGTTGCCAGCCAGCTCCAGGAACTCGGCGGTGAGGTACTCGAGGACGGCGGCGAGGTAGACGGCCGCGCCGTAGGCCACGCGCTCGGCGTACCGCCCGATCCTCAGGTACCGCTTGACGCGGCCCACGGGGAACTGCAGCCCGGCCCTGGCGGATCCCGACCCCTTCTTCCTGTCGCCGCCGCCCACCGGCCGCCCCGCCGCCCCCTTCTTCCTGTCGCCGCCGCCCACCGGCCGCCCCGCCGCCCCCTTCTTCGCCGCCTTCTTGGCACCGCCGCCCTCCATCTCTCGAGTTGACGGAAATGGATTTGCACTTGCACGGAGTGGTGGTGATGATCTGGTTTGGGGAGGAAGCCGGCGAGGGAGATTGTGTTTTGGAACTTGGAGAAGTTGGGCGCGGGTTTTATAGCGGCCGGTGGGTGGCCGATGCGGTGCCTCCGTTCAAGTCGCGCTTGGCGCATCGTCAAGCAAGCGCGGGGATTTGAATTTGATTTTTGAATTTGAATTTTTATCCAAGTTGTGGTTTACAGCCCGCCGTAGGCCAATCGAAGCCGCGATTCGTCGGGCCACCATGTCGATCGCCGCGGCGTTGATCGCGGATCATCCTCCACCCCACCCAGGACTGCCGCCAGGATGTCAGCCGCTAGCTACCTCACGATCTCAGCGCCGGCACAACCGGAGGCCTGGCCGATGCGGTGCCTCCGTTCAAGTCGCGGGCTTCGCGTATTTGGCGCATCGTCAAGCACGGCAAAGCGCGGGGGATTTAATTAATTTCAAAGAAAAAAAAGCGCGGGGATTTGAATTTTTCATCGAAGAATTTTATATATCTTTATGTTTACAAATAAATTATTTTTTTACTGTACTATGTATATGTTCATATACTCGTATTTAGTTTCGCTCCTTCTTGTATGTTGTACGGCATTTCTTTCTTTCTCTCCAAAACCATCGAACAAACTCTTCTAGTCTCTCATCGAGTAGATTTATGAATGTGTATTCAAATTCTAACTGTTTGTTACGTATTCAAACTATATAATATAGAAATAGTGCAATCTAGATAGTTTTGTGTAACTTTCCTTGTGTTTATGTAATATATACAAATACTGACTTTTAATTTTTTTCTGAAACGTATGTTGCATGTTAACGTTAGGTCAATCTTTAATCAAATGTCTACTCTTCTTATATTGTTTCCAAAACCAGGACTTTAAAACTTTTGCAACAAACCGTTTGTCATGAAGTTGACCAAGTTAGCAATATGACAATGGTATAGGGGCCATAATCTGCGGGTCATTGCCGGATATGTTCTTAGCAAAACTGTAGTGCACATTATAGATAGAAACCTTGCATATGTGTTGTTTAATAGTTTATAGAAAGCGCAAGCCACCTCCTCGTAGGTTCATGGTCCCTTCACTTGTTTTTTTTTTTAAAGCGACCTTAGGTCGTTCTTCATTAAGAGAAATGAGAGAAATCCAAATGAATTACAAGCTCGCCCACACACCTGTGGTGAGGTGCCAACTTCACTTGTGTTGTGGACAACAATTTACATTTGAACCGCAACAACAACTAGCGGCGACAACATTGCAGTTGGAGGAAGTAATTAAGTAGTTTTACGATGCTTAAAGTGATGGAGGAAGAGCAAGGGAGAGGTGGCCATGGAGGAATAGGGAAGACTATGCATCACCAAAAGAAGAACTTCGAAAAGCAGGTAGTAGTGAACAAGGTGAAGAAGGATAGGTCATTTATCCTTTTCCTTGTTGAAAACAACAATACTAAGTTATATTCAAGGATCGACATTTAGTGGCTCGTCCTAGATTCATTCATATATTTAAACAAGACAAACGGTAGTAGTCAAACATATTCATTTTAGTGAGATCTAAGCCATGAATCTACTCGCCTGCACCTCTTGCGGCTCATAAGCTAAAAGCGTTATCCTGCCGAGTGGCGAAGCTCTTCAATTTTGACGCCTAGGGGACGCAATCAAAGCGCGCGAGATAACCCTCGCATCGGGTCAAAATACCACCCGCACCGGGTTTAACACCGATATATAATAAAACTAGCTTATAAATACATAAGTTTAGATTATATATCTTACTTCCATACTAAAATGGTCACTTAATTACCTAGCTAATGATGGGTTTGGATCTGCCTCGCTTATCATATCTTCATGATGAGCATTGTATGAATTTGAACATACATACAAATTACCAATGTAATCCATTGAACTTAGAAGTGTGAATGAAAAATAGGATTGATTTTGGTCACTCATTAAATCATCGAAATTGTTAATTAATTATTTTGGGGTGAGCTCAAAAGCAAAGTTGTAGATCTTAAATTTTGAGCAAGTTTCATGTTGGAAGATTTGCAAGTTTCTTCAAGAATTTGAAAGTAGTTTGAAATATTGGAAAAAGGGAAGGTTGTTCAAGTACCCGGTGAGCTGCCTCCTTTGCTTGCCGACGCGTGTTGCCTCGATTCACCGCCGCCGCCCTTCACGATTCCGTGCATGGGCACGGAGCTACTTCACCGGTCACGCCGCAAACAGGAGCTGGATGCCTTGATGCCGAGTAGAAGAGGGAGAGTAGAGGCAGAACAAGGAACCGTGTGCGGGGGCGGGTCGCTACTGGGGTGGTCCACGCCGGGCGGCGGGCGGAGGCACGGTCACGTGGAGGAGTAGAGCCGACGACGGGGCAAGTGCAGCGCGGTGGAGTGGCTCCTAGGGCTGGCGAAAGTCATAGTCGCAGACTCACGTTGCGTTGCGGTGTGGCGCTCACGAAGTCGCGAGAATTGTTGTGTCCGGGCGTTACCTCTTCCCTTCTCTCTCCTAGGCTAGGATTCCAACAAATTTGGCCCAATGTCTAGGACCAGTCTTAAAAACTACTTTACTCTAACAAATTTTTTTGGGCCACGTGGGCCATGGCCCTAGTGGCCCGAGGCCTATATCTGCCCTGGTCATGCCTTGCTAAAGGTAGTTTGATATATAAAGATCATCTATTTGTGTATTATAATTGATTGATGTATGATGTTACGTGCAACTTGCACATTACTAACATTTTGTTTTTTCTGTTTTCGATCTTCTAGACAACACATGCTTTATTAATGATGAATGAATTGTTATTTGGATTGTTGTACTCGCAGCTTGTTGCATGGTCTTGTTGCCCACCATCCGACGGGAGCGATCGGTGCAGGCTAAAACAAGACAGACATCTAGAAGCTTCAACCAGCTAGGCCCGTTTTTTTTTTTTTGACAAGAGCTAGGCCCGTTTAAGACAGAGCCCGGATAAAACAAGGGTCCATTAAGACAGAGGTGAAGCGTCATTTCCGGAGAACAAAGCAAACGCCCCCTCAAAAGCCCATAGCAGCCCTCGTGTCACCTTATCCACACGGCCTCCTATATAAACAGACTCACCGCAAAGGACTCTGTCGCTGCTGGAGAAAATCACTCTTCTTCTTCTGTAAAAAGAAAAAGGAATCCCTCCAACGCGGAAGCGAAGAGATTCGTCGCCTCAGTCAGTCGCCTGCCCCCTGCTCAGATCCGCATCCGCGGCGGAGGAGGAGCCTCGCCGGCGGCCGTCTCGCGCCGCGCCCCCGCGGCGGCGCAGATCCAGGATGCCTTCGCGCGTGCCGGGCTGCTCCTGCTCGCCCGTACGCTGTCTCCCCCACGACGACGCGCTCTCGTCCCCTCCACCTGCGCGCACCGCCTCAAACCTTGGTCTTGGCGTCCCCAATCCCCCACCTCGTCCTAACCCTTTGCCTCCCCCCTGCCCTGATCTACCTGTCTCTACCCTTCCCTCCTCCCTTCTACTTCTCCCTGTTGCTGCTCCTGCTGCTCTTCAATCCTTGCTCGCGCCTGTCATTTCGACTTGTCTGCCGTGTTTAGTACTGTCTTCTGCTGGATCGAGTTGGTTTTGATCGGTTGTTCGCTTTCTAGGCCGGATCTACACTGCTACGGGTCAGGTAGCATCCTGGATCGCCAGCCTGTTATACTCTTATTATGGTTTATAATGTATATGTAGCAAATATAGTAGTATTAGCCTACCACAAGCTTCGTTCGTGCCATTTACGAGTTAGGCTCGGCTTATACTATACTTGGAGTTCACGTTTACGAATGCAACTTTGATACTTAGCATTAGCATCTAAATCTGGATGTATGTGGTATTTCTATGACGAGGAATAACAGCTACATCTGCTCTTCTACATGTTTTTGTAGCATCGGCAGCGCAACGTGGTTGGACGTTTGCAGTGTTGCTTGGTGTATCACTCTGCAAGTGCTAAGCTAGTCACTTTATGGACGGTGGTTCCTGTGGACTCGAGGGAGCGCCAGTAGTGACAGCTGGCGGTAACCCTAGCAGCGCCGGTATTCCGCTTCTGCCAGAGAAGCACCGTGCCTCGTTTGATGAAACCTGTGGGGCTGCGGGGGGCAGTACTGGTCCTGAAGGAGCGCCAGTAGTGACATCTGCCGATAACACTCCGGCCCATGCTGCTATTTCACTTCTCTGCGATTCAGTTGATGAGACCTGTGAAGCCGCGGTGGGCGCTACTGCTCAGTTGGAGGATCAGATATGTATGGGTTTCTCCAAGGCGATCAGCTTGGACGTGAAGAAAGGCCTTCAGAAGTGTGCGACGTTCCCACTCTCAACTGGTCAGGCTCAGCAGGAGGATGGTTCATGCTGCCATTCGCATGATGGGCTCACGGGTGCTCCTGCTTACGAGCGCTCTGTGTCCTTGCCTGTGAGTACTTCATGTTAAATTGCTTTTCCATTTGTCCCGAAACTATTGCTATTGTACTTAAGTTCTATTACTAAGTCGTACCTGCTCTATATGTATTTGAAGGCATATCTTGGTTGTGACAATATGATCAAAGTTTGAGAACCTTCACAACAGACCGGATAACTGGATTCCAACTAGGTTTTTAGTGTTCACTAGCAGCCTCACGTAATCAAATTTGGTTTATATTGGCTTCCCAAGTTGTTGCTATGATCCATTCATGCTCATACAAAATTAGCAACCACCTTTTGAAGTGCAATTATAATTTGAACTAATTTAAGTACATCTTGGTTTTATTCTGTGTTAACTACGTGTTTGGTGGCTAAAGCTCAAGACAATCTCACCACATTTGCATTTCTTTCTTTATTGATTTTTTTTTAAATGGAGCTAAATTGTAACTGTTTCAAGGTATATGTCACCTGGCATTCCTTGTGCAAATGTAATTAATTGTTTCTTCTTGCTTTGTCTATAATTGGGTAGCCTGCATGTGAATTGTTGAAGGCTTAGCCGTTTTTGTTTGAACCACTCCTGTAACGGGTAACCGAAGAAATGTTTAAATGCAGGGTGATAAATACAGTTTATGTAACGGTACTACGAAACATGTTTAAATGCAGGGTGATAACAGTTTATGTAATGGTACTACGAAACTGTGTTACCGGTTAAAGTGTCCTGGCGTACCTCTTTACTGATCTGCTATCCATGCATGCTGGACAAACGCTGGCAATTTGGCAGCACAAACAGCTAATAGCGCCTTTTTCATTCACGTGAACCAACCAGCTTACTGTCCTTGACATGTTGGACATTCACTATTTGCTCTGTTAAGTTCTATTGCTAAGTTGTGTAGTTGAATGGGGCCTTTTGGTTGTGACCATTATATGATGTTGACTTTCTTAATCTGAGAACAAGCTGGACTTCAACTAGAGTTTTATAGTGTTAGCTAGCTGCTTTAGGTAATCAAATTTGATTTAGTCTGTAGCCATGATTCACTCATGCTTGTACAAATTAGCAGCACCCTTTCTGAATGCTATGATACTTTGGACTAATTTAAAGATACATGGTTTTATTATTTGTTAACTCTGTGTTTAGGGGAGCTGAAGATACGCAGGGCTAGCAGCTGGCCATATCAGCAAGTGGCAGCCATGCCATGCCAGAGCATCCCAATGCACCTTTTTTCTTTATTGATTGCCTTTTTCTTTATTAAGAAAACCAGAGTTTGTAATTGTTTGAAGTTGCTTGTCAGCTGGCATTCCCAGTGAATGTTATTATGGCTTCTTATTGTTATAGTCTTGTAATTGGTAACTGAAGAAAGGTATAACAAGCCAGGCATAAATACATCTGTTCTAAATCTATTGATCTGCTTGTTTACGAACGGTACTGTGAAAATGTATTTACTGCTTAAAAGTTTATTGGTATGCTTTTTGTGTTGAATATTGATCTGCTATCCATGCATGCTAGACAGTACCTGGCAATTTAGCAGCAAAAACAACTAAAGGCTCATTTTTCATTGATGTGAACCAACTGTTTCATGCTCCTTGATGTGTTGGACATTCACTACTTGCTCTCTGGAGCTTTGTTTAATAATTGAGGAGACATTAAGGCTTTTGTGGTCTTTTATTTATGTTTAATAATTGAGGAGACATTAAGGCTTTTGTGGTCTTTTATTTATGTTGCCTAACAGAATTATTGACCGCCCTCTTCATTTTAATGTGTCAGCAGCCAACTTTGAAGCTCATCCCTGCTATGAAAGGAGGCCGTGAAAAAGAATGGAATAGCATCACCAACAGAAAATCGCCATGTCAAATGGGCTCCTGATGTGTATGACCCCCTGTGACATCGGTATGCCATTCAGTGACGAACAGTTATCAGCGTCGGTCAAAATACCGCAAGAAGAAGGAGAACAAACAGAAGAAGAAACAGAAGGGGAAGTCAAAGAAGAACCAACAAAGTTCTACCCAGAATTTATCTGCACCACAGGTTCCTGATCTCGGGTATGTGTGCTAGCGTTTTTACAGCTATTTTGTCTCTATGAGTCATGCGCATCTGTATGTGATATATTCTATTGATTTACACATTGAACTTGTCAGGTTGAAAGGTGTTAGCACCACTGGTGGCCAGTCTTCAGTAGACGATCTCAACAAACATGAGGCCGGGATCATGGATTACAGCATGGCCAGTCAGGAAGCCAAATGTGGAAGCAGCTTCCTGCGTGAGTCTGTTGCTAAGATGCATTTCTCAATTGCTGAAGCTTCCTGAGGGGCATGGCGAGTCTGTTGCTAAAATGCGTTTCTCAATTGCTGAAGCTTCCTGAGAGACGCCCGGTTTCTGCAGACACACCCTCAGTTCTGTAAATATGATGGATGTATATAAATAAATCCAGCATGCTGTTTGTGTTGTTGCCGTGTGCGTTTTAGGTGTTTGAGAGCTTGGCCTAGTGATTTGGAGGAATAATTTTTGAACAGACTCTGTTATGTATGTTTTGGACGACAGACATCGATCTTCAATCTATGGCTTTGTAGTTGTTGCCTAATATTAACCATGATTTGTTGTGATTGTAGTTGTATAGCCGTGGATGGTTATGGATACTCACATACTATTTGATTAGATAATATGATGTCTGGTATTGCTGGTGAGTGTCTGAATCAGGTCTCAGAGATACGGTGTACCCTCCCAGTTTTCATCTCTATCAGTTAAGCATTGGCCTCGAGTCTTATGAGAACTGATGGATGTTATGTTACACTGCAAGATATCTGTGTAAAGAAGTCTTGTTCAAACTTCAGCCTCAGTATCCTTCATCCAGGTTTTGAGAAAGCACAAGGCAAACAGTATCATAGGGCATTGGAATTCCATCATCAGAAAGTTGCTCGCGTTCTGGATACTAGAATTCCATCATCAGAAAGTTGCTGGTAATGGCAAGCATGGCCCAGATATATCGATGAACACGCATGCGGAAGGTTCATTGTAGCGGCCTTTACATTAGTCATCTGAACTGATGATGATCATGCTCAGGCAGCGGCAGTTCAATCTCAGTTTGCACGGCCCTGGATCACGTCAAGGCCAACTTCAGCGGAATCGGTGGCCTGGAGCTCCACCTGGATGCCGTCCAGCTCCCTCTTGAACCTCTCCTTGGAGCTGGCGTAGATCATCTTGCTCCTCACGCGTGCCGTGTCAGGAGACCTACACACACACACATTGCAATTTCAGCCATGAAAGCCAAGCACATCACAAAGCAAGCCTGGACAGACAGCAATGAGGAATGTCACATACCAGGCAATGAAGAAGATCTTGCTCTTCTGGCAGTTCTCCTCGGTGACGAAGTCATAGTCGAAGATGGCATACCTGCACTCATTGGCAGGGAGGGTGGCAGCAAAGTCGTCATAGTTGAGCACCGGCTCGCCCACCTTCTCCACCACCACCATCTTCTTCTTCTCGTCGATCTTGTAGATGATGAAGCGGTGGGTCCTCTTGGCCTTGAGCTCCAGGAACCGACGCTTGCAGTCATCGTCCACGGCCATCCCTGACGCCGCGTTCGCCTGCAGGGAATTAAAAAAAAAAGGAAAGGAAAACAAGATTCAGAGTCACTGCAGACCAAGACGGATTAGCTGCTCGCTTGTTGCAGAGCAGCATCTAGAATTGCAGAGTAAACCATGATCGCTTGCTATTTGCTGCGGTTGCACCAGACTCTATCTAGCTTTCTCTTTGATTAGGCGTGTGTGTGTAATACAGTTGTAAAAGACTACAAGTAGTTCCATAAGCTCGTTGGGACCACCAGAGCAGACAAGACCAGGGGGATGGTGCAGCAGAAATAGAACCGCTGCAGTTTCAGAGGGACATGAGACCTTCCTCCGTGTCAACTGATTAGTTGGTTGGGTTGCCTGGCTGGCTGTACCTCTAGTCTGAGCTCAACACAACTAATGCAATGCAAAAGACTGGCAGGAAAACGGCTGCTGAACAAACTGAATTCTTGTGATAGCCGATAAGGTGTAGTACTCAGCGGATCTGGCTGACTGACTGAATGTCAGCTGGCAGAATGTGGACACGTCCACCACACCATATAATGATCGGTGTGTGTTGACACCGGTCGGCATGAAACAATTATCATGACTGTGAAGACTGAAGAGCAACAAAACTGGATCGGTAAACAATGTGATGAACTGGCATTTCCTCTTGGGTTGGGTAGTGGGTACATGCCATGCTCTTGGGACATGTCTTTGATGAGCATGCGAGACTGCATATATAAACTCTAGGAGCATTGGCAAGCTCATAGGATGCATCTCGCTTGTATATAAACTGTAAAAGAAAACAACAAAGCTATTGCTATTGCATCTGACGATCTGGTGTGATCACCAGAAGTGTGAATCAGCTAGCTCTTGGATATGCATACTTAATTTTGTGTGTGGTGTAAACGAAAAGGAGAAAAAATATTGCTGTACTAATTAATAGGCTGACGAAATCCAATGCTGTAGTAGCGAGTACTGTAGGTGCCTTGATGGTACCACTTGCTTATCTATGCTCAATTGTGACTCTAAATCGTGGGTAAATTAATCAACTTTAGTAAACAAGGATCTAACTAACGGGCACCTGAATGTGCTGTGCCGCGACTCAAGGAGATTTTAAGAATTCGATTGCACGCAGCAGTGAATCCGTGGATCGGACAAACGAAGATGCAGATCGCATAGCCGATGAACTAACAATAGTACAGAGCAGCAAGGTGAGGGAGGGGCCGTGCGTGCTTACCATCTGCGCGGGCAGAGCAGAGACGGCTGGCTCGCAGCGGGGAGGAGACGGGATCGGCGGCGGGCGAGGCAGGATCCTCCTCGGCGCTGCCTGCCTGCTTGGGTGGCTGGTGGTGGCGAAGCAATGGAGGTGGTGGTATTTGTGTGGGAGAGTCGCGTGGGATGGACGCGCCGCCCGCCCTTTCGCGGCATCTTTTTCTTCGGGGCTAGGGGCGGCGGGGCAGGCACCGACGAGGGACCCACTCGTCAGCTACCTACCTGTCCATGCACCAGCTGCTTGCGGCCCACAGGAAGATGATGCCCTGCCTGCCTGCCCTACTACTGTACTTGTAGCCACCCGTGCGCGCGGTGGGCCCACTATGATCACCATCACGTCATGTCATGTACTCAGCGGCCCAAGAGTAGAGAAGGATGGGGATAATGGCTGATGGGCCTTCAGGCCCAACCACACGATTACAGTAGGAAGACTCGTTGGGCCGGACCCTCATCGTCGTAGGAAATCGCTGGGCGAAAGTATACTTTTGGTTCCTCAACTTTTGCGAAAGTCTGATTTTGGTCCCTCAACTCCAAAACCGGACAAAGCAGGTCCCTCAACTTTTCAAACCGTGCAGATTTCATCCCTCGGCAGGTTTGGACGGTGGTTTCACTACAGTAACTCCGGTTTTGCTACAGTAATAGTGGTTTCGTTTTTTCCTTTTCTTATTTATTTAAATTTGAATCTTTGAAAAATCATAGTAAATCACAAAAAAATTATAAAATAGAAAATCTAATTTTGTTGGACTCCACACAAGTAGAGCTACGCAATGAATATATAATATGGTATACTTTAATATAAAATTTTTGCTATGAAGGTTTTGCCTTTTTCTTTTTTATTTATTTAGGCTCAATATTTAAAAAATCATAACAAATTATAAAAAATCATAAAATTGAAAAACCAATTTTGCTAGACTCCAAATGAACATATTTACACAATAAAGATATATCGGTGTACTATTTAATTTATTGGCGAGGGATCCATCAATGGGGTTCACGGCTCGGCGACGCACGCACGCCTTGGTCAAAGACAAAGCAAACCTAACTAACCTAACCCAGCTAAAGAGCCACAAGTAACTACGTACTTTGTGTTATTTGCGCCTCATGTGGAGTCTAACAAAATTGGATTTTTTTTATTTTATAATTTTTCTATAATTTACTATGATTTTTTAAAGATTGAGTGAAATAAATAAAAAGAAAAAAGGCAAAACCTTCTAGCAAAAATTTTGTACTAAAGTATACCATATTATATATTCATTGCGTAGCTCTACTCACGTGGAGTCCAACAAAATTAGATTTTCTATTTTATGAATTTTCCGTGATTTACTATGATTTTTGAAAGATTCAGCCAAAATAAATAATAAAAAGGGGAAAAACGAAACCACAGGCATCAGAGCAAAACCGGAGTTATCAGAAGCAAACCACCGTCCAAACCCGCCGAGGGATGAAATCTGCACGGTTTGAAAAGTTGAGGGACCCGCTTTGTCCGGTTTTTAGAGTCAATGACCAAAAATCGACTTTTCAAAAAAGCTCGGCGACCAAAACCAGACTTTTTCCTCCATACGAGGAGGAGGAGTGTGGCCCGTATAAGTGGCAGTAAGATGGACTCGGGCCAAGATGCGAGTGCGCGACGTTAGCCCAACAAGCAGGGCACCTAGGATAATGGGCACATTTGGGGCCATAGGACATTTTGGATTTTTGCCTGCCACATGGGCTGCTGTCTGCTATAGTTATTCAGTGGCCGATGATATGTGGCGAGATACTAGTTTAGCAATTCTATAATAATAACAATAATAATTCTATAATAGTAATAATACAGCATCCAGATCTACAATCATGAATTAAAACGTACTAGTAAACATGCACGTCGTCTCAAAATAAATCAACATATAGAGTTTTCCTAAGTCAACTTTTTAAAAGTTTGACCAACTTTATAGAAAATAACACTAATATTTATACCATCAAATTAATATCACTAGATACGTAATAAAAATATATTTTCATAATATGTTTATTTGGTTTCATAGATGTTACTATTATTTCTTATAAAGCGAAGTTTGACTTAAGACAACTTTAGAAGTTGATTTATATTGAGACGGAGGGAGTAGAAGATAGAAGATAATATATGTTTCTTTTTTCTTTTTATTTTCTAACTGGTTTGCCCTTTTCTTATCGTCCTAGTATTTTTATATTCACGCTAACGTTGACATCTAGAATAGATAATTCATAAAATTAAATAAATCATAAAACTGAAAAAATATCAAATAATGGACGCTAGAAATAATAAACTGAAAAAATAAAATAAGAAAATTGAAAAACCTGGAGGGCAGTACTTCGATAGATTAATAAATGAATACTGCAAATCTCACAAGTGCAATTGTTTGAAATAGCAATGCTTCTGTACCCATTATCAATTTAGACAGGCAAGCATATATTGACATTGGTCTGATCTTTCACATTACCACACTTGCAGTGGTCGTGTACCCATTCATCTCTCCTTCATACAAGTTGGTCTGATCACTCACATTGCCACACTTGTAGTAATAATCGAAGATTCCACTCCAACCATACTCAGAACGCTGTGAGCTGTTGGAGGGCATAATTTTAGATCTCTTATCTGCACACTCGTTTAAAACATTCAGTATATTTTTCGTGAAAAATAAAAAACAATAATAGAATCAAAGGGAGCACCAATTTGTAAAGTAAGCCTGTGGTTCATGTCGAGATGGAGGTATATACTAGACAAGATGAAGACATTTTATATAATTTTTAAGGACCAAAATCTCGGATGAAAGAGTTATTCCATCATCTGAAACTTTATGTTTCCGTCCATTGTTTCGTAGATTTAAGTATAAAATCAAATGTATTATCTATAAGCTAGTTTTTATTATCTATACAGTATTAAACCTAGTGTGAAAGGTATTTTGATTCGGTCTGTGAAATATATATGCTTTTGTAGTGGCACTACGCGAAAAAATTGATGAGCTCCGCCACTGCCAACTGAGAAGGGTTCCAAGATGTTGATTCAGTTAGCTTTGCTGCTGTTGAATTGCTGGGTACCAGAAATGAACTCTATTCTTTTCACCTTGATGATATACAATTCTTATTTTCACACAAGCAATATGCTAGATAGTCGAAGAGGTACTCTGAATAATTCAACAATAAACTCGGTAAATGAAAACAGTGCAGTTCATGAGGAGTACACCTATGATGTCTTTCATGTTTTTTTGTTGTCCCGGTCCATGTTTTCTGTACTGGTTCCGGCCGCCCCCTTTCAGGGCTCCTCACACATTGCCAACACTACGGATCCGGCCTCTTTCCGTGTGCCCCAGGCACACGGCAAGGGCCAAAATACACTCGGTGTATCCTAAGCCAAGTGTTAATTACACTCGGCATACCGCACACGGCAGCGATTTTCGGCATAGAAAACCTAAGCCGAGTGCCAACTATCGGGCAATCGGCTTAGGCTTTGCCGAGTGTTATCCATTCTTTTGCCGAGTGTCTACCGTGCACATGGCGAGAAAAGCATGGTGACAGCGGACGTTTTTTTTACTTTGTTTTCTTTTTTATACAATTAAGAAAGAAGGTGATTTGCCTATTGTCAACTTTAGCCATGTGCCAAGTGGATTTGCAGTGTGTCAACTTTGGACACTCAACAAAGAAGGTGACGATGGCTAACGACGGACAGCACCTGTGCGTAGGGTAACGGTGGGACGATCTTTTGCTGAGTGTTGCCGCCAGACACTCAACAAAGATACCACCTATGTTGAGTGTTGACTTGAGACACTCGGCATACGTCAAGTAAGCCGAGTGTTTGTTCATTGTCGTGACACTTTCGGCGTAGATACTCATTGCCGAGTGCCTAATATTTGGCACTCGGCAACGGCTATGATTCCGATAGTGCAACCTCTGATTGCTAACCACGTACAACCACATAATTGGTTTTTTTTAGAGTTGCTTTTATTTGCTTCTCTTTTCCTCTCTACTAGAAGCGGTTGGCAATGTGACGACGTGCATGTGGCTTTAGAAATTAGAGCTATTTCTAGCCATATTGGGATCGTTTCGAGACAATACTGTATTAGAGATGATTTTCTTAAAGTGATGACCCTAAAAAAATAGTTGCCATGTTGCAAAATTAATAACTTTTTTTTTTTTTTTTTCACATGAAGTCAAATAAAAGTAACTTTATATCATAATTATAGAGCTTCATGGGATCTCATGTTTTTTATTGATAACTTATAATCTTTAGAAAGCTTTTTTAAATACTGTTCTTCTAATTTTCCCAGTAACCTCAAATGGAAATATACTACTTTTTATATATGCATCAAATATTTGCTATAGCTTCTCATATTCTCACTTAGATCTGAGCAATTCGAGCAAGGCCTAGTCTGAGCCCGACAGGTTTGGCCTGCCACGAATATTACATTGGACAGGGCTGGGCATAGATCCCGCAACCCAGAATTTTTTTTTGGCCCAAGCCCGGTCCGAAATGTTGTTTTTAGCTATTTTACACTATATACGCGGACGAACCCAGAAAATAAGGTCCTATTTGTCCAATGGGAGGATGGTTATGGGCGGATTTTTTCAGCCCAAAGTAACCAGACTTTTTTTCGGCTGGCCCGCAAAATGCCCATGTCTATTCTCACTTGGGGTTGCATGTTGCATTTTATTGATCTGGATGGGTTATTAATTACAGTCTTCTCGATCCATGCATGCGCTCTGCGGTGCTTTGTTAACTCATGAGGGCTTCCTCAATAATAGAGTCAGCTACTAGCTTATATGAGCCATTGCCACTTCATCATGAAAACTCCACATACAAAAGATATCTTATTCTACATCTTCTCTTGCTTCTCTCTCAGTCTTTATGAGCAGGCCCACAAACTATCTCATTTTCTGAGCGAGATAGGTGTTAAGATAAGAGATAGTATCCTTTGTTTTTCATCTTCTCTCTTTCACATAAGAAAAATGCTGACATGGATTGCCATGAGCTGACTTAGTTGTCATTGTTGGGGACGCCCTGACAGCTAGGCGTTCTCCTTGGATCTTGTTTTGGAAGGTCAACTAAGTGCACCATTTGCGCATGTGAAGATGTGATCGGTCCTGACAGTTGAAGATCGCAAGAACCTGGCGTAATCTTATGGATATTACTACATTATAGTTAAGGTGTTCCATGCTCCCATGTGCCAAAGCATGCACCATTAGAACTTCAAAGATTTTCTTTTGATATTTTTTTGAAAGCTAATTCGGGAGCTTCCCACCTACTTGTTTCAAAAAAAAAAAAATATCTCATTTTTAGGGAACGGAGGAAACCCCCGTCGTCCGGTTAATCTGAAAAACCGTACTAAAACCATACAAAGCACACACACTAAAAAACAAGAAAGACGTAAAGAAAAATTACAACGCCAAGACACATGAACTCTTCTACGATGCCTCCGAGGGGAGGTGGATGACGCGACAGCGCCACCATTGTCGGCCAATCAAACAAGCTTGGCAAGGCTTTCGCCCGAGTCTTTTTGTGCCACGGGTTGGGCGGAGGGTCGGGGCAGAGCGACACAGAGGTTCTTCAATGACGCCTTCAAAAAGGAGATTCCGCCACCGCCCCGAGTAATCCAGGCTAAGCTTTTCGGGCGAGGCCACACCGAAGTTGCTGCTGTCTCGGGCGAGGCCGCCGTGGGTCGCCACCCATTGCCAGGCAGCACACGCCGCGGAGCCTCATGGACTCGCCCGCGACGACGGGAGGCGCAGACCGACAGCGCCCGCCGCCAAGGAGCCGCGGACTCGCCCACGACGACGGGAGGCGCGCGACCGACAGCGCCCGCCGCCGCCACACGCCGCGGATTTTCTTTTGATTTATTAAAGTATCCATCTATATATATGCTTGTGCCTAGTGGAAAGGAGATGGGAAATTCTGCACTGCTATAGAGAATATAGAGCTATAGCCTATATATATACTCCTAGCTCCAAAGTAGCATAGAAATATTAAAAATATAAAAACCAGCTGATTTTGTAACTTTACTGAAAGCTAGATTCACTAGCAGTCTTCAACACAAACCGGCATTGCATTGCGTTGAATTGCGAGTTTCACTGCCTAGCTGTTTTTTCTTCCCCATAGTACCAACGCAGACAGGGATACTCTGTACGTTGCCCTCTCTCAATGTACTGAGGAACTCCTACACATAGAGTGACATCCTCATCAACACAAACACACCCTGCTGGCCGGTAGCAAAAAACTCGATGCCGGTAAAGTTTCAAGGATCAGAACTACCAATATATATTTCCACCATGCTCCGATCGACCATGCGAATCTGCGATCTGCTGGTCTAAGCATCCATGCAATATGCCGTTGAAGATCAGCAGGATATGTTATTCTAATCTATCTGGAGGGTGGCTAATTAAGAGAATGATTAAGAATGCATTTCATTCCACGCTTCAGGGAGAGAGAAAGAGCATCTAATCTCCCGGCCGGCCTCTCATGCGCGCACTTCTCCCAAGCAAGTCCCAAGTCAGCTCCAGCTAGCCCTCCAGCTAGCTCTCAGGGTGTATAAAAGGGAGGCTACCATGCCCATTGTACAGCACCAGCACCACCACCCCACCCAGAACGACGAAGCTTAGCATCAGCAATGGCGAGACCCAGTGCAGCTGCCGGCTTACTGGCTTTCGCTGTCCTGCTCTTGTTCGCCGGCCAAAGCAGCGCGGGCTTCGTTTTCCCATTCGAGCACTTGTTAGGCTACGTCCCGCCGATAGTGAGGATCTACAGTCAGGAGAACCCCAGTCTGAACATGGCCGTTTGCGACGGCAAAGTTGTCTTGGTCACTGCCACCGCCGGCGACGACGACACAGCCACACAGGTATGTATGTATGCTAGGCTATATACCTGCTGCTGCAGCTGACAGCTCTCTCCGATCGATGGATCGATACGTTCAGCTACCTTAACTGTATGCTTTTGTCACCCCCTACACATCATGCGCACTGCTGCATATGCATGCTCATATGTTTCTATGTATATATAGCTATGGTGGAAGATCCCTCCTCTGCCGAGCCTTTTTGATGGAGAGGGCGACAAGTACTGGCTGGTGAGAACGTCGCTACGAAACAGGCCATGACGAGCCCAACAGGAAGCGGTCAGGTATATATTTGGCAATTGGCATGCACATCCTTTAACAACTTGTACAGTACTCGTACATACTATACTACGTACTACATACTAATGCGCCCAATGCAAATATATATATGTTGGATTGAATGAACCTGCAGTTGGTTCAACTGGCGGAATTCAACGCGTGGAATGGCGCGCAGCTGTGGGTGCCGAGCCCACCCCAGGACAACAGCTTCTACCAGATCAAACCATTCACAAATGATGACCTAGCCCTCAACGGTCTTTACGGCGGCGTACACGTCGGCACAGAGATCGGCATCTACGCTTCATCGCCAGTCACTTCCAACACCTTATGGCACACAACCAATGTCTTCCCCTGCCCGTTCCATTGTAAGTATATGTATATATATATAGCACATGCATGTTTATCATCTCGCTCGCTCGCTATCAGATTTGTAAATCTATCCATCTCATGGGGTTTCTCCATTTTTTTTACTCGCAGGAGTCGATGAACATCAAAGGGCCATCGCTGTGTGCATGCATGTTGCTGCATGATCAAGAATAAAGACGCTTCCATCTTTACATGTTTATTTTCGACCACACGCTACAATAAATACGCCTATGATATGATCAGATCAAATGTCTTCCGTATGCTGTGTGTCTTTCTATTTTATTTTCTCACCAAGGATTTTTTTTAATGCACTTTACAAGGATTTCATGTAACTGCCTGATTGGCTAATTAATTAGCACGCAAGCACACTACTATGCTCAACCTTTTGTTTTATACTAGCATGGTTCTGTCATCTCGCTGTCAATGTTCCTGTTCCATGCATTTCCAACTATAGTTAGCTAGAAATGAAAAGTGTGCTTCTCCCATCCGCACCTGACACCCTACACACTCCAGTCACCATACTAACATCAGTGTCCTAATATAAACTCATTGAACTTTTCCCTACCTCACTTAAAAGGCTAATGGCTTTGAACTTTTCCCTACCTCACTTAAAAGGCTAATGGCTTTGTTTGGGGCCATTTTTTAACGAACTGCAGGGGCCACGGCCCCTACAGGAATTTATTAAAATGAGCTTAAAGAAACGGTACAAATGAACACAGTCCTAATCAAAGAAAACTAAGAGACAAAGAAAGAAACAAAGAAAATGAAACAAGATCTCAGGTCTAAATCATTCCTAAGGATTGTATCCATGGATCAAAGATGACGGATGAGCTGGATTTCATTCTTAGAACGACAAGCTTCAGCTCATTCAAGAATTTCCTTCTGCAATCATGTAAGGCGAGCTGGTTGGCGTTGAAGATCACTTCATTTCGGGCAGTCCAAATTGTCCAACACAAGAGAATGAGTGCCTCCATGAAGAATTGGGATTGGGGCTGTAATCTCATAGCATTGAGGTTATCATGAACACCACCATTTGTGGCTGCCAAGCTGATGATTCCCTGACACGTGCGTACAGTTGTGCAAAAATGCAGTGGAAGAAAAGATGTTCCACTGTTTCCTCACACTTCATAAAGAGCAATTGTAGCTTTGGAGCTCCATGTGCTTCTTTCTCTGGATGTTTCTTGTGCTTAATCTTTCCTTGATAAGAAGCCATGCAAAAACCCTATGTTTGGGTTGACAATAGCTTTTCCAAATCCATCTAAGGGCTGGGTCTCTTAGGTTATGCCCAATTAAACTTCTATACATTCTTGAGGTGGAAAATTTGGTTATTCCCCCAAAATAGACCTAGGCATCATTTGCATTATTCAGGTGTGTATCTTGCATTACCTATTCAATGACTTGCATCTAACTAAAAGCCTCTTGAGACACAAGGGTAGTAGAATAATTCTGAAGCATTTTGTAGCTCAAATGCATTATGGACTGAGATCAACTTGTTTTTAGCAAACCTTTGGGGCCAGCCAATCAATCAATATAATTCCAGGTTGGGGATCCTCTCCCCTCTCGCTGACTTATAAAAAATGGCTTTGCTAGAGTAGAGAGTAGTTAAAAGCTTTGATTTTTTGAAACAATTGGATTAGCAATCAAGTGAGGTTATATGTCCAAGATTTAAGAGTATGACCGACGAGAGTATAACATAAAAATATGTTAAGTCCCCTGTTGCGGACATGGATATCTGGTTCAACCCCAGCTAATTCTCCAAATCAGTCAGGCTCGATGGCTACACATGTCATGTAAGCTCGCATACACTCCAGACCATTTATAGATGGCTTGGTGGGCCTCTAAGGACAAGCTCTTGAGAAGGACTTTGCAGTCAAGAGACAATGCCAGGTCGCCTTGTCCCTGTCCGAGCTTGTCTCTTGCTGGGGGCTCGACCAAGGCGCAAGGATTCCTGGCCCGACTGAGGAGAGCCCTACCGAGCCCAGTCCTCCACAATTGTCCCTAATTTGAGTCTATACTTTTTCTGACGGTACACTGTCTGTTTTCGAACACATAGAAGTATTTGAGTTTCCAGTAGTGTATAGTTCTTCATATGCATCTAACTGTTTTAGTATATATGAGGTCATCCACGATATAAGGGTGTACAGCGCAATTTAGGTGAGGCAGGAGCAGCCGTACAAGCGGCCAAAAGGCCTGTGGTTGAGCTGGTGCATGGTGGCAATGGGCAGTGGACTCCTGCTTTGAAGGGCCCTATAAATGACTCAGGAATAATTAACAAAATAAAAGACAAATCTGGTGGGATAGTGACTTCTGAGAAAACAAGCAAGAGGGCTGCAGCAAGTATTGATCAGAACTCTGTGGAGAAGGCGACTTAAAGTTAAAAATGCGTCGGAAACGGAGGATGCGACACTGAAAGGTAATAATTTAAAACAAATGTCTTTTATTTCTAGAGATGATGTTTCTTTATTTAATTCAAGAAAGGATTTGGGTATTGCTGTAGGAGATAATAGTGTTGCTATTCATAATTCTTTTGAACTATTAAGAAATATTGAATTTAATCGATTAGTTGAAAGTCAAAATTCAGCCCCTTCTCAAATTTTAGACAATGATGATTCTGTTACAGCTTGCTCAGCAGAAGATGTTTTGGATTTAGAAGCTTTAAATTTAATTTGTTTAGAGCTTACGGAGGGTTTAGGTGATGGGGGTTGCGATCCTAAATGTTTACAAACTCCTCAGATCATCTTTTTTTCGGGACGAGGTGGAGGGAAAAGGAAACGAAACTTAATAAAAAAACAATTTGATTAAATGAAAGGAATATTCTGGAATTGTAATGGGTTCGCAGATTTAAAAAGTATAAATTTTTGTCGATTTAACAAAAGAAAAGAACCTAGATTTCATTGCCTTATCGGAAACCGGTAGAGCTGATTTTCTACAATCCACTTTGAATAATATCTCGCAAGCTCTCCATGCAAAAATGCAGTCTTCACATCTAACTGCTCAAGCTCAAGATTATGTGCAAAGAACAATACTAAAGAATGTGCGAATGGAACTATGCTTTACCACGGAGAGAAAACATCATTATAATCAACACTAGGAATTTGATCGTAGCCTTTCGCTACTAACCTTGCCTTATACTTTGGAGGCTCGCTTGGAGATAAACCCTCCTTTCTCTTGAAAATCCATTTACAACGGATTTGTCTTTTTCTTCTTGGGCAATGGTACAACATCCCAAGTGCAATTCTTCTCAAGTGACTGCATCTCCTCATGCATAGCTGAAACCGTTTCTCTTTATCACCACAATCAATAGCTTCAACATATGTGGTGGCTCATGTGTATTCTCCACCTGCTCAAAGACAACTCAAAGCATAATGGGTTAAATTACACTCTTCAATAAGACGTGGACGAGGTCCACAATTCCTCTTTGACCTGCGTTGGCCAATAGGTAATTCCTCCTCTAGCTGCAAACTAGGAGGTGAGTTTTGCTAAACACCATCATGAGCCTCATAATCATCAACATCAATTTCCTGATCAGCAATAGGCTCCACCTGCTCGCCTGACTGATCATCCAAAAGCTCCACCTGCACACTGGTATACTGTTGTTCCTCATGAGAACTATCTGAAACATCTGAGGACAAGCTGTCAGTAAACATCACAGATTCATTGAAAACAACGCTCCTGCTCTTGAAAGTCTTTCCTGTTTCTGGATTCCACAATTTATATCCCTTGACTCCAGAACCATAACCAAGAAAAGACACTTAATAGCTCTAGGCTCTAATTTTTCATTATCAACATGTGCATAAGCAAAGTGCAACCAAATACTTTCAATCGTGAATAATCGCGGGTGTGCGGACCATACCTCAACGGGGAGTTTTCTTATTAAGCGGAATAGAAGGTGACCTGTTGATCAAATAACATGCAAATGTTGGTCGCCTGCCTAAAAAACGCTTGCTCATGCGTGCATCGACAAAGATACACCGCGCCTTCGAAATGATGGTTCTCGTTTCATGCGCCACCCACACCGTTTGGCGTGGAGTGTGCGGAATGGTGTGATGACGGACAATGCCTTCCCGCCCCGCAATAATCATTAAAGGCATACGAACAAAACTCTCCACCATTATCGACGAAGCAATTTCACCTTCTTTTCAGTTTGCTTCTCAATCATAACTTTCCAATCTTTAAAAGCAAACAAATGTATCATCTTTATTTTTTAAATAAAGGCCAAACTTTTCTAGAGTAATCATCAATAATAGTAAGCATGTAACGAGCACCACCAAGTGAGGGCTTACGAGAAGGACCCCATAAATCAGCATGAACATAATCAAGAATACCTTTAGTGGTATGAACGAGGTGTTGAATTTTACCCACTTATGCTTCCCAAAAATATAATGCTCACAAAACTTCATGTTACTCGAAGTGCAGCCCTTCAAAGAAGTTTCTCTTTATCAATTACGCCATGCCAACCCGACTCATATGCCCCAAACGCTTATGCCAAAGGTTAGTTTTACTAGGTTCAATATTAGAAACAAGCGCAGGTATCAATCATGAGAACCATGTAAAGTGCTTCCTCTAAGGACATATAAATTTGCGAGAATTCATATCACGTCATACCCGGTTTTAAGAACAAAACGGATACACACCATATGTGAGCCCAGGAAGTCAAATCTCACATATAGTTACAATTAAAGGAAATATCAAAATATAATGCTTAATATATAACGAACTTAGAACAAGAAGATAACCTCAAAGCGAACAACGGAAAAGACACTCCGATCCCGGGATGAAGCCTCCACACCACGGGGACACACCGACCGTGGTTGATCACAAGCCCGACTCCTTCAATCTTTAGCAATCTAGCAATCTTCCCGGTTTTGAGTGGGATATTGCAAGGGTGAGTCCATGTCGAACTTCAAAGAAATATAACATGGGTGGATGAAGCTCAAAGGCCGACATTGGTTATACTGCGGTAAGCTTTTAGTAAGTCAAAGTTTTATTCATTCTAATCATTCTAAGTTCTCGCTTTAGGCACCATTTATTCCCCAACAATTAATTAAGATCACCAAAGTTCATTTATCACCATTCTCAACTCAACATCATTATCACCTTCAATTCACCATTATCATGTTACTTATTCCGTCAAGTTTTTCGGGCCGCTCATAACCGTGAGCACGGCCGTTATAACAGATTTTACTCTGCGTAGAGGTGTACACTTTCACCGTGAGTTATGACTTTCAATTGAGTAGGTTAATTAGGCCTAAACAACGAAAATCATACATAGCCTTCGAAAGATTATCTAACGTGTCGAGCCGCTATAGGTTTCGTGGCCGAGACGGATATAGGACCAACCTTCCCGATGGCACAATGACACGCGGCCTATACACAAGGGGCGGGGACCGCACTATACCCAACCGACAACCCCCTTTTGCGCCACAAGGGTAACCCCCAACAAATTAGACACGAGCTTTCTAATCAACTACTGATCGAGCCATATGACCCTCCCCAAATGCAGTTTTTCCCGGCTTTTGCCAACGGATCGGTCCTTATGGAGGGCCAAGAGCATCAAAAGAGCTCTCTCGCCCTCGTTGTTTCATTATCATGTTCACCATTCATCTCATAGCATCATTAATCATCATTGGGTTCATTTACATTTATGTTGAGCGCTAGCAAAACTACCCAATGCATAAACCCAAGGTAACAAGGAACAGATATCAAAACTAGGACAATCCTTAAAGCAAATTAATTAAACTCATGCACATGAAATAATGGTTAAAGGTGAATAGGTCAACAAGGTAAAGCCCAAGCTATACTTGCCTTAAAAGTAAAGATCCTCTGTCATGACCAAAGCTTCAAAGAATTCCTTGACCTTTGCTTCTTGATCACCACGTAAAGCTCACCGACTAGACATCGTCATACAAAGACCACACAAACATCCATGTATTCATACACAATGCAAACAAAAGAGATACTATGAGAACAGTACACCAACAAAAAGTAAATAAATTGAAAAGGTTATAAAACAAAAGTACGCATCACTACGATCACATAGACGCGAATTTCACCGAAATCGGAGCTAAAACGACGGTTACGCGATTAAACAAGATTAGCATTAATAAAATAATAAAATAAATACAAACTCGAAATTTAAAAGTTTGAAAAGTTGATTAACAAATACATAAACATAAAGATGACGAGATTACGAACCCAACGCAAGTTGAACGGGCTAATCGGATTTAAAACGACAAAGTTATAAGCATTTGAAATCAGTGGCAAACCTGTAATTAGACTGAACTGATTTCGGGATTAAAATAAATAAAAATTCTTTTTTATAAACCGGATCTGAGGATGTGGACGGAATTAACCGTAGACTCCAGGGGGTCTTTAACAAAAATACCACCCGAAGGGGTATCGGCCGCCTTGATCCGTTGGATCGAGATCGGACGGTCAGGATTAGATCTGAGCGAGGCAGAGCAGGGGCCTCGCCGGGGAAGACAGTGCCCACGGCGGCGGCCATGGCCGGCGGCGACTGGACCTCGCCGGCGAAAACGAAACCGGCGATTACGACCACCAAAATAAGCGCGGCCGGTACCAAAATGACCAGAAGCTCAAGGGCTTCTCACCGAGGGGGGAAACAACGGTCGGGACGGCTTGACGACGGCGTACGGGCGAGGATGGCGGGCGGACTCAACCTGCACAGTCCGGCGACGCCTAGTGAGCAACAACAAGGGAAAATCTGAGTCGGAGATGGCCTGGAAGCCTCGTGACGACGGAAAGTAACTCGACAGTGACTTACGGTGGCGAGGAGAAGACGGCTTCGACGAAACCGACGGCGGCTCGACGAAATCGGCGAGCGGCAGCGCTGCCTAGGGTTTCAGCGGTGTTGCTGCTCGGTTCAAGGATGGGGCGAGCATGAGGGATGGAAAAGAGGGGCTCGGCGCTGCGGCACGGCTTAAGAAGGCGGGCGCGTGCGATTAGAAGGAAGGCAGCGCGGCGTTTTGGAAAGGAACGCCATCAACGGAGCCGGCCTTCCGTGTGACGCTTCGAGCGGGGGACGACGACGCGCTGGGCGCCGGGCACGTGCACTGCTCGTGCGTTCGTTGGCACTGAGTGTGGCCAAGTTGGGCCTGGCCTTTGGCCCAAGACGAGTGGCCGGGCGGGCCAAAACAAGGGAATAGGCCACTTGGCAATGGTGGGTTGCTGGGCTGGCTGTTTGCGGCCCAAAGCGAAAAGGAGGAGTGGGACAATCCAAAAGACAAGGGCCACTCGGGCCAGAATGGAGAGAAAGGGAGGATTAGAAAGATTTTTTTTTTCTTTTATTTGAAAAGCTTTTCCAACACCTTTTCAAATGAAATTTGAAATCCTTTTCAATTTAAACAAAAACCAATCATCACAAAATAAAATATGCACCAGCATGAATGCCACATCAATGTTGCTAGCCCCTATGATAAATTTTAATTTAATGAAAAATATTATCTTTCCTACATTTCATGACCACAAAAATTCATAATTAAATCAATTTAGCTTTATTTTCGAAAGTGCAAAAATTTGGGTGTTACAATATCACCAATTAAACAAATCAGAGAACCTTTAGATACCTTCAAAACCCCATTTGATCCGGAGTACTTAAAACCTTTCGCATCAAGAGTACCGAGAGAGATAAGATTTCTCTTTATCCCCTGAATGTACCTCACATTTTTCAATTAATGCGTGTCATGCCATCATGTGACTTGATCTGAACCGAGCTGATCCCCACAATCTCACACGGGTTGTCATCTCCCATGTGCACTACATGCCCACTCTGCAATGGCTTAATGGAACTAAACCAATCTTTGTTAGTGCAGATATGAAATGAACATCTTGAATCAAGTATCCATTCATCATGACTAGCAACACAACTAGAGAGGATAATCAAACAATCTCCTCGAATCGAATTATCGCCAGCCAGCAGTAAAACAATAGAGGCATTACCGCCAGATTTATTTTTCCTCTTTTCTTTATTCCGCAACTTCCAAAGACTCCTCAATAAAATGAGTTTTCCCTTTGCAATACTTACGAGAATTTCTTTCTGGCGGGGGCTTGGACTTTGAGCAGCCCCAGACCATCATGGCTCTTGTCACGATATTCTTTCTTCGTCATTGAGGGTCTATGCTCGATCTCGCCCGCACATGCAACGCCTCACCCTTGGAGGATGACGATCCGCCGACCGCACCATGCCTTTCATCTTCTCCCTGGATTGGAGTGCCTCATAAACCTCCGAAATGGTCGGGTTCATCACGGCTTATAAGCAAGGTGTCACGGAAATTTGCAAAGGAATTTGACAGAGAACATAACAAGAATAGACCTAAGTCCTCATCATCATACTTAACCTCCATTGACGAAGGTAAGAAATGATCTCCTTGAACGCGCAGATATGTGGCTCATCACCGAGCCACCCTCCTACATCCTCCGAGCGTGAACAACGCCTTCATCTTCATATGCATCTTAATCGGGTCGATCCTTGGACATACTGGTCGATTCTAGTTTCAACGTAGACTTGCAAAGATTCTTTTCCCCGCAACACCTCTTGCAAAATATCATTATGAAGATGTAATCGAATTAATGATAGAGCCTTACGATCCCTGCGTCTCCTTGGGAGTCCGCCTTTGTTCTTCTTCCCGAAGCTTTCCAACGCCTCATCGGCGTCGTTGTTATCGCAAGGATCGCGCGATCTTGACTTGCCGAGATTAAATCTCGCCTTGTGGTCCAAGCCGGCAGTACATCGAACTTCATCGCCGCCATCAATCAACCGAGCTCCGTTTTGCTTGTGATACAACGAAGCCGGGTTTTCACGCGCACCTTATAACAAGTGGTATCGTGAGCCGAAGGTCGGGAAAACACGTGGAAAACATCTCCGGGTCACATGTTGACGGGGAGCCCGTGTCTCTAAAGGGTCATGAAAGTCCTTGTGACTGGAGAATTAAAACTCTGGGGCCCTGTAAAAATCTTACGTGAGATCACATGGGTTGTCATGTGATGGAAGTGTTGGGTCCGATGTGTGATGGGGAGATTGTTGGGTTTAGTCCCACATCGGTAATCGATGGAGAGGGAGCACAACATATAGGATGGGGCGATCCTCACCTATCGCTAGTCTTTTGGGTTGAGTTAGGCCCAAGCCTTTATATGTGTTGTTCGTTGGACTCGGGTGCTAGGCCCGTTTTGCTTGTGATACAACGAAGCCGGGCCGTTTTTCGCGCAAGCACCTTATAACAATATGTATGATCCTACTAGATTTGATTTGTGTTCGTGCTTTTTCGCTTTCCCTCGCGAGGCGCGCCGTGCGTGCCATCATAACTCATAGGGCAAGATCCATCGGCTCGGATCGGGGTTACACGAATGTGGATCGCATGCGCAAAACAAGGTAAAAGGATATCGGAAAAGGGGCGGCAACATGGCAGCGGTGACAACACGCTCACAACACGACGCACCCTCACCCTCTATGAACATATGAGTTTCCAATTCTACCTAAAGAGCTTGGTATCTCTCGGAGCTTTTCTATAGTAATATAGTTGCAAGGACTCAAGAACACAAAAGTCACCAATGGATCGAGGCAAACTCTCAAGATGAGAATGGAACTCAACTCTAGAGTCCTTAGCTTCCAAGCTTTCCAACACTCGAGGGTAATGTCACAAAACTTTTGTGTGAATAAAATGGAGTGATTTGCAAATTAAATTCGACACCTCAAGATAGATTCTCGAAATGTTGTACAACTAACATTGTGTATTTCAAGATACCCAAGATACAAACTTTAATACAAATAGTGAAAATGGACTATCAATTACATAGTCCAAGACAACACCGCGCATACAACAACTATTCTTCACGTATGTTATCAAAAAGATGGCCTACTATTAGAGAGATATTTAGAGCACGGACCTTGTCAAAAAAGCCCTTGTTAGCATTCTTAGTGAATGAACTTTTTTTGCAATCACGCCCTAGAGCATGTTGTTTCTCAGCAGTGGGGGGTGCTGTGAATTATTCATAAGGGGGCGGGCAAATCTAACTTGGGATGTGTTTAGATCACCCAAATTTGACTTGAAATTCCAAAATTCTCGTCACATCGAATTATTCAATGTACCAAAAGACGCATGCATGAATTATGAAATGTAGGTAATTAAAATAACTAATTGCACGCTTTTAGATGTACACTGCGAGATCTAATCTTTTGAGCCTAGTTAGCCCATGGTAGGATAATATTTATCACAAACAAACGAAAAGTGCTACCAGTTTTGATATTTGCCAATTTTAGGGATCTAAACACACCCTTGTAAAAATGAGCACAATGAGATTTTTCATGGTGACTATTAATTGATCGACTTGACACAAGTACTGTGTATTTTTATCTATGTTTCATCCTTCTAATGTGCTTCGTAATATTATCTAATAGTGTTCTCGTATGATTTAATTATCTAGAAGATACTAAAAGGTATATGTAACAAGGATTTTGTTATATTCTCTATTTTAATATAAATAAAAATCATGGACTTATACTAGTAAAAAAAATTGCTTGGAAATGTTAGGGGGATGGCCCCCGCCAACCCTCCTCGGCTCGCCTTTGTTTCTCGGTGAATTTCTCAAGTGAATGCAATCAAAGATAAATATATGTACCTATGATTAATTTTTGTGTTGTATGAATTGGTACACAAGTCGCCAGATTCATCCTTTAGCATCCGGCCGAGTGAGATCATGGATCAAACAAAGGCATGTTGTATATATTAGTATTACGCTTCCCATAAGCTTCTCAAGAAAACGGACTTTTACAAGAGAATCTAAGTAGTATCTTCCGATAACTTTGAGTTTCTCTCTATTCATTACATTGATGAATCCATGAGCTATCCATTGGGAAATTAAACGACCTTTACGGATTCTATAGCCCTTTGGGAATACGGAGCAAAACATAAAGCACTGCTTCGTTCATCCGACAAGTGAATATAGCTCAGCTTCAAGGATGCAAACACTCTGTCGTTTATACTCTGAACATTCCATAAATTATTCTCTCCTATGGCCCTCCATATACTTATTTCCTTTGTCACCAAGGACTACTCCAAGAGTTTTAATTGCTAGCGGCACCCCACCACATCCTTTGATAATTTTTTTTTCCGACTTTACATGATAGCGGCTCAAACCTTGCTCTCGCCAACCCGTAACACTTAAGGAATAAGTTCCAACTCTCGACTCGATAAGAATGCCAACTCAAATATATGTCGTGATTCAACAACTTCTCGCAACCTTTCAATCATGAGTGGTCAACATAATCCTTGCTCGGGTGTTCGCAAATATGTCGGTCCTCATGCCAAGCATCATCAAGGATACGAAGAAACTTATTATTGCTCAACTTCTCAGAGAGAGTTTTTGGACCATGTGCTGCGGGGATAACGATCTAAATTATCTCCAACAATTGCTTCAAATAGACTGCCGATGAGTTTCGAACATCAAACTCTTGAGACACATGGACCTAGAATATTTCGCTTCTCCAACGAGGACTTCCGCCTCGACCGACACTACTGACGGATTCGGGCGAGGGGACTTTTGTAACACCGTGGAGAACGATGTCTAAAAAATGTTGAGAGAAGGGGGTTCTGTTGTTGTTCATGCTTGGGTGGGGGCCTATGCCCACATCCCCATATTAGTTCTATGTCGCAAGAGAATAATGTAGTGAGGGCATGTTTGAACCGGCAAGTTCCATTTGAGTTCCTAAGGGCATATACAACGCCGATTCATGAGCCATTTGTGGTTCTCGCCCTTTTCCTTAGGACCCTGAAGTCACAGAATGAAATGACACCCAAGTCACAAAAACAAAGTGACAACCGAAATTAGAATAACGGCGACAACTGAATTCTCCAAAACGAAGTGACAACCAAGTCACAAAAATGAAGAGACATCCAAATTGAGAGACGAAATGAAAGAGATGGAGAGCCGAGTGATCCACCTCCTCCCTCTGTCTCCCCCTATCTCCTCCTTTTATAGGAAGGTGGGAGGGGCTGTTTTCTTTATTACCCACAACATGGTCGAAATATTTACAGGAATGGCACTTTGGGCTATAAATGGGCCTGAAGATTACATGTTCTTCTACCAAGTTACTTAATTGAGCCCATTACACAACGAGGGGGTTATCAATTTATCGTACGCCCCCAACAGTAGCCCCTCAGCTATTCGGATTTGAACCTTCATTCAAAACAGAATAGCTGAATACAATGAAATGTGGCGGGCCCAATTGCGGCTTGGATTACCGATACACATTCTTTGATCGCACTAGGATGGATGGCTACAGGATTGCCTCGTCTCTCGATAGTCTTCAATCCGTCTTCGACTAGTCTTCAACGGATCCCTTTGCTTGTGCCTCCGGTCTCCCTTGGTAGCTTGCTTCTTGCAACACAGTCGATTTGGATGTAGCGGTTGGTGCTAGTATTCATAGGCGATCATGGTGTGACCCCCGCTTTCCTTGGGGGCCGGGCAAAGTTTCAGATCCCCGGCACCGAGTCCCCTTGGCCGACGTCCGCTATATACCAAGGAAGATGGCGATGGAAAAACCGAGGATGCAGGGGGACAAATTATTGATGCCAAATTGCTTTTAGAAGTGTCAAAGGCGATGTTTGGAATCAATGTTTAGGTTCACTTTATTAATCTTCTTTTTATTATCGTTATTATTATTATTATTATTATTATTATTATTATTATTATTATTATTATTATTATTATTATTATTATTATTATTATTATTATTATTATTATTATTATTATTATTATTATTATTATTATTATTATTATTATTATTATTATTATTATTATGCATACTTCTTATCTTCTGAACCTTATGGTGACTTTAATGTTATTCTTGCACCAACTACCACCAATTTCCTAGACGCGAGGGTCGAATGCATTCAGAAACGAGCCCCTCAAAGACATTCATGTCAATTCGGTGCCGACTCCTAAGCCTTTGAGGCGAGGGGCGAGTTCGAGCAAAGCGAGCCCCTCGACACATTTATGTTAATTAGGCGCCGACTCCCCCAAACTTTTTGAGGCTAGGGGCAGTATAAGCAAAGCGAGCCCCTCAGCACATTTATGTTAATTAGGCACTGACTCCCCCAAACTTTTGAGGCGAGGGGCGAGTATAAGCAAAGCGAGCCCCGTGACATATTTATGTTAATTAGGCGCCGACTCTCCCAAACTTTTGAGGCGAGGGGCGAGTATAAGCAAAGCAAGCCCCGCAATACAATTATGTATTTTCGAATGCAATCCGATTGATAGGCTCATGGAACCTTTGTTCGAGAGTTCGTGTCGAAGTTTGATGTGGTTTTTGTTATTGAATTTCATTTGGCGGATTTGCCATTTTTATTGGTAAGTTGTACAAGTGTTCTTGTTCTCGATTGTTTTTTTTTTTAAAAGGACGCCCTCCCTCCTTTTTGGGAATTTGCATACCTTTTGTTTTTGAAGGTAATAAGGACTTTATTCATTCGAAACATCTCAAACTTTTGCCCGTGTTACCTTAGCGTTCGAATACTAAAGGTGCAACTTATTTGCTCCTTGTTTTCGATTATCTTGAAGTGCTTAACTTGTTTTTGAAATGAAGGGATATTTATGTACCCATACGTTGCTTGTAGTTAGTGAAGGAACAAAGTTTGCAAGCTCGATCTACTCAAGTCCAAATAAGTCATAAGAACTTATGCATGATTTAGGCCATTGTTTTCTTCGCCCTTTCATATGCTTGGAAGGTGGAAGATTTGAGCCCTTGTGCTTTTGTTTGCTTTGCCCTCGTTTTTGGTGGGTCGAAGTCTTGTGTCAATAAGTTTTTTCTGTTTAGATTCTCTCTCACATTTTTTGAGGTGAAGTCTTGAGCCTTTAGGCTTTCCTATTTAGTTTCGCCCTCCCTCATATTTTTGGAGGATGTCTTAAATTCTTTTTGCTTTTGTTTCGCCCCCATCTTCGGGTTGTCGAGGTCTTGAGCCCTTGGGCTTTCATTTGTTCCGACCCCTTTTTTTGTGGGGTCAAAGTCTTAAGTCTTTTGGCTTTTGTTTGTTTCGCACTTATTCAAACGGTCAAAGTCTTGAGCCCCTAGGTTTTTTTTGCTTTGCCCTTACTCAAAGGGTCAAAGTCTTATAAGTTTCATTTTGCTTCGCCCTTACTCAAAGGATCGAAGTCTTGAGCCCTCAAGGCTTTGTTTGCTTCGCCCCTTAGTCAAAGGGTCAAGTCTTTCACGCATATGATGAGAACGTTTGTAAGTAAGGAGACATTAGGAAATTGAAGAAACATTGTCGCAAAAATGCGATGGTAATCACACGGTAAGTGAATAAACATTGTTGTGAAAAATTTAAGGTTGTCCGAACCCGCACATTTGAGATTGTGATGAAATATTACTTGAAGGTCGGTGTATAATTGAGATGAAGATAAAACCCGCGTCATCGGGGGGTTGGACTCCAATTCTTGTGAAATCCGCGACCTATAATCTCATATATCATTGACCTCCGAAATCGGGCGAGGGAGAGCTTGGCTTTTATGGAATCCAAAGTTATGTCCGCCAATATCCGAAAGACAATTCCGAGGAGCCAATAACGGAAGGCTTTCCAGACTCACGCGCCCGCGGTAGTCCGATTGCACACTGCGAATTTAGATTTCTTTGTACTAGCTTGGGCCTGTTTTTTCTCGTTCTCCTCAACCTCGTCTCGACAACAACGCAGCGAATAGACACTGCTTTCATCCAAGTGCAAAAAGATCACTGGATATAATTAGACGATTAGTTTTTTTTAAGATCCGTTATGGCCTTTCATTGATAAAGACTATAACTCTATAAGAGAAGAGCAAGTAAATACAATAGCCATCTTACTCTATTGGCCCAATAGGCGCAATATCCTGGTAACTCGTGGCATCGATGGAATCACCATGTCAGACCTTCTGTCCGTATCCAAACTCTTGCTTCCTCTTGAATTGCATTGAAAACTTGCTCAATTGATCTCGTTGTTTTGTTGAAGATGCGGTTATCTCTCTTTCCATATTTCCCGCTGAGCATGACCATGGAACGTATCTAGTTTCTTTTTGTTTGCCGATCATTGTTGCCCAACTCAATGAACCATCAAGGCAGATGCCGCAATCACCTTGTCCCAAATTTACTTCGTGAGAAGTAGGAATCCTTAAAGAGGTGTGATACTGTCTCTAGGATCCTTATACACAAATTGATGTAGTACTCATTAGGCCCTTTATCTTAGTTGCGATCGTCCACATTCTGTTCTCAAGCATCGCCCAAGCAAAGAATCTGCATTTGGGCGGTGCCTTTGTTTTTCCATACATTCTCATTTGTCGCTGAAGTAGTCATTTCGATGAATTCTATCTTATATGCATATTTCGCGGTGACCATCCAATGTATGAAGCCACGTAATGTTAGCCCATCGCTCGTTAACAGCCGTATGTCCCAGAATCACTCCATAAACCTTAAAAGCTGCAATTATATGTTCGCCATGTCGTGATCGACATCCCTCACCCATCTTTAACTGTCCTATTCTTCCTTTTTACTGTGCTTGAACAAGGCCTGCAAAAGGGTTGCAGCGGCCTCTCCTTGCATCCAGCAGGAGCAGGAGGTCCAGAAGAGGGCCTTGTTGCCATTACCCACCTCCACTGTTGTTGCAGCGACGACTTTCAGCCCGCAACACTGCCATATTGGAGCCTGGTCTTCATCGGGATCGTTCTCTGTTGCCTAATGCTGTACAGGAGCAGTGTTGGCACTCCTGACATTATGCTGCATTTTTGTTTGAATTTTCCAGAGTTAAATCTTGAATCTTTTATATCATCCCATCCCAGTTTTGTTGTATTGAAAAGTTTAATCTGAATAAATTTTTCCTTCGTTCATTCAAAAACAAAAGTGTTTAATACTAGTCTGAAAGATCAAGCTCTGCCTCAACACACCTTTATAAATTTGGGTATATTAACATTGGTACATAAAACTAACAAGTGAATACAGTATTATATAGTATATACTAGTGTATTAGCATCAGCAATGCTTGTGAAAACAAGAGAGACACACATAACAATCATGATTAGTACATTTTTATTAGCGAAAACATTTAAAAAAACAACTATAGCAGCTTTTGTAGTCGTCATCATCCTACTGGATCAAGGAGACGCCTGAGCATTCAGATTCAGAGAAAAGGTTCTCACGGCTCGGCCATGTCCTTGGCGAACTCGCCGTCCTGAGCACGGCCATCGACCACCACGGAGACCGGCACCTCGTCGGCGTTGCTCATGTCGTGCTGCTGGACCACGAGCACCGACGACGTCACCCCGTGGCCGGACGACGCGAGCGCGTCGCCGATGGGCCCGAGCTCCGGGTGCTCTGCCGGGCGGACGGCGAGCTGCGCCACCATCGGGGACGGCAGCCGGCCCTTGCCGACGACGACCAGGCCGTACTCCCTGCTCTTCCCGATCGACACCACCTCCTCGATCACGTTGCCGACCACCACCCGCTCCTCGAACCGCACCAGCGACCCCATCCTCTGCCGGAACTCTGCCACCGCCGCCTCGTCCAGCTCCCTGCAGGGCACTCACCAATTATATAATTGTTAATGCAAAATGCCATCCTGTCGGATCAGAAGTGCGTTACCTTCTCCTTGCCGGCGTCGACGACGGCCGTGGAGAACGTGTAGCTCCGGTCGGCGTTCTTGGTGTGTGACGGGCGCAACGTGACCTCGGACTGCTCCTCGCTGCCGTCCTTGCCGTCGACGAACCTCACAACGTTGACCTGCACGCCAGGGTGCTCGGCCATCCTTCCAGCGAGCTCAAGTGCCTCCCTGTCGTCGGGCCCGCCAAAGAACACGACGCAGACACCGTGCGCCACCTGCTCCGAGCTGACCTGCTCGCCGCCACCGAATCCGCGGTCGACGAGGACGGCGACGGAGCAGGGCGCCTCGCGGAGGATCCGGCGGTTGACGGCGCGCCACTCGGGCCCGAGGTTCTCGACGTCGTCGCCGCCGTGTCCTCCGGTCTGCCGCTTGTGGAACGGCAGGACGACGAGGGAGACGCGCTTGTCCTCGGCAACGGCCGCGACGTCGTCGTGTATGGTGTGGAGCGCGGACACGGCGGTCATGGCGCGGACATGGACATGCCCGAGCTGCGCATACGTGTCGAAGGCGACGTCCACCTGGTCGTGCGGCTCCCCGGCACGGCGAGGGCGCAGGAACAGGAGCCCGTTCCGGCGCGCGGCGCGCGCCATGAGGATGGAGGAGGTGCGTTCCGTGAGCTCCACCATACGGAGGATGTAGAGCTTGACGAGGCGGCGCGGCTGCGTGTGTCCACGGATGGTCTCGATGAGGTTGATCACCGCGGGCACGTCCTGCCCACCGTGGATGCAGGCCAGCACGCGCAGCTCCATTGCGGCGCCGGCGCCGGCAGAGGCGGACGGCGAGGACGGCGCGGAGGGGGTCGGGGCCCTGGAGCTTGCGGTGGTGCAGGCGCCGTCGGCCGGCGGCGCGCGCGGGCTTGTAGATGGCCATCACCGTGGGCGTGGTGATGAAGGTGGTCACCAGCGCCATGAGCACCAGGATGGCGAACGTCTCCTCGTTCAGAACCTGCAGACCGCATCCATGAGCATGAGAGATCAGATCACATTGCAGATTTGCAGTACATGGTGGAAATTTTGCCGGAATTCTTCTTCTTGCTCAGTTGCTCCCATGCTCTGCATAGTTCGTTTAGTTCCTTGGCGGTGTATTTTACATATGCAAAGTCAAATTATTTGTGACAAGGTCGGATGTTGGATTCAAGCAACAAGGTTGGAACGCTAGGTCAATGGTTTTCGTGTATATTCCTCCTAGTTGAGTTTTTTTGGTTGGGTTGTGTACGTGGGGTGGTCTTAAAAGTTTTCTGCGTTGGAGAACATAGGACAATTAGATTTGGGATGGGTGCTAGGTCTAGTGGAGGCAGGTCACAAAGTTGAGTTGGGCTTCATAAGAGCTAACCACAAATCGAGTGGGTTATCAAGTTTTCGTGTTTGTTATTTTTTTTGGTCTAGCTCTAACCTAGAGTGTATTACCTTGAACTTTGTCAACTTTATCAAATCAGTAGTCAAAGCATAAATCTAGACCAACTTTGTCAACTTTGTACCACCTCATGTGCCATCCGACTCGATCTAACCTCATGTATTGTCAAGGCTACCTCAACCCCTTCAGTGGCGAAGCTAGAGAAAAATTGAAGGGTGGTGCACTTGCCTTATGCGTGCATATGTTTGTATTAGAGATGGTGCATATATGGTGAAATTTAAGACAAAACTACTATTTTTTTTTTCAAAATTTGAATAATATACTTTCGCCCCTGAACCCCTTCGTATAACTTCTTCTAGGAACAGACATTGGGAAGCAAGTGCTTGCATCGCACTACGTACCTCTGTTTCATCTATTGTGTATTAGGATTTGAAAAGGTCTAGATTTATGCTTTGACTACTGATTTCTCTTACGATATACTCCGTATATTGTCAACTGTAAAAGATTGCAATGTGAAACGATTTTCGAACATTAATGTTTTCATATAACCTCTACAAACTTACTGTAGTACTTTTTCCACCCTAAAATAAATGCATATTACGCTTCTCAAGGAGTCCTTTGACTATCTAAACAAATCCATCATTAAAGTATACGTGTTTGAATATGAATATAATGATAATGATGTCTTTTCACACATCATAAAGTAAATGTTAGTACCCACCATTCGAAATTATTACATACTCTGTATGTCTAGAGACATAGCAAAATGGATGTATTGAAAAAGTCAAGTGACTTACGGAGGGAGTATTTGTTTTAGGGCGAATGAAGGGGATCATGTGTAAATTTTGGCGATTTTTTAGAAAGTTATAAATATTGACTAACTATTGATCAAAATCTGTCGAGGTCTGATCTTTCGAAATCCTAAGAGGCATGCTAGAAATGGACGGGTAGGGTAATAATCAAAGGAAAAGCAAAATGAAAATGAAAAAGAAGGATGGTGAAGACCCTCGGGCGATATGATACACCGCACAGACCGGCCCGACATGACATACTATAGCTACACTAGCGGCCCAGAAGATTCATGCCACTGTGTTTAGCACCCCAACTTTCTCTCCAAATTCCACTATGTAAAAAGAAGATTCTCCATCACATCAAAATGCCGGCATATTTATCGAAGACGAAATGTAGGTAAAAAATAAACTAATTACATAGTTTAGATGTACATCATGAGACGATTCTTTTGAGCCTATTTACGCCCATAGTAGGATAATATTTACCACTAACAAAGCTAAACGTCTTCAGATGGCCGATGTGACATTCCTCCAAAATTTTACAACAAATTTTGGGATCTAAACACACCCACTGACGTCGCTGTGGTGGCCTGGAAGAAACCTAGGCTAGCTAGTACGTACTAGTCACGAGCATAGCAGCTATGGCGTGCAGCACTACTACGACTAGCAAGTTGCCGGCCAACACCTGGATGACGATGACACGCCACCATGCATGCAAGTAGAGTAGGAAGCTGCAATGCATGCATATGGTCCAGCACATCATCACCGACGGCGACGGGAACCAGGTGACCTCTGCTTTACTTTGTCCTCATTCACATGACTCCTCAGCTCCTATCTTTTGACTTCTTGCATGCATGCGTCCCACAGTGTCCAGGCACGGCAAAGTTCCCTTTCTTTTTCTTTCTTCTCAAAAAAACAAGAAAATGCAACAAAAACTACTCCTACATGCATGCAAGAAAATTAAAAAACATTGCACCGAACTGATGAGAAAAAAAAAAAAAAACAGAAACGTGTTTGTACGTAGGAACAAACAAACAGACGTACCTCCGCTCCCTGCCGATGTTGAGCACGATGAGTTCAACGAGTCCTTTGGTATTCATAACAACGCCAAGCACGATCGCCTCCCGTGCGCCCATCCCCACGCCATGGCAACACCGAACGTGCCGACAATCTTGCCGGCGCAAGCAGTGGCGATGACGAGCGCGAGCATGGCCCAAGCCTCACCACCCCGGATGGTGGCCACGTCCGTCTTGAGCCCGCTGGAGGCGAAGTAGAGCGGCAGGAGGAGCTCCGACACCAGGTCCTCCACCCTCGCCGTCACACGCCCGGCGAACCCGCCGTCCTTCGGCACCGTCAGACCGAACACGAACGCGCCAAAGATTGAGTGGATCCCGATCAAGTCCGTCGCGAATCCCGACGCTAGAACGCCGGCTAGTGTCACTGCTACCCATTTCTCGCCACCACCGCCGTCGTCGCCGGATGACTCGGCTCGTCGTGCCACCCATGCCATCGCTGGCTTCACTGCTACCATCCATGTTGACACGAATGCGGCTCCGCAGAGGAGGACCCAGAGTGACACGATTGGGCTTCGGTGGTTGTTGGTCCCGTTATTCCCGCCGTCGCCGGAGATGGCGACGGCGAGGGGCGAGGAGTACCCATGCCGCGACGTCGTTGAAGGCCGCGGCGGCGAGGGCGGTTTCACCGATGGGAGTGGTGAGGAGCTTGAGCTCGGCGAGGATGCGCGCCAGGACGGGGAACGCGGTGATGGAGAGTGCGACGCCCATGAACACGAGGAACGGCGCGTACCCGGCTTCGTCGGCGCCCGGGACCGCTTTGCGGAGCACGAAGGCGACGCCGACGCCGCACGCGAACGGGAGCGAGATCCCCGCCGCGGCGATGGCGAAGGCGCGCCGACCGCTGCGACGGACCGAACGGAGGTCTAGCTCGAGACCCACGAGGAAGAGGAAGAAGAAGGAGGCCGAGGCTGGCGACGGACTCCAGCACCGGCGTGCTCCATGGCGGGAACATCGTGTGGAGGTACGACTTGTTCCGGCCCAGAGCGGAGGGGCCGAGTAGGATCCCCGCCACGATCTCCGCGATCACCTTGGGTTGCCGGAGTGGCCGGAGCAGGAACGCCAGGAAGCGGCTCAGGACTAGGATCAGCAGAGCTTGGAGGATGAGAAGTGGGAACGCGAAGTGGAGTGGGTCGTCGCCTTGCCACACCCCGTTCGACGACGTCTTCACGGCCGCCATCTCCGACGCGGACACCGACGACGACGACATGGTGTGGTCGGTCGGCCGGCGCGCGCAGGGGCAGAGGAGGCGAGCGAAGATGACGATCGAGCGAGTAGTGGAGTGGTTCAAACAGAACACGGGGTGGGATCGCCGGAGCTAGCTACCTCAGCTGAGCTTGGCTCCTTGGATTTTTTTTCAACTTGTAGGCGCTGCGACGATCGAGCCGCGGGGGTCCCGTGATTCCATTGCCATTGCCCAATGGCCATTGGTGTGCTTGGCTTGGGAGTTGAGACTGAGTCTTGACTTGAGAGCGAGAGACGGATCGGACTCTCTGTTTGCATGTGAACTGAAGCGTGGTCATGATGGGTCACTGACGCGTGGGCCTATCTTGATAGCTCACTAAAAAGTCGTACTAAACATGCTGGGAAAAGGCTCAATCTAGTCACAACCGAATAAAATATATGGTTTAACCGATGCACATATTCATTCGAGGATTTTCCTCGTATTCTGCCGGCCTGTGGTATTGGCTACCTCTAATTGATAGTACGTGTTGGTTACAAGGAAATTTAACTCCATAGAGTTTGCTAAAAAAAAAATCTTGTTATTAAACCGGTCTCCATGGAGTTTTAGGGAGGATTACATGCACATTTAATAGGCTACTACATTATCAGATCTCGAATTTTTGCATGATGAAACGAGCAAGAGAGAGCAATTGTTTCATGGTCCCGAGTGGACGGTGTGTCCAAGACATTTGGAACCAGAACAAATCCCCATTGAGTATACCTGAGCATTTTAGCCTGGCCCGGGCTCTACCCGAACTTGGCCCGCCCACAAACCTTACTAGATAGGCCTGTCTGGACACAGATCTTGCAGCCCGAAAAAAAATCTTGACCCGAGCCTGAGTCGAAATGCTGTTTTTAGCTATTTTACACTATAAAATGCACGGGCAACCCGCTCAAGCCCGAGCCCGGCCCAAAAATTGAGGCTCGACGTGTCCAGTGGGACGGTCATGGGCAGGATTTTCTCAGCCCGAAATAATTGTGATTTTTTCGGCCCAACCCAAACCCGACCCGGCCCGCAAAAATGCTCAGGTATACCACCGAGGCATTCGATTCGTTTCATGGCGGGCTACCATGGCCGGGAACGGGAGCCAGAGCCTCCGTGGGTGCAACATCTGCCTCGCGGACTCCGCCGACTAGGTGTAGGAGCGACCTCCTTCTTGGTTCAATGACAGCCTGGCGACGAGTGGCGAATCTAGAATATTACCTCATTGGGGTCAAGGACTAAGTGATGGGTCAAACATGCAATGATTCTCTATTTAAGAGTGATTTGCACGTGGATAAAAAGAATTTTAGTGCTATTTTAAACAAGTCATCGGTCAGCGGACCCCGATGACTACACTCTGGATCCGTCAGCGCTTAGCGAGGAAGCGAGTCGGCCTCGCGGGCTCTACGGGCCGAGCACGGGAGCGGACCCGCCTCGCAGTTTCCATCCACCGGGCGCAGGAGAGTGGTCCTCCATCGCGGGCGAGGGCCACTCCGCCGTGGGCGCGGCCGCCAGGCACGAATAAGACTGTGTGTAATTAGTTACTTTTAACTAAATTTAATGCTTCATGTATCCAAATATTCGATGGGATGGGGTGTAAAGTTTTTGACAAGAGGATGATAATATCCATAGTAGTCCCCGAGCTTCGGGCAACTCGATCCGAGAATTGGACGGAGGGTTAATCTTGAGCGAAGCTGCATGCAAGTACTTTAATTCTGAGTTCGAGTGCTCCGTGGTTTTCTCGATTACACTAGATTGTGCAATTTCTAGAATGCACTATAAAACCACAAGAGAAACATCAAGATGTAGGAACCACAGCCGGTCTTGCCTTCTCTGTGAGATTGTCGGCCACTTTATTTGATGAGGCCTTTGTAACTTTTAAGGAATACTCGTAGCGAGCTAGGCTGCTGCATAGAGCAATACCAAAGTTTGGCTTCCGGTGGTTGCAAGACACGTCGTACGTGAGCACAATATTTGTGTCTGACAAACACACAAAAGTCCAATTCAAGGATAAAGAAGTACAAGAATTTGGATGGATGAAACAAAAAGTAGAGAATTCAGAAATCAATGAATCGTCAAAAGAGACCTATGATCTTTGATCTTTATCATACTTGAATTACCTTTTTCTGTTCTGATCACTCGCACGCAGTGTCCAGTTTACACCCACCGCACATAGTGCTATCTAGTACAACCTTTGTTCCTCAGCAAAGTCAAAGGCTATATATACATATGAGCCGGACACATGGCAAGCTACTAGTAGAACCCGTTCTTCTATTGCCACCTCCTCACCGTGTGCGTTCCAATAGCAACAGCCGCCAGGTCTTGTGCGGTACAGAGCAGCGCTAGCTTCATAGTTTAGATGTACATAACGGTCTACGATGAGACAATAATTATTAAATACAAACCTCCTACGGTAGCCGAACCCATAATATTTCACCAACTAAACACCCTCATACAGGGGCGATGTCAAGTTGAACTTGCCTGGTGCCTAGGCACCAAGGTAAAAAGAATATTTTACCACTAAATAGCTTCGATTTACCATAAATTTCAAGAGAGTTACATATAATATATGAGCTGTGCACCAGGGTCATTTCATGATTGGCTTCGCCACTGCCCTCATAGTACCTTTCTTTAATTTTTTGATTTATATCTATCTACCTAATACTAAGATGTATATAACAGTCTATGGGGAGACAATAATTACCAAATACAAACCTACAGTAGCCGAACCCATAATATTTCACCAACTAAAACACCCTCATAGTACCTTTTTTTTTAAAATTTTGTTTTGATCTATATCTATATCTACCTAATACTAAATAGACAAAATTTAGTCAAGGGGTTTCACGGTGCAATGGCAAAGGCCATTGGTTGGGGGGCTCCCGCCTAGTCGCGACACATTATCCTAGATTTTTTTCAGGATTTCCGACGCTATGCATTAAGTGGTAGGCGACGTCCCGTCGCGTAAGCGTGAGAGGCTTTGTGGTGACCGTGAACTTCAAAATTTGTCGGCATGATCAATCGAAGGTGCTCATAGGGGTAAGGTTTGTGTACGTGAGTTTATAGGGGTGAGTGTGCGTGCGTGTTGAGCGTCTGAGTTATACTGTGTAATCTAAAAAAAAAAGACAAAATTTAAGTTTATTTTTTGTCCATTGTCCTCCAGCCTAACTATCACTACGCAAAAAATTATCTTTTCAAAGCGGGCATTTTGAACTTTCTGAGGCGGGCAGCCAAAATGCCTCAGATTAAAGATCACGGTTAATAGGACTTTTCGAAATGGTTTTGATGGTCGTCTCGGTTAATCAAGTAACAAAAGAGAAAACCTATGGATAAGCATGGCGATCCAGGGCCCGTCGACCCAATCCATAGGCTGCCGCTGCTAGTTAGCTTTCAATGTCAAAAATAATTAGTGATATTTAGGATAAACTTGGATAATTAGGTCACATAGTTTAAATAAAATCTTGGCGAACTTTCAAGGTCAAAATAATCAGTGATATTTAGGATAAACTTTGGCTTCCTCACTATCCAAGCACATCTATATATGAGTGTTTTGCCAATCTTTGGTTTAGCCAACTCTAATTTAAGCATATATTGTACTAGTTGATCATAATTTGGCTATACCTATATATGAAGAAATTGTGGGTTGGCTTTTTAGAGTCATGAACTAAACGTAGCTGGAGAGAAAGGACCTTTTTAGTTTAGTTGAGCTTGAAGAATGTTGGACCAGGCTGCATTCGTCTGTTTTGGAGCCCGTGGACATTTTCAGTTTAGTTGAGCCTCAAGAATGTTGGACCAGGCTGCATTCGTCTGTTTTGGAGCCCATTAATGAGCTATATGGGCTTCCTAGCTAGTTCGCTCAAGACGAACAGGATCAGCTAATAGTCCCCTCTTCACCTGAAAAAAAAAAATATTTCTAGAGACGTTATCCAGAAAATTCCAGAAATAAGTAAACAGTTTAACTTTTTTATTTTCTAGATGTTACTCCTCCGGTTCATTTTTTTTGAAAGAATGACAAAACCTTTGGCGTGATTTTTATTAGACAAATAAAGGAAAAGACAAGTGTCGGTCTAGTTAGAAAGATACAGTCTTCTACATTATACTTTGGCTATTCATTTGCTTTATATTATGATGACTCTGTTTGGCACACCTCAACTTAATATGTGTGTGCGCCAAATAAAATGGACCGGAGCGAGTATTAAACAACTCTTCTAAAAAAAAAATATTACTGAAATAACCCTTTTAGAAGTCGCCAACGGCTTGGGTGGACATTGGCATGAGTTATGTTGTGTTCACCTCTTGTGGCATTGTATTTTATTTTGACTTCGAGTATTGAACAACTCTTCTAGAAAGTATTACTCAGTAGGGGCAACTTCAACCTATTTATTTGTTTTTCTTATTTTCTGATCTGTTTTATTTTCTCCTCGAGGAGTCGATTTCTCTCGGGGACGAAGCCAGAAAATAAAATTAGGAGAAATTTGAAACTCATAAAGTATATAGTTTATTCATAAATTAATGTTGAAATTCAAGAAATACACCACTAAAAAATAAATGATCTAGTTCATTTATACTTAAAATAGGAAGGTGGGGCTTAGGAGGGGCTCCACATGCCCAAGAGCCGTAGGGGGTGCCTTGAGCCCGGATTGGATTGTACTCAAATGTTCTCTCCCATGAGGAGTCGAATCCAGACCTGTTGGATTGTAGTCAAATGTTGTAACCAGTAGCTAGGCTAGGGCCCTTTTTCGCCTAGCATTGCATTCTATTTTGGCATTATTATAAACCACCTTGATTAAGAAGTTGTCTTATTCAAAATTATATCTCATTGACCATTACAACTTCGGTATAGTGTATGTTTGCATCCGAGGTCAGTTCATAAAAAACAAAATTCAAGGATTTATATTTAATATATTTGGGAAAATTATAAACTGGTTGCCAATATCTAATTAGATTTATCTTTTTGATAAGAAGTTTACCTTAATCTGACCTAAAATTAAGATATTAAATTTATTCGCATAATAGCCATATTTATAGGCGACCGCTTAGGACAACCACATCTAAAAAGTAGCATTTGTATAGTTAGTTATTCAACAATCTCACCACTAATGGATCTTTGGCACATAAAATTTGTCTTCATATATGAATTTACTATGTTGCACCCAACACCTATTTGTAGAGACAACTAGATCTAAAACAGCCTCTAAAGATATAGGTATTTGTAAAGACAACTAAAAATATCCATTGTGTTTACAAATGCATTTCTAGACGTGGCTTGTTTTTTTTTTAAACTATTTTTAGAGACGACTCTATTAAAAAAAATAAGGCATATTAACCCACAGATGGCTCACCGTGCGTAGAACCTCGAATTTATCATACAGTCAGATATGAAAATAACTCATACAACCCACATACAAATGGTCCGTCTGTAAGCTATTTAATGTTGTGTATGTATCTTAAGATCAACTAAAAATGTAGTTGTGTATACCATTGTGTGGCTATTTGATAGAATAATATCAATAAAAAGTAACAACACTAGTGGAGCGACAGTTAGGTTCACATTCAGATGCTAATAATAGAACACGCACACATCCAGTTTAGTTTCACATTCACATGCACACAGTTCACATTAACATGCACCAAACGCATTATAATAAATTGGACAGCATGCATTGCAGTTGATCGACTGGTTCATTGCAACAACTGAAAAAAAAAGAGCAATGTAATGGTTCATTGCAACCTGATCGACTGGATTGGAACAGACAAAAAGAAAAAGCAATGTAATTAGTTTGCTAAAAATGCAGTCAAATGTACAGCTAAATTCAGTTTGCACAGCCAAATGTATAGCTAAAGATGCACGGCCAAATGTACAGCCAAATTCAGTTTGCACATGTAATTTGCCACATTCAGATAAAACACATATGAAGACTGAAGAAGAGTGGACTCTTGCAAGAACACGTTGATACAGAGTGGGCAATAGCACGTTGATACAGAGACTTGCAAGAACTTATAATACATAAGAGTATGCTAGATTCAGACAAGTGAAACATTCAGATAAATGCTAGATTCAGACAGGTGACTACGTCGATGGATCCCAGGGTGCCGAACGTCCAAAAGAACACACACGCCGACGAGCTTCAGTTCACACACACGCATGCAGTAGCTAAACATTCAGATAGCAGTTCACCAAAGCACAGGAATCAGAGATTACCAAGATCCTGGAGAAGAGTCATCGCCGGCAGCATCAAAAGAAACTGCAGATGGTGAAGGAGGGAACGGGAATCCCATGGACTCCCACGAGCTGCTGGGGAAGCCACCTTCGCAACTCCCGTCGATGGAGAAAGGTACCGTCGCCTGGAGGGTGCTGGCTGCCGCTACTGACTTGCCATCGCGTCCTCTAGAACGGGGCGGCGTTGAAACCCAACACCACGACCGCGTTCTCAACGACCCGGCGGCGGGCTGTCTACTGGGCGTTGGGGAACGGGACGCAGTCGTCGAGCTGGGACTTGGGAGGCGATACCCGTGCTGTCTTCGGTGTGTGTGTGTGGGGGGGGGGTGGGGGGGGGGGTGGCGCGCAAAACGCAAAATTACCGGTATACCGACCGGTAAATCGCCGGGTTGTACATGCCTAAAAAACCTAATTAGAGTAACAGGTTTACGGAATATATAATGGTACAAAACTATACGTGAGAAGTGGCAACAGGTTCACCCAAGATCAGATCATGGATTGTATTTGTTTTTTTCCAAAATAGGAAATTTGAATTCCATTACCAAGGCAAAGAAATTATATGTAAGACTATAAACATAAACGTGAGAAGTACCCACGTTCCTAATCATCACAAACAGGAAAAAAAAAAAAAGGGGACGTGACAAGGCCCAACTTCAGCGAAACACCTCAGAGCTGTAACAAAGATACCAGGACACACAAGGCCTACTAAGCAAAATAAATAAATAATAAAAAAAGGTAGACAGAGCCCGGGCTAACTACTTACTCTCTATCATGACAATTGACAAGCCAAAGCATGCCAGGCTGACCTTACTTACACCAACTTTGCAGTGTTTCCAGGACTGGGCTTCATTAGTTGATGTTCTTCGTCAGGGCTTCCCTTCTAGTTTTTTTTTTTTTTTTCCTGGGAATATTTCCCTTCTAGCTTCAGGCTAGCCCCTCCTGAAAGTGCAGTGCCGACGATGCTTCAGCCTTCAGAATGTACATATTCCCTGTTCCGTCAGCGGGATGAGCTCCTCCTTTATTTGCAGGATTTCAACCAGCCTTCAGAATGCTTCAGTCTTCAGCCGCTGCAAAATGAGAGCAAATACGAAGTGTAGATCATAGATACTATTTTAGTAGGAGACTCTGATTCTTTCCCCATCAAAACAAACAACATTTCTAAAAACGCCATAATGCCCAACGCGTATTGCTGGCAGACCAACAGCATATTTGTTTACGGTGAGCTAAGCTTTAACTTGTTGATCCACACCCAGAATTGCTCAAAAGAAGATGGTCTACAGGTAACTTCAAAAGCATATGCATGACCAATTAAGCTCCAAACATATACCTCGCCGCAAAAAGGTGTATGTGTCTATATGATAATTACTTCAGTTTGTGCATGGTTCTTGCAGAGCTGAATCAGTGCTCCACACATTATATATGTTGGCATTGATAATTTTGTCTCCCATTTGTTTCGGCGTGTAAGAAGAATTGAAGGGCAATATGGATTATGTAGGGTTAAGTATCACTCCCTCTATTCTAAATTGTAAGACGTTTTAGCTTACATTGTTTTTATTACCATGTATCTAAATATAATGTATATAAAAAATTATGGATCTAGAAAAACTAAAACATCTTATAGTTTAGAATGAGGTGGGTACGTATACGTAAAAACTTGTTAGTGACTCATTTAAGTGTTGTCCGAAAAGTTATCCTTTTCGCGCCTGCAACCATCCATAGCATAGCGAAGGAAGATGAATTTGTAGGGGTTTTTTTTTTTTTCCCCATAAGGCCAGTCTCTATGGGGGTTTCATAGGCGTTTCATGCACATTAAATAAGGTGACACATCATCAAAAGTTCACTTTTTGCATGAAACTCTGAGGAGAGAGAAGACAAAAGTTTCATCTTGGTGAAACTCTCTTGGCACACACATACCAACTCTCTATGAGTCATGGAATTAAATGCATATGAAACTTTAGAATGAAACTTTGCATTGAGGGAGGGTGTTTCATCCGAGTTTCATTTCATCTTGTAGTCTTGGAAAAAGTATAATGAAACTCTCCATAGAGACTGGCCTAAGTTGATAAAAAGGACAGAGCAGCTTAAGGAAAGAAGTATAGTGGACATAGACCAAGTCTTAAACAAAGAAAAAGAAAAGTCAAACGAAGGGTTCGAATCTTAGATGCATTAATGGCCCATCTCCTTGAATGAAGTGTGCTGTGCACATGCAGTGTGCTTAGGTTCGTTCTGACCGTGTGCGTATTAAAGCATAATTCTTCTGAGGCTTTTGTACCGTTGACTAAGATGGCCTGTAGATGGCTTCGTTCTGATCTCGGTCTACGTACCTTATACTAGCTCTCAAGCGAAAGGTGCAGGAAGACGACGGAGGTGTTCGGATCCCCCCTGTGTAGGCCGGCCTGAGGAAGTCAACATTAATCGATCGTCCCATTGGACATAATTTGAATAGGATAGGCATGGCGTCAACTAGTGAACCGCTCTTTATTCGCTGATCCCTTCCCTTAATTTACTGCTTGAAACTACGTCGATGATGCAAAACTAAGATCCATGCATGCAGCCCCCGCGTGGTGGCTCGAGAATCGAGAATACAAGGTGCTAGGGGGTGGCTCACTATGTGCAGAAGGAGAAGTGTGAAGATAACAGTGTTCAAGGAAGGGAAGAGAATGGTGACGGTTCCAAGGGGCCGTTGGGAGATCTTCAGGGGCGGCGGAGCTCCTCAGTGGACACAAGAGGATGGAAGTGCCTCGAGTGTAGTGACGGTTATCGAGGTCGGGGGCGATTGAAAGCCCTTGTTTAGTTTTGATAATTGATGATGCCTAGTTGCTAACCTTTGCATTAAGTGAATACAAGCTAGGTTGGCAACCAAGCAAGTGGTGGTGCATGATGGCAAGCCATGGTGGTGGTGTTGGCCAAAATGGTGAATCAAGCACTTCACACTTGGACTAGGAGATGGAGGAAAGCAAAGCCGTGGAGATCAAGGCAAAGGTATAACTTGATAGGACTTTGTTTTTGCACTCAAAACACTAAGTGGGTGTGAGTGACTTAGGATAGATGGTCATACTATTAAGAGGGGAGCTTAATTGGATGACTTGTTCATCTAGTGCCGCTAGGTGTTGGTTTACATGCATTGCATTTAGGCCTAGTGACACATATTTCAGTGAGCAAGCAAAAAAACGTTTTATGAAAACACTTTGAAAATGCTAACTTGGCTCATGACATGTTTGGAAAACATTTGAGAGTTAGCAATGCTTGCAAACAGGTGTTAGAACTGTTGTGGATCGAATGGAGAATAAAAATGCAACTAACAAAGGGTTTTCGCTCGGGATGGTCACCACCCCTTCTTGTCCGGTGACCTTTTAGCCTTGACTAGAGCAGCACGTGAGTGACGGGGCACCGCCCTCCTAGGCAAGGTACACCGCCACCCATGTAACATGCCCGAGAGTGCAGGAGTAGTGTTTGGTAAACTGGTCATATCTCCTAGCTCTGATTTCGATGATCTAGGACTTTTGAAAAGCTAACGAATAGCTCTACAACTCCGAAGTGGAAGATTTTGATTTGGAGCAAGTTTGGTTCACCAGACAGGGACACAACCTTTTCGGAGGCGGGCCTAAGAGAGGTTGATGCTATAATTAATCATTATATGCATCTTATATAGCATGCATACATCTGGCAGGAATTGACTGATTGGAATTATGTGTTTTCCAGACTTTGATCGATGGGATTTAACTTTACTTATCCTTCATCTTTTTAGGGCGTCTCCAACAGTATGAGCTTGCACTAGCTCTAAGCTAACACATGGTGGAGAGAGAGGTTGTCCTGAATATAGTGCTGTGAGAGAAAAATGCATCGTGAGAGTGTGCGAGAATATAGTGGTCCCTGGTAGCGATCGCGAGGAGGGGCATTAATAAATAGCATTATTGGTAAGTGTGAAATAATTGTTTAAGTATCAGTCTTCCTGAGGAATCTTAAAAGTTATTTTTTGGCTATTCATAGCGCAGACTCGCAAGCTAAAGGTCCATGCAATGCGGCAGAACGTGTGTGTGTATATATATATGGATGGTTCGTGAAGGAAGTTTTCCGAACAGTCGCTTGCACAATGTCGAGTGACGAGTCCCCTCGGCGTGGTGTGTCCTTGTCTCCTCGAGGTAAAGGTTCATACCGTATACTTGTGACGCAACCATTAATTGTAGCATCAACCTCTCTTACAGTCTTACTCTCTGTTTCTGAATAGGAAGTGTACGGATCCATAAGTTCCAATCAAATGGACAACCAAGTAAGTCCTGCTAGTGATCTTTTTGCATTGTTTGAGAAATAATTTCCGTGGCAAGCCGAAATTGTACTTGGATCCGTCCATATTTAACTTCACCTTTGTTCCTAACATCAACGGCACACATCCGTACGTACTAGTCGGATGCAAGAGCATGCATGGCACACAGTTTCACCCCTGTTGTTTTTCATGTTCATTTATTGTGCATATAAGCACAAGTAGCCAGCAGCCAGCCAGGCAGTAATATATCTTGTTTTAGTACTGTTGCAATTGTTTTTCAAACCGGGTCATACCCTAGCTTGCAGTAGTTTCCATTCCAAGTAAATGTTAATCGAAACGAAGGTAAGTATCTTATCTCAAAACTGTCTCGATGCCGTAAGCTAAAAATGCAAAGTACTCCCTCCATTTTAAATTATAAATCATTTCAAGAATTTTAAGAATCTTGGAGAGTCAAGATATCTCAAGTGTAACCAAAATTATAGAGATAATTATAAAGATTTGTGACATCAAATAGGGATACTATGAAAATCTAATTAATAAAGAATCTAATGATACTTAGTTGACATCCTAAATGTTATTATCTTATAAATCTGGTCAAAGTTGAGATGCTTTGAGTCTTCATGATTCTTAGAATGACTTATAATTTAGAACAGAATGAGCAGTATTTATTTGAGCATGCGCAGCACGGCTCTCTTTCAATCTCTGTCAAACTACCGTCACATGTAGCTGTTGAGATCACAAGTTTAACAAACTAGTTAGGAGATAACTAATCTATCAACGCTCCTGCCGATTGTTTACATGGATACGCTGCGCTGCACTGCGCTGGTCACGTGTGGTATGCCAGGGCGTTTTTTTCTTTGAAATAAATACAGAAAATATAAAGGATGTGATGAATGGGCTGCTGTGTACGTGTGTGTGTGTGTGTGTGTGTGTGTGTGTGTGTGTTTGACAAAAATGGGCTGCTGTGTGTTCAGATTTATGAGTTGGGCCTTGTAGCTTGGTGTTGTTTTTGTGTGAATGAAAAAGCCAATATTGCTTTGGTGTTGTTGAGCCAGGGCGTACCACGCGCAGAAGCGGAGAGAGGTCGAGGGAATCGAGCCGGACGAGGGAGCCTACGCGTAACATGCGCGGAGGCGGAGAGAGGTCGAGGGAATCGAGCCGGACGAGGGAGCGTACGCGTAACACGCGCGGAGGCGGAGAGAGCTCGAGACAGAATAAAAGCGACAAGGGCAAGGAACCTTCGGCGGGTATGAATTTTATATTATAATATATATATATTCATATACCCAACAACAACAGCTTCAAATTTGTGTGCTATTATATTACATTTTGTTAATACAAAAATAAGCTTTTCTTATCTTCTCAAGTGCCCCTATATATATATACTGATATATGACATGCATGGTTGTCTGTGGTCTCGACATTATTTCTTCAAATTAGAAACTACACGTTTGTGTTTGACCTTGCTAGCATCGTGAAATCGTAACTGCAACCTCTCTTTTTCCGCTCTTTGTGTTGACGTAGGGATGAGATAATAGGTCATGTTGATCCATTCGATAGTTGATTTGACCAACAAAAGAAAGGTCGTCGACGGGTTTTATAGGGATCACCTTGAGAGTTCTTAGAGAGTTTCATTATTTTTGAAAGTGGTGATAGTGTTCATAGCTGATGATAACAAAACCAAATTTGAGTAGCCGATCCATGCTATTCTTTTTTAAGCGAAATGGGTCGACACATTGTCTCTAAAACTAGCCTTGGGGACACAAGTTCAGATCCAAGACTAAAGATAGGTTGGCCCATTCCCATCCCAAAGAATTGAGAGAGAGAGAGAGAGAGCGCGCGCAAAAAAGTACTAGACCACACTTCAGCACTATTCTAGGCCGTACCATTATCTTTCTTTCCCGCATCTCAATTTCTTTGCTCGTCTCTAATTTTGGTTGTCCTTTCTGGGCGCTGCGAGAGTCCGGTTAGTCGGACGTGAACGCGTGTTACTGATAGGTTCTTCTGTTTTGGGCCATGTGCTTTCATTTCCATTATCCTAAATACTCCTTTATCCGCAGCCGTGCGGCACGCACGCCTCCTCTACCGTTGGATCAATCCTGGGACCACCCAGACCCGTCCATTCCTCTCCGGACTCAGCCCCGCACGGTAGGCGTCGTCTTTCACCTCCGCCGGTATCATCTTCCACGCTCGCCGCGCGGAGGCCACACCCGCCACCATCTACTCCTCCAACCGCACACCCGTACTACTGCTGCCGGAGGCGCGCTTTGCCACGCCCACCGCCACCTCCTCCAATCCCGCGCCTCCACCGCCTCCCTTGCTCGCGGACATGGCGGATCCGCCGGTGGCGGTGGCTCATCTGCCGGAACTGGCGGTGGAGGTGTGGTGGATCCGTCGGATTTCTTCCCCAACTCCGGTGAACTATAGAATGTCCGGCCAGCCGGAGGAGGAGGTAGGCAGGGCCGGTGGTGGGAATGGTGGATGGACGGCTTAGAGTGCGGTTGGCGATGTAGGGGCGGTTGGGCCAGGTCGGGTGGGGGAGGCTCGCCGGAGCCTGGAGAAGATGTCAATGGCGAGCTCGCCGGAGCTGAACAACACGGAGGGTGATGGCAGTGGGGGAGGGGAGGGAGGGAAGAGGGCGGCCGCCCGCGGGTGCTAGGATTCGCCGGAGCTCCGGCGACCTAGAGGCGGTGCTAGGGTTCACGAGCTCCGGCGACATAGGGTGACCCTAGGTCGCCAGAGCTCGGTGAACCCTATTTCCCGCGGCGGGCGGTGGCGGTGGCGGGGCGTAAGCACCGGTGCTGTGGAAGAAGGCCTGCTGTGTGTTGCTGTGCTTGATGCATGTGTGCATGCCAGTAAAATCCTGCACGTGCAGGTGTTAGCAAAGTCCTTCCATTATTATTTGACCTTTTTGTGTGTTTGGCACCAACAAATAAAATAAACAAAATAGCTGACATGATCGCATAATAAATGGTTTTGTAAACTTTAGAAAGCTGTAGTTACCGAACCGAGTATATAAATTAAATTTCCATAGCATCCTTGTGTTTCTTATAATAAATCCTTCAAAACAAGACCCCATATATATGAATATATTAATATAAATTTTTATTAAGGAACATTTATTTTATAAAGATAGAATATTTTTTATTATTATTACCAAACAAATTAAAGGCCACATTCTAAGTTCTACCTTCACAAGAAAAATGTTTTTAATTTAGAATAGGAGATTACCTTAGATGCAAGTCTTCTCGGGACTATAAATATAGAACAATTGTATCTATTTCGGATTAAGTTAAGAGAATTATCTCTCCCTGCGCCTCCTCTCTCTTCTATTGTCGCTGCTGCCCTGCCTCCTCCCCTCCTCACGCCACCACCACCTCCCATGAACCCTAACCGCCGCCCCCAAAACCCCTAACCTGGCAAAGGCGTGACACTTGGCATATATCCGGAGACCAATCGATCCTTCAGCCATCACCAAGAATCCATGGCTTTCGAGATGCAGCAGTTGATCCAATCCTTCGGCGACTTCCTCCCCGACAACCGACAAGATCAACCAGTGGCTCGCATTCATCAACAACCGTCTCCAACGCATCATGGGGGCGAACACCTACGGCGCCGCCATCAACATCCCGGCCCCTATGATCAACACCACCAACACACCGCTCCACGTCGCCAACAACAACACCAACAACGACGACGTCGCCAACCCCGACATCATCAACGTCGATGACACCATGCACGCCAACAACAACCATGCGATAAGGGATCACACCCTCGCCATCAACAACCTTGCTATGGAGACACAACAAGTCATGATCACCATGGGCCAAACTCATCTACAGAACTTGCTGGAGAAGCCACAATCCTCCACAACTGCGGAGATCATCACCTAGGTATCTGCAGATTTATTTGCAGCACCTTTACCCACCACGGAAGTTTCCCCACCAGCAAAGGCCACATCAGCACCACTAGCTCAGGCTCAGGTGAGCGACCACCCGCCAACGCCCGCCCATATGGTCTCTGGCGCAGACGGCGCCCCCTCCAACACCTCGTCCTTGGATCACTTTGCCACCATTACAGTCAGCACCTACCCCGGTTGCAACCCCGCACCGCCAATAGTTCGCGGCACGCCTGACACCACCAACGTATGATGCACCGGGCTATTGTGCAACAACATGAGCCCGCAAGATGGAAGCAACAATCCTACTAGCTCACAGACTCGACGCTTCCCCGCCATCGTCGCCCAACACATCGGTCGCTGCGACCACCCCTCAATGACTCCCCAACAATGGCGACAACGACCACAAGGTGGACATGGGAGACCTTCACGACAAAGGTCCCCTACAGCCGGACACTCCGGCATTCGGCGTCATTGACTCCCTCGTTTCCCTACGAGCGCCTCACCAAGCTTCGTCTCGCTACCTCAACCGACAGCGAGCCCGGATCATAACAACACCACCGAGCTTCCGGGCGGCACCAGCCTGGACACTTTACTAGGGCATCATCCGCTACAACAACAGCTACTATGTCCCGATAACATCAACTCTACTCCAAGATTTGCTTCAACTCGAAGGAGTTCCTCCGCATGTTCTAGCGGTTCGCTTCCACACTCCGACCTGCGCCCGTCAACACAAGCCTTCTCCGCCAAGTGTCCCGCTATAGGAGGAGCTACCACATCGCCTACTTCCATCGGTGTCGATCATCTTCTTCGATGAAAACGGCCACCAATTCGTCGGCATCAACGACATCCCCATTGGCCAAGACAGCAATGGGCTCCTAGCCATCGACCCAGCAACGGACGACGCAAACAACCTCCTCTACGGTAGGCTAGTTCACTTCACCACGTCGCCCCTGACTTGGGTGCCCGCTGCAATTTGCAAGCGCCTGCACATTCAAGTGGATGCCGGTACCATCTACGCCATCCCAAGGTCTCTCCGAATTATGCAAACTCCCTACACTTTTCAGGCATTATCCATGGCACCACGTTGGCGGCGACAAAGGCGTGCTCGGCCAAACCTGCAAGAAGGGCCGTACTCTTATTACTTCTCCGTATTCTTCGGGACATGCCACTTCGACTTTACCTTCGACGACGACGTCTACACCAACAACGACGCCCACGACATATTGGGCCACCTTCGCTTACGATTCGGCGAGGCAAACATCACTTCGTCTCTTCGTGCCAAAATCCCTTCAACTTGGCGTGTTTGTCAACGCAAGGACGCGTTGACTGGAGGAAAGGGGGGAGTGATGTCATACGTCCACAAGAGAGGGCCCAACCGGCCTTAGGGTTGGCTACACAGCCCCAAAGGGGGGTGTGCGCGCACCCAAGAGAGGGCGGCAGCCCTGCTGCCTACCGCCGCCGCCGTATCTCTGTCGTCATCTTCGTTAGCAAGTTATCTTAGGCAGTAAGTATTTAGGAAATAAAATAGAAGGAAAGGATAAATACGGAAATAGAACAGGAGATTAATTTAGATGCAAGTCTTCTCGGGACTATAAATATAGAGCTATTGTATCTATTTTGGATTAAGCAAAGAAGAGAATTATCTCTCCCTCTCCTCTCTCCCTGCGCCTCCTCTCCCTTTTTATTGCCGCTGCTGCCCTGCCTCCTCCTCCTCACGCCGGCCACCACCTCCCATCAACCCTAGCCGCCCCCCAAACCCCTAACCCGGCAGGACTATGACAATATATCAATTGTATTTAAAGTATGACGTGTATAAAAATTATAAGAAATCTGGTTGTACTGCTTTTTTAGATAATAACTCTTTCGAGACGGTGTAAGACATACTGCTATACTTCAGGGTGAGATTAAAACTGAAATTACTTTCTGGACCTACAATCAGGAGGGATAACAGATGCTGCGGACATACTGAATGTGATCCACCAACTCAGAGAAAGGGCTGCACTGGATCACGGGCCCTTCAGCTGCAATGTAAAGGAGATAGTACTGTCTTGTACCATCAACAACGTTCAGGTATGTTGGCAATCAGCCACGCCAGTCCAATGCACCATTACTATATATGTGACTCACAAAAGAAATGCTCTATTAACTACTATTACTTAGAGCTTGTAAGGATCTACTCTCTTCATTATATAGTTCAGTCCTAAGTCAAAATTATCTAATAAGTTTTACCACGCTTTTTGAAGAAAATATATTAATATTTACGAAGTAGAAATAAATATATTGCCATAACAAATCTCAAAGGGAACCTAATGAAATCAATTTGATGTTAGATATTGGTTGATTTATATATAAACTCGATCAAAGTCAAAGAAGTTTGACTTAGGACAAAATGTAACCATAATTTGGAACAAAGGGAGTATTAAAGGTTAGAGAGATCAACTAATTAAAAAATAGGTTTGAACACCTTTTTATTCTTGTATGGATAACACAAATTCATCCACCTAGACTTTTAGTAATCCCACTCTCTTTTCCTAACCATACTATTTTGTTTCTTTTTAGTCTTTGGTAGACCCAGAGAAGTTCTGATCTTTAGGTATTTAATGATCATGCATGCCATACAGTTCCTCTTATACTTAAAATAGATGATACCCCGCACGTTGTTGCCGGGATAATCTTGCGCCGTACATGACAAGATTTTTTTTTTTTTTTGAATTTGGGTAGCCTTGCATTGCACTCGGGTTGACAAATCATCAACAACAATTACATTGACACTATCCAGGGCATCGCACGAAAAATGCGCCGGCCCTTCAGTGTGGCACCACACCAAGAGCAGCAAGAACATGAGCTGCCTTGATACAATTTCTTGACATATGAACACACTTGAATTGAATAAAATTAACTGACGTAAAGGATTTGAGCTCCTTGATCAGGTTGCCATTTATCGACATATCAGCCCGATTCCATCGCCTAGGCTTGTTTCACTTGTAGGGCATCTGTTTCCAGGATCAAGTTGCCGATACCTAAGCTGCTTGCAGCTTGCACACCCCGGAGACAGGCTATCACCTCTGCTTGGCAGGCATTCAGCAGATGGTTAACTCTACCCCAGCCATTTAACACCACGTCTCTATCACTGTCTCTGATAATGAAACCCCAGCCCGCACACCGTTCACCTGGTATGAATGATGCATCATAGTTCAGTTTCGAAAGCCTCCCTCGGTGACCGCGACCGCCGCTCCACCTCCCGGCTTGAGCCCTCTGTCATGAAGGATGTATTTCTTCTACTTCTTCGGTATATGAGTTGATGGACCTAGCAATGATTTCAGCAGGTCGTCTGCATCCATCCTCTTGGATCAAATTCCTCTTGGACCATAAATACCAGAGGGTAATGAGCATGATATTTCGCTTCTTCTCTTTCTCAAGTAGAATGTGGTTGATCACCTCCCTAGCACTGCTCAGGTCCTTCAGCTTTTCACACTCTGGTTCCATTCTCAGTTCTCTCCATACTTGCTTTTGCCAATTTGCATTTTAGGAACAGGTGCCCGCCATCCTCTTCTTTCTCTGTTACAGATAAGACATTTGGTATCTATTTTCATCCCTCTTCTAATAAGATTCCTTCTTCTTAGTGGGTGGCTATTATGGGCCAATCTCCATATAAAATGTTTAACTTTATTCGGGTATTTTAATTTCGAAATCTTTCCCCACATTGGATCCTCATCTCTATTACTACTGCCTTGTGCACTGCCACTGTCATTTCTGCGTAGTAGATTATCACGGCAGACTTTGTAAGCACTCTTAACACTAAATATTCCCGATCATCATAATGCCATGCCAGGTAGTTTTTCTCTACCCTCATTCACAGGCAGTGCTAGGATCACATCAGCGTCCTCTTTCCAAAATACATCCTGTACCAGTTCAACATCCCATTGCCAGTGACTGGGTCAATCAGATCATCAACATTTGAGAGAATACTCCCTCCTCTTGGGGTGATTGGGCGTCTTGAGAACTCTCTCGGGATCCAGAGATCGTTCCAAATTTTTATGTTACGACCATTCCCTATTCTCCAGATCATTCCCATCTTCATCACCTCTAGCCATTTTAGGATACTTCTCCATGTGTAGGACATTCCCCATTTCGGTTTTGCATCCAAGATCGAAGAGTTTGGATAGTACTTCGCTTTTAGAATTCTTGTACAGAGAGACTCAGGTCTATTCCACAACCTCCAGCTTTGCTTTGCAAGCATAGCTAGGTTGAAAGCATGTATGTCCCGGAATCCCAATCCTCCTTCTTTCTTTAATTTTTGCATCATATCTCTGCTGAGCCAGTGAATTTTGTGTTTCCCTTCCTGTTGGTTCCAACAAAAATGGCACACCATCTTGTTGATTTGGTCGCACAAGGATTTTGTAAGATCAAAACAGCCCATAGCAAATGTCGGGATAGCTTGTGCCACTGCTTTAATTAGGACTTCCTTCCCTGCCCATAACAGGAATTTTTCTTTCCAGCCTTGAATACGTTTCCAGATTCTATCTTTTAAGTATGCAAAAGTTCTCCTCCAATGGACCTTCCTACATGAACAGGGAGGCCTAGGTATTTTTCATTCATTGTCTCTTTTGTATCTTGGAGCTTCTCGCACAACTCCCGCTTCTGTGCATCTCGGGTGTTTTAGCTAAACGTACAAAACAACTGACTTTGCTCTGTTAGCATCCCCTCCATTCGCATGAATCAAGATTAAAGAGTCATAGACGAACAGTAAGTGTGATATACTTGGTGCTTGCTGACAGTGTCATGTGGGGCCACACGTATACTCGACGCCGCCGTGCCCGCGACGTGAGGAGGGCTGCCGAGCGGGCTGCTCAGCGCGCCCAGGGCGAGGAGGAGTCCTTAGTTGGCTAGAAAAGTTAGGAAAGTTAAGATTGAGTCCCTAGAATCTAGGAGCCTTTGGCTCTAGTCGGTTTGGGCCTTAGGCCATATATAATTGTAATCAGAACTCTTGAGAAGGCAAGCAATATATTACCTATTCAATCTCATCTCTTATCTCTAATCAAGCCGGCGAGTAGAGGGGCAAAACCTCACCGACGACGACGGACTCGCGCTACGAACTGCGTAGTCGCGGTCTCGCTACCCTAGGGCTCGAGGCCCTTGACGCTGGTATCGCCTTCCCGGCGATCCTCGTCTTCCCGCCAGCCATCCCCCCCGCCGCTCGCCACCACCACCACCAGCCGCCGCCAGCCCTAACCCCCCTCCGCTGCATCCCACGCCCAGTCCCTATGGGGGACGACCTCAAGGCAACGTCGAAACCCCGCTGGCCATCGTGAAGGCCCGGGCCGGATGACATCAAGAAGCTCCACTCCTCCGTTCAGGCCAACGCCGACGCCATCAAGGCCCAGGCGGATGCCCTCAAGGCTGCCTCTGGGGAGTGATCCTCGGGCAGCAGCCGGCCGACCGGGGCGAGCACCACAACAATCGTCCACCCCGACACCGAGAAGATGGATTTTCCACGCTATGATGGGAAGTCCGATCCGCTGATTTTCATCAATCGGTGTGAATCTTATTTCCACCAACAGCGGATCATGGAGGAAGAGAAAGTTTGGATGGCGCCCTATAACATGGAAGAGGGGGCACAACTTTGGTGGCCGCGTTTCAAGGAGCTGCTCGAGACTCGCCGGTCCTCCACTCCGATCTGCCCCCGCTGTTCGAAGCCGACGGAGCGCCGCAAGACGGCACCGGACTACCAGGACCGCTTCCAAGCGCTCTTGCCGCGTGCCGGCCCCTCCGGAGGAGTCCACGCGTTCAGCTCTTCACGGGGGCTTCGCCCGCTCGACCCACGCCGTCCGCGTCCACAATCCGCATACCTTGCCGGCGGCCATGAGCCCGCGCTCGGGCTTCGGCGAACACAACTCTACAACGCCCACCACCGCTCCGCCCCGGCAGCCTGCGCGACCCTCACCGCCGGCTCCCGTCGCGTCTCGCGAGTCCCGACAAACCGGCGCCGGCGACGGTGTGGGCAAGCCTCGGCCGCGCCTCTCGAAGGGCGGACGGGAGGAACGCCGCCGCCTCGGGCTCGCTTCACTCAGACGGCGAAGTATACCCGGGGCCATAATCGCTTCCGCAGCGGCCGTTCTTAGCCGACGGCCGACATCTCCGATGACGCCACAGCGACGAGGGCCGTGGGAAACATCTCCGGTGTTCTCCTCCACGCGGTGGCCGGAGTGCCCTCCTATGGCACCTTGCGGTGCGGCGGCGTCGCTGGGCGCCACGACTCTCATCGCCCTCATCGACACCCGGTCGACGCGATAACTTCATCGGGCGAGGCGGCCGCCGCCCGTACTGGGCTGCCCATGACCCAGCCGGCCCCGGCTCACGGCGGTGGCTAATGGTGAGAAGATTCCCCGCCGAGGGGTGATCCGTCAAGCACCGATCATGGTTGTTGGCACGACATCCCACGCCGATTGTTACCGTGATGCCGCTGGCCGGTTTTGACCTGTTGCTGGGCATGCGGTGGATGGGCACCGCAGGGCCTATCGTGTGGAACGTCGCCGCACGCGCACCATGGCGTTCAAGCATCAAGGGCGCTCCCGTGCTGGGAGGGCACGGCAGCACTAGCGCCGCCGGAACAGCGAAGCCCTCGTGCCCCGAGGCCGCGGCCCGGGTTCCACAAAGACCTCTCCACCGACACGCTCTGGCTGCATTTGGAGATGTTTTCCGGCGGCGCGCGAGGACTGCCACCACCCGAGTCGCGACCACGCCATCAACCTCCTTCCGTGCACCGCCGGTGGCTGTACGTCCCTACCGCTACCCGCGCTGCACAAAGACGAGCTAGAGCGGCAGGCGCGGACATGCCGGCAGGGGGCTGATCCGAGCAGCTCCTCGGCGTTCTCTTCGGTGCTGCTTGTTAAGAAGCCGGATGGCTCTCGCGGTTTTCGCGTGGATTACCGCGCCCTCAACGCCATCACCGTCAAGGATGCTTTCCCCATACCGTTCGTTGATGAGCTGCTCGACGAGCTCAAGTGCGCCGCTTCTTCTCCAAATTGGATCTACGATCGGGCTATCATCAAGTCCGATGATTCGGGCGACATTGACAAGACGGCGTTCCACACCCACGGCGGCTTATGAATTCCCGTCATGCCGTTCGGCCTGCGCAACGCCCGCCCGTTCGGGCCTTGATGAACGACATCCTGCGCGACTACCTCCGCCGGTTTGTTCTTGTTTTCTTTGACGACATATTAATCTACAGCTCGTCGTGGGCGGATCATCTACGCCATCTCCAGCGTCGTGCTGGACGTCCTACGCCGCCATCGCCTCTTCGTCAAGCGCAGCAAGTGCTCCTTCGGCGTCTCCTCTGTGGCCTACCTGGGGCACATCGTCTCCGGTGCGGGCGTCGCGATGGATCCCTCCAAGGTGGCTGCCATCCATGACTGGCCACAGCCGCGGTCAGGGGCTTCCTCGGCTTGACCGGCTACTACAGGAAGTTCGTCAACAACTACGGCACCATCGCGGCTCCGCTCACGGCACTCCTCAAGAAGGAGGGGTTCTCATGGAACGCCGACGCAGCTGCTGCCTTCGCCACGCTCAAGGACGCGGTCACCTGGGCGCCGGTGCTGACCCTGCCGGACTTCACCAAGCCCTTCGTCGTGGAATGCGACGCGTCCACCTATGGGTTCGGTGCGGTGCTGGTACAGGAAGGCCACCCCGTCGCTTTCTTCAGCCGCCCGTTGCGCCGCGCCACGCCTCCCTCGCCACCTATGAGCGAGAACTGATCGGCTTGGTACAGGCCGTGCGGCATTGGCGGCCGTACTTATGGGGCCGTCGCTTCATCGCCAAGACGGACCACTACAGCCTCAAGTACCTCCTCGACCAGCGCCTCGCCACGATTCCGCAGCACCACTGGGTCGTCAAGTTGCTGGGGTTCGACTTCACCGTCAAGTACCGGTCGGGTGCTGCCAACACGGTGGCCGACGCGCTGTCCCACCGTGATACCGAGGACGTGTCCTTGCTGGCTCTCTCGGCGCCCCGCTTCGACTTCATCGACCGGCTTCGTCAAGCACGTGCACTGGACCCGGCGCTGGTTGCACTTCACGCAGACATACGTGCGGGTGCCCGGGCTGCTCCCTGGGGTGTCGTCGGCGACACGGTCAGTCACGGGGGCCGCCTCTACATCCCGCCCAGCTCGCCGCTGGTGGCTGAAATCGTGGCAGCCGTCCATGATGACGGCCATGAAGGGGTTCACCGCACCCTCCACCGTCTGCGGCATGATTTCCACTTCCCCAACATGCGCCGCGTCATTCAAGACTTCGTCCGGGCCTGCTCCACCTGCCAGCGATACAAGTCTGAGCACTTGCACCCGCCGGTCTACTGCTGCCGCTACCCGCCCCCATGCCGTGTGGGCGGATATCGGCTTGGACTTCATCGAGGCGCTGCCACGCGTAAATGGGAAGACCGTCATCCTCTCTCCGCCGTCGACGCTTCAGCAAGATGGCGCACTTCATTCCATTGGCACACCATTTACATGGCGGAGACGGTGGCCCAGGCGTTCTTTGGCGACATCGCGCCTCCCACGGCATCCCACAGTCGATCGTTTCTGATCGTGATGTGGTGTTCACCTCCGCTTTTTGGCAGGAGCTGATGCGCCTCTCGGGGACCAAGCTGCACATGACCTCCGCGTTCCATCCTCAGTCGGACGGCCAGACCGAGGTGGCTAACAAGGTCATCGTAATGTACCTTCGCTGTTTTACAGGTGACCGACCTCGCCGGTGGCTCCGTTGGCTCCCGTGGGCGGAGTACACCTACAATACGGCCTTCAGTCCTCGCTCCGGGGAGACTCCCTTCCGCGTGGTGTATGGCGGGCTCCGCCGACCATCCGCTTCGTCTGCGAGCGGGCGAAACCCGGGTGGCTGCTGTTGCCCAGGAGATGGAGGCCCGTGGCGTTCCTCGCCCGGCGTCCATTACCCGGCTGGAACAGGCACAGGCAGTGCAGAAGCGTTTCTACGACCGCAAGCACCGCGCCGTGTCCTATCAGGTCGGCGATTGGGTCCTGCTTCGTCTTCGACAACGGCCTGTGGCATCTATGCCTCGTGCTGTTACAGGGAAGCTCAAGCCCCGCTACGTGGGTCCTTACCGCGTGGCTGAGATCATCAATGAGGCTGCTGTGCGCGTGGAACTCCCTCCTGGCGCTCGTCTTCATGACGTCTTCCACGTGGGCGTCCTCAAGAAGTTCGTGGGCACTCCTCCAGCAGCTGTTCCAGCGCTGCCCTACCTTCACCATGGTGCTGTGATCCCAGCTCCCCTTCGTGTGGTCAAGGCGCGTGCTACCAGGGCGTTCGCCAGGTCCTCGTCCAGTGGCAGGGCGAGCCGGTTACCTCTTCAACCTGGGAAGACCTCGGCGATTTCCGCAGTCTCGAGGGCGGGAGAGATGTCATGTGGGGCCACACGTTATACTCGACGCCGCGCCGTGCCGCGACATGAGGAGGGCTGCCGAGCGGGCTGCTCAGCGCCCAGGGCGAGGAGGAGTCCTTAGTTGGCTAGATAAGTTAGGAAAGTTAAGATTGAGTCCCTAGAATCTAGGAGCCTTAGGCTCTAGTCGGTTTGGGCCTTAGGCCATATATAATTGTAATCAGAACTCTTGAGAAGGCAAGCAATATATTACCTATTCAATCTCATCTCTTATCTCTAATCAAGCCGGCGAGTAGAGGGGCAAAACCTCACCGACGACGACGGACTCGCGCTACGAACTGCGTAGTCGCGGTCCTGCTACCCTAGGCTCGAGGCCCTTGATGGAACAGATTTTCACTCCGACAATTCTACCATGCATCTTGCTTAGCTTTCTGGAGTAAAGCCGAGAACCCATCTGCACCAATGAGGAAAAGATATGATCATAGCGGGTCCCCCTTGTCTCAACGACTCAACCCTCGCTTAGGTTTAAAACTCTCAGTGAGTTCCCCATTCACCTTAATTTTTATAGGAGACAGTTGACACACATTCCATTATTAAGCCAATCCACTGTTCAATGAAGCCCAACTTTCTCATCATTTTCTGTAGGAAATCCCATTCAACCCGATCATCACGCCTTACTTATATCAAGTTTTTAGAGCAGCATAACCCAAATTTCCTTCTCTTTTATTCAACAGAATTACTCTCGTAGGCAACAAGGATGTTATGCGAAATTAACCGACCTAGAACAAAGGCATCCAGAATTACTCTCAATCTCCTAGCTAGGGCGTAAATATGTAGGCTTGAATTACAGAGGGGGCGAACGCCCGATAGGACCAGCGTCGTCTCCCCCCGAGCGAGGCGACCGGGGGGCGACACCCACCGCCGGCCGGCGCCCAGTCCCCACCGACACCGCCCTCCTCCGGCTGCCGCCACTGCGGGCCTTGATGCGGCGGCGGCGGCCCGTGCCGAGCACCTAGAAAGGGACGCGCGGCTGCACCTCCGCCCCTCTCCTTCCCCCACCCCCTCTCCTCCAAGCTCTCTTTCTCCGGCAACATGGTGGGCCTCGGCGAGCGGTGGCGACGGATCCAGCCGCCCCGAGCACGAATCCTCTCCCTCCGATGCGGATCCGGCGCGTCGCTCACCCCGCTCATGGTCCCCTTCGGCCATGACCTGCCTCCCGGATGGTGGCGGGCAAAATGGCGGCGTTCGGGCCGGATCCAGGGTCTCTACGTGTGGATCGGGTGTCCAACCACCTGGATCTGGCGTGAGACGGTGCGGGAGCTCGGACATCCTCCTCGTCGATGCTTCGAGGGCTGGCGCGCGCGCTGGTGCTTTCCTAAGCGGCGCGTGCGGTGCTCGCGCGAGTGGCGTCCCGGATGACCAGGCGCGTGCGCGGTCGGGCAACCACCTTAAGGCCGCTGCTCCACTCCCCCTTACCTTTCCATCTCCCAGCGGGGTTACTCGGCCAAGCCGGCGACCTTGGGCTCTATGGCAATGGCGGCTCGGTTCCGCTTGGTGGTGCATGCCAGGTACTCGGCGAATGCCTCAACCGAAACTTTTGCTTGTCGGCGCGCGCGTCTTCCGCCGTCGCGGGCAAGTCCGAGCGGCTCTGTGACGTGTGGCGGCGACCAGCGCTATCGGTGCGCGCCTCCGCCGTCGCGGGTGAGTCCCAGCGGTTACGCTGACGGCGGCGTGGCGGCGGCGCTGGTCGGTGCGCGCCTCCCAGATTGCGGGTGATCCGAATGGCTCCGCTTACGGCGTGTGGCGGCGACCGCGCTGTCGGTGCGCGCCTCCGTCGCCCGCGGGCGAGTCCGAGCGGCTCCGCGACGTGTGGCGGCGACCGACGCTATCGAGGGCGCGCCTCCGTCGTCGCGAGGGCGAGTCCGAGCAGCTCCGCGATGTGTGGCGGCGACCGACGCTGTCGGAAAAGGCCTCCCATCGTCGCACAAATTAAATGTACCTTATATTTACTTCTAATGGTCAACTCTGGAGTATACTTTCAAGTAGAAACATGGGTAGTTAGTTAATAATGTATAAATAAAAATGAATACCAATAGGACACTAGATGCGTGTACAAATTTTGAAATGTGAATGAAACTTTTGATTTTGATAGATAATTTCTATAAGGCATATGCTTCAGAAGTCACCTCAATATTCTTAAGACATTTACAGGGAAGGGGGTATTTTCTATTTTTCTGCACTCTACTACCTTTTATTTATATGTACCTTATATTTACTTCTAATAAATAGTTGACTCAATGTAGGTGGGTGCTGATAAACACAAATATGATTTTGAGGTGACCATTGGCAACAGTTACCCAGACCACATATCTCTGAAATCCCTAAACGATCCTTTCAAGATATTCACCAGATCTATTGTAAGTGTTCGGTCTTACACACAAACTCAGTGGCTTTGGTTTATCTTCATTAAGTTCAACGCATGCGTATGCATGATGCATTGCACTACCTCCGTCTCAAAAAGATGCAACTATATAGTCAAACAATTTTAGTGTTGACCAATTTTGTAGAGAAGAGTATCAACATTTATGACTCTAACTAGTTACATTATGAAAATATGTTCATTGATAAATCGAATGATATTTATTTGATATCATAAATATTTATAATGTCTACATAAATTTGAACAACATGAGATGATTTGACTTATACTATGCTAGAGTTGCATCCTTTTGGGATGGAGGGAATGTCTTATTGTGGTAGTTTCTTAGTCTGCCATAACATTTAATTAGTGAATGATGCTTAATACAGTACTACTGATTTTAGGTGACGGGCGATTTTGATTTTACGTGGCGAGCACTAGAGCCCGTCACGCATGTAAGGTCACGGTTAATCATTGATTTTGCGTGACGGTCTACAATGCCTGTCATGGTTGTCGATTAACCGTGGCGGGCACATTAAAACGCCCATCACGGTTAATAATTAAAAAAACCATGAGCCCACCGGCAAGCCCATCCGAGCCGCCGAAGAGCCCACTCGAAACCCTAGACCTAGATCCACCGCCGCCGAGCACCGCCATGCATGCGCCACCACCACCGGATCTCATCGATCCATCGCCGCATCCGGTAGCGCCGCCCGCTGGATCTGCCTCGCTACACCACTGGATCGGGCCACGGCACCACCGATCGAGGGGCACCGGTCCTTCCACACTAGAGAAGAACCTAAAGAAGGGGGAGATTTTCCGAAGGAGTGAGAGGGAGATGGAGAGAGGGAAGAGAGAGATGTAGAGGGGAAGGAGGGAGGAGGAGACCCACCGCACGCCGGAGAACTAACCCGGAGGAGACCCACCGCGCCGCCGGGCAGCCTCTGCCGCGAGGCCCGATCGCGCGCGTGCGTCGAGGAGGGGGAGGAGGAGGGCGTGACTCTAGGTGGCCGATCCGCCGAGCAGGCTTCGATCCGCTCCCTCCGCGTCCTGCACACCCTCCACCGAGGAGGAAGGACCATCGGCCGCGGGGAAGGAGCACCGGCCGCCGCCTCCCCCACGGTGCCATGGCCGCCCACGACCGGAAGCCAGGAAGGCCTCACCGCACCGCCGAGTGTGTGGGAGAGGTGCCGCCGCCACTCATGCGAGGGAGAGAGGAGCTGCCGGCCAGGAAGGAGCGCAAGAGAGAGGGGGGCGCGCGCGCGAGGGTCTGCCCGTGCGGTTTCGGTGCGGCAGGTGGGAGTGGGATGAGGAGTGAGGGTTTCTGTGTTCGTATATAAATTACATAATGTTATCGGCCCTGCCCCCGGGATTGGGCACATCCCATTTTCCGTGGCGGGCCTTTTAAGAAGTCCGCCACGGTAAATTCGTTTCCGTGCCGGGCATTCTAATATGCCCGCCACGGTTAATGGTTATTAATCGTGGCGGGTGTTTTTATGTTGCCCGCCACGCAAAATTGATTTTTCCGTGGCGTGCTCTTTTGCCTGTCACAAGAAAAAAACGCCCGCCACGGTTAATCGGACCATTAACCGTGGCGGAGGTGACGGCCATCACGGAAAAAATTTTGTTGTGTCTCGCAAAATCATTTCGCTACTAGTGATAAAAAGTTGGAATAATATCTTCTGGTGATGGTATCTTATGTTCACTTGGAAAGGATTAGCACTGCCTAGATGGGAGTGAAGGGTGTACGGCTAGCTATATAGGCTCTAAACTTTGAAAAAGAAATCACACTTCAAGCAACGGATTAACAATGTCTTGAAGTTATGGAGACTTTGTCTCGAACTCCTGAAGACGCTTTGGAAGTTCCAAAAAATCTCTAGAAGTTCCATAGATCGTGAAGAAGTATGAAATTAGCATCAAAATCATAACAAGAAAAACAGATCGTCGAATTACCACAGTCTGATCCCTTGAGGTTGGTAGAGACCCTCTTTAGTTACCAGCTTTGACCTAAACCGTCACTAAGAGATTGATTGGGAGGAAACACGCTGAAGTTCAATGGAAGAGAGAGAGAGAGAGAGAGAGAGAAGCACGCGAGACACGCAATGATTTGTTTTTAGATTCGGCCACACACCACCGTACCAACACATGCCTATGTCCAGTTGAGTCTCTTTGGACTCTAATCCTCCTCTCAAACGACTAAAGGAGATCATGATCGAGAAATACACTAGAAAGCAAGGGAATGCTAACCTCCTAGAGCTTCACCACGCAAGTTGGGGACGAGCATGGCGACACCAAGTTGTCCTAGCAAAAGACCCAAGACTAATAACAAATCGGAATCCTTTTGGCGATGAGATGAGTGTTAAAATGATGAATTTGACTTTCTCTTCTCTTCTCTCGATCCTCCACCAAATCTCTCAAAGGAATCAAAGAGTAGAAGTTGGGGCTGTGAATGCTCACAATGGGTTTTTGTCATAGTAGGTTGCAATAATGGAGTGAGTGGCTGTTGGAGAAGAAAGGGAGAGGTAGCATACTAATGTTGGCCCAGTCACACATGCATGTCAGAATTTCCGAAGATATATACTAGCTTCGAGATCCGTTGGTCAAACATCTGGGCAAATGTCTGTAACTTTTGGACATGCCTGACTTAATTCGTCAAAATATTACTAAATAAAGCATCCTTGATTTTCACAGCATCCTTCCTAGCTATACACTTTGAAGAATCGTTAAGTGTTGATAGTCAACCATTTGATCTAAATGCTATGAATATGACTTCATACACATAGTTAGTTCCTTGCTTGCATTAATCATCAAAACACACTGGAGCCATGTATACTTTCAATCTCTCTCTTAATTATTGGTAAATTGATGACAACCTAATTTAGTCTTACAAAGATAGAGAAATATAATAAAGCTTTTAAACCCCAACATACATATAAATATCCCCTCTAATATATATAAATTCGATAGATAAACTATTTTGCATATATTAATTTGTGGATCTGATGACCCCATGGATCCTCAAGTGAATCAAAAATCTTTTTTTTCTTCTACTGGAGGAGAAAAAAAAATCAGTTTAGGGACAACAGCATGCTTCTCAATTTGCTTAGGAGAAGAAAACTTTCCAACTTTGAGTGGTTTTATTTTTATCCTTTGGGGAACAAACCAACAGTAGAAAACACCGGGCATCTTAGTTTCTTTTTCTGCAATCTCCGCTCGAAGAAGGTGTACCGGTTAGCTTAGGACCAAGAAAAACTTTTTTTGTACTAGCCTAGATACTTTTTCACCATAATTATTTTGACCGATAGCTTTCGTCAATTTAGAGAAGAAACAAATTCAGCATGCATAGACTTGCCATAAGCAATAGTAAAAATCCAACTTCTTCTCATAAGAGTTAACATCACCAGCTTGCCGGTTAGAAGCATTGTACACATTTTCCAGCGATAGAATCCATCCACGATGAGCGCACATTTTCCTTGGTACCTTGGGGATTTTGTCCATGTGCAGTAGATACCTTCTTTGACTCAAGCGGAGGAGTAAATTGGCATCTTAGTACAACCCTTCAAATCTGCCCATGTACAAAGAATTTTTTGTCCCAGCAAACCCACCAATGTAAAATATCTTTAGCCATTGTCTCTTTAGCATAATATATCTTGTTGCTCGGTCAAAGCCCATGACCATGAAAAAAAATCCTCCATATCATCTTCCCAATCATAGTAACAGACATCATAGGATGTTGATAAAAGTGGAGGCACATACTTAATTTCCTTGTAACAAGACTAATCAGCCATCGAACAAACTCAAATGCACCGTGAGCAACCTGATGAGAACACACCTATGATGTTCAAGAATTTGTCCCAATCTTTCAAGGTACAAGTGTAGGATCTCTGGACGCCTAGAGGGGGGGGGGGGTGAATAGGCGTGACCTGTTAAAACTGCCTGCAAAAATTCAGCTCTAGCAGATATCAGAATAGACCGCAGCACTGCTCCTCTCCCAGAGCAGCACTGCCACGGTCTGTATAAAATGAATCTGACAGACTGCAAACCCAAGCTGAAAAGCTCTCACAGAGTGTATTACACTCCTCCTGCAGGAACACAGGCCACAGAAACAGAACTGGCAGAACCGAGGCAACAGTAGGGTTTGCAACCCTAACCCAACAAAAGTAAACTGCAGAAATAAAAACAGCACACTTGACAAGCGATTTAACCCGTGGTTCACGTCGCCACCAAGGCTGGCCTACTCCACGTTGTTGAGGTTGCCACACAAGGCTTGGCTCACCACTAAGGCTAGCCTTTTCCCTCGTTCACAAGTCTAGGGACCAAACCCTAGAGATGTGGGGTAATTTTCTTGATTTAGAACGAGGTTACAAACCTCCCAAGGCTGCCACACGAGTTGGCAAGCTCAAGGGCGACGCCTAGCCGTCTAGGAGCAAGCTCCAAGAGTAAAGAACCCTAGGGTTCCCGGCCAAACACGAACCAAATGCTCTTTCAAGGTGGGGAAGCTGTAGATCTGGTCTCCAATCGAAGTTTGCAGCCCTCTCCCTCAAGATTTGATGGTGGAAATCGAAATCTAGGGTGGGGAGAGGAGGAGCAACAATGGAGGAGTGTGAGAAAGAGCTCTAGTCGGGTTTCTTCTGAAATGAGTCGTTGGGGGAAGAAGATACCTGTTGGGAAGGGACAGGATAGGTATTTATACCCCCTGGACCCAACGGACAGATTGAGAGCAAAGCTCCTCTCTCAACCAACCCAAGTGTGCGGTCCAAAAAACAAATCAGGATTTCAGATTTTGCTGGCTGTTTTGGGTAGCAGGAGTGATAAAAGTGAGGTAGGCTTGAGCATTTGATTCGACACTTGACAGGTCACCTTCGGATCCCTCTTAATAGTACAGCTTTTCCTAAACTCAATATACAAAACATGGAATAATTAGGCCTTCATGAGTTGAGGGTGCCTCCAAAGTGTAATGAGGGGTCCTCCAACCTGTTCATCATCCTCCTTTCTAATTTCCCCTGCATGTCATCTCGACAAATCTCATTAGTTCTCTAATTAGGTGGTCATCAACGCCAAAACCCACATAGGGCTTGATTGCACTTACAACAAGATAAAGTCGATATAATCTATGATTTTATATAGAGAAAATAGTTGCAGCAATTTAACTTCTCTCAGCTAGCATAACTCGAGAGTATTCAATGTATACAGTAGAAGGTCCGACAAATCACAATGTCACAAAAATTGGAATAGATGCAATCCGAGCAATAACGACATTCTTCCACCCGCGGATACGATGACCTACGATCAAAAAATGGAGAACTTCAAGAATTCCAAGCGACACACTACCTAGCCATAATAGCTTGATCGCGCAGGAATCCGGAAGATTATCTTCAAGACGAAGGACTTGATGGGAGACCACAATAAAATTCAAGATGCAGCTTGATGAAGACGAAGAACCATCTATGGTTCCTCGAGCGGCAGCTCGATGACGATAACTCCACAATAAAATTCAACCTGAACCCTTTACACGACGGCTTTTACACGCAGGCACAGGACACATGGACTCCTAATCCGACTCAGCCCAGGCCCATGACCGACAAAATCACATGACCCACGGCCCAAGCTAACGAGACCAGCCCATTTTAAAATATTTAAACTAACTCGTAACTAACCTATAGCCACATATTAATTATTATTTCATCAGCTTTGCTTGTCACACGTTCTTCTTCTAGTAAATGTTGAAAAACATGTCGCCCATAATTAAATTGGCAGCTCACCATCAACGTCCACTTGCATAGCTCCAATCTGAATATATTTTCTTTGCCTCGATCTTTTTCTCTATTTCCTTCAACGAATTAGCTCCTGTAAATAGGGTCTTGGAGGCCACAGTAGCAGCACTGGCAAGAATTTTTTTCAAACAGCTTTGCCATTCTTCAAAGGAAAAACAGCCAAACTTGATGAAAGAAAATTCTTTCATATTATACCCAATAAATAAATTGAAGCTGAAAGATTAACTTGAGGAGCCATGGGCTCATCATGAGCTCCCCTATATTTTGGAATTTGTGGGGTGCCCTAACATGTGTGAGCAAGAGAAATAAAATACACATGATGCATGTGACATGATAATTATGAACAACAACAACAAAAAAGGAAATAACACATAATCAGTACGCGTACAACCAATTATCACACACAAGTTCCATGTTCCCTTACATACCAAGCAATATGATAGAGAAAAAATGAAAGATACAAGTGGACAAATGCAACTAAACTGATATCTTAAATTGGCATGGTGGAACCAAGATGAACCAAATAGAGGCCGCCAAACGAACCCTAAGGCAAAGGGAAGGAATCCAAAGAAAGAAGGGGTGTACGTATGCTAAATAGAGACTGAAACTTGAGGAATCATAGCTATATATTCTATCATGGAAAGTAGTCCTAGATCAAAATGGATAATACTTAATATCAAATATTCTAATAAAAATTCGTGTAAAAAGTTTAGACAACGAAAATCCAAGAAAATAGTTTTGGCTCATGGCAATGCCTTAAATTACAGGGGCTTAAGTGTTTCTACCCCTATTTTAAAGCAAAAATAGTGATTGTGCCCTTATTTCTTTTTTAACTTTATGATTTTACCCCATCGATTTCAAAACTAAGACTGACTTTAGCCCTGCTCTGGAAGTCCCTCTAACGCTATTAACCTTTTCGACCAAGGGACAACTTTGTCCACCAAGAGAATAGATAAATTTGGCTATTAAAAATTAAAGAAAATGACTCTCCAAATCAGTTGGCTACTTAAAATATCTTTACTTGTTGTAGCAAACTTTCTAAGAGCATCTCCAACAGCTTGGTATTTTTCCTTTCCTAAATTTGGTTGTTTGCCAACTCTCAAAATAATATGGTGAGGAAAAAAGAGTTTATCTCCAAGAGTTTGGCATAATTAAACCGTAATCAAAATTTCAGCTATTTAAATGCAATAAAAAAAAAGATAAAGAAAAACACTCTTGCAAAGTGAGCACAAAAGTTTTTCGCAAAATAACCAAGCCCATAAATCTATAAACGACATTTATATAAAGTGAACACGTAAAAAATTCTATTTATACGTGGCTCCTTCTTCTTGTTCGCGTCCTTTGTCGAACGCCGGGCTGTCGGGTCAGTTCGATCGACCGCCGGGACCGACAGCGGAGGGCGGGCCGCGAAAAGGGGAGAAAGGAGTCGCCGGAAGGAGCCACGACGGAGGGAGCAGCGGTAGCAGCACTGCAGCAAGCAGCGCAGGGAATAATTTTTTTCCCCTTCCCTTTCTTTGGCTCGTGAGGTTCCGCCGCCGCCCCCTCGCCGAGCTTGAGCCCCTGGTCGGCGACGGCGAGGCAGGCGCCCGATCGCTGCTCTACTTGAGCTTTCGGGGGCCGGCCGGATGGATCCCCTTCCCTTTCTTTGGCTGCGTGAGGTTCGCTGCTCGCCCCTCGCCTGAGCTTCGAGCCCTGGTCGGCGAGGCGGCGCGCCCGTCGCTGCTCACACGTGAGCTTTCGGGGCCGAGGATAGATCCATATGCTGCGGCGAAGGGCGGCGACGCAGAAGGGGAGATGCGTGGTCGGCCAGTGCACAAATATGCCAAGGTCAATATTTGCCAACTTGATAAAACTAAGTATAGTGCCCGTCTTAACGCAACGGCTTCATTTATAGGATTCATATGAAAATAACCAAACAACGACATCTTTCGATAGTTTAAGTCACATATATTTATTCTTAACTATATCACTCAATCAGCTAGACCATACATGATTCGAGCTGAGGAGCAGAATCAAAGTGAATCACTAAATATGGACTGCAAATTCAATCAGCTAGACCATACATGATTCGAGCTGAGGAGCAGAATGACAAAGTGAATTACTAATTATGGACTGCAAACTCAATCAGTGAATATATTAATTAAGAGTAGGATTTGTTTAAGATTTTTTACACCCTACCTTTCGGAAGGACCTTGTTGGACAAAGGCCTGAAGGCCACAAGCTTCAACAACAACCTTCTAATGAGGCTACATCTTACCTGATCTGAAAACAAGGGACAATTTTAAGAATTTATAAAAAAAGCAGTGGCTCATTTGCTTGTTTTCCTTTGAAGTGATATTAGAAAATAATTTTTTAAGTTCTGAAATACAAGCATAGAGCTCAGGAACCCTGTAACTGTAAAATAGGTGTGTGACAGAGATAATTAAATGAAAAAAAACCTGTGTCACATATAAAAACAGCATAAGCCATTACAGAATAATTGACAGCTACATGTGGTTTGGAACACTTAAAATCAAAGTAGACAGAGATTACCTATCAGAACTCTTCACCTCTGAATCATCATTTTTCCAATCTGCCTTGTTGCTAAAAAATTCACCTCTGAAGTGTCATTTTTCCATTATGAGATTAGCTATCAGAACTTGTTCCTATAGGATGAAATCAAGCACGTTCCCAGATATGTAAAAATTCAAGTCCAATCCAATACTCTCAATAGATGTCGATACAATGAAATTAAAAAAAAAAACTAAATTTTCTACTGTTAACTTCATGAGATCAATATATACATCTATCTCAATTGAGTCAATTTACCAATGTCCTGTAATCTTTAATTTGAGAAAATAAAGCATATGCTCAGAACATGTAAAAACATCACTGAATGCATTTGAATAATATCTGTCAACCAAAATATTCATGCTAAGACTACCACAACATTCGGGTAAATAGAAATAAAATAAGGGTACGTATCACTCTTTCTCATAATTGTATCTTCCTATCCACGCTTTGCACCTCTAGCAAGAAGACCAGAAAAGGCCAAACCAGATACACTACCCAACTGCCTGCCATCTTCCTGTAACCAGAAAAAGTGGGCAAAAGTTTGTCAATGTGCAATGACAAAGTTGATCAAATCACCCTACGGGTCAGCATGGCAGTGTATAGATAATCTTATGGGAGAATTAATCAATGTTAGAATTTGGGTTAGCTTGATTTCAAAAATGAGAAGACACATGCTATTTACAGCTCATACAGGAGTTCGTGTTAGTAGATCCCGTGGAATACAGAACAAATTTCAGGCCACCCCATGTACTGTTGCCATAGAACTATATTACTAGGTAACATTTTAGAACACACATACTTGTTTGATATCTTTTTGAGAGAAAAAAACACTACATTTACAACAATTCAAATTCAAAGCAACTGTCGGCCCTTCTTGCAGGGTCATTCCCCAACCATGAATCAATCGTACATGTGCAATAACAAATTTTACCAGCATTAAGCAGAGAAAGATTAGTTGAATGCCAGTGGCACACATACATAGATGCTAGTTAGTCTACAGAATACACATGTATTTTGTGGACAAATTTGTGTGTCAGAAATAATTTAATTGAAATCATGTAACTCTAAATTTTAGTAAACCTCACCATAACTGAGACTAGAACAAAACAAGAATTGCGCCACAGCTGAGGATTAATCTGTGATGAATGCACTTAATTCTGACTGCGAGGTAGGAACACTACCTGGTGGCGCGGATGAATGGATGAACAGTGCAACAACAGTCATGAAGATACAGACTCTAGAATTCAATCGAACAAAATTAATTTGGAAGAAAATCAAATCAAATCAGAGAGATAAGAATGACATTAGAAAAGAAAAGAGAGATCAGAGTAGCTGAGAGATCGAGAAAGCCGCACATGCTGGAGTTGTACAGTAAGGATGCGACTTGGGCGCAGTAGCCATAGGGGCCCATGGTTGCCGGCGCAGATGAGGATGAGGGCGGCCTCTGACCGTCGCTTGTGCCCCCATGGTTGCGGACGCCCGAAGCGCTTCGCCGTCGCCGCTTGTCCAGTTGTCCGTCCCCGCAAGCAACCGCTGGCATGGTTGGCCGCCGCATCTGCGTGCCGCCGCGTCCTCCAGGCTCCAGTGCACCGCAGCAGCAGCAGCCATTGCCGCCACACCGCCGATGGCTGGACCTAGGAGCTTGGACTGCTAGGTTGGGGGCATGCGGCCTGGCCTGGCTTTGCAGGTGGCGTGGCGTCCGAGGATGCAGAGATGGAGTGGCGTCCTTGAATCCATAGGAGGAAACGAAGGAATGCGGGAAAGGAAGGACTGCCTGAATTTTGGGGAGAAAGCGCGGTAGGAGGAGGAACGATGCGGGCACAGGATTTGTGATGAGTAAGGCCCGTACACTTAATCTTGATCGTCGGATGGTGCCAAAGTATCGGAGAAGATTAAATGTAAGAATCAAACGTAGATTTGAATGGATTTGAATGAAGTAAAGTTGGTGCATCGGTAGGGTAGATATGTCAACTCGGATGCTAAATTATTGAAGGCATGATTTCAGATTTTTTTTCAAAAAAAATAACGATGCCAAACTTATTTTACCAAATTATTGGAGATGCTCTCAAGCCGGTCTCACCTTTCGTTGTTCGGGCATGGGAACGGACGGTTGAGCATATGCGGGATAGGCCGAAAGGACGCAGGAGAGGAGGCTACGAGGGATTTACGGGCACTTGGCGAGCGAGGCCTGCTTTCTATGCCGAGCGAAAAAAAAAGAAGTAGCTGGCGGCTATATTTCTTAGAGAGCAAGATGGAAAGTCTGTTGGAGGCTTATTTTACACAAAACTATCCAAACTAGAATACATAATAAAAGAATAAAGAGTCTCTTGGAGATGCTCTAGCTCATGCATTTCATCCCTATTGCACGCCGACCAGTAGTTCAAGCTAGTGAGAATGGAGAAACGAAAGATTATAAGGGGTATCGTTTTTTTCATGTATGTGCTTTTCTTTTTTTAATATTTTTACCATTTAATCCAACCATTCCAAATGGTGTTACAAGTTAAACTAGGGGTATGTGTATGTTCGCTTCATTCGAAATAACGATGTCACAGTCCCAGCGAGGGGTGGCGGAGGTGACACGTCGGCTGGGGGAGCGGGCGCGGCGGCTGCGGGCCGCCTTAGGAGCCGCGCGGGGAGGGGAGGGGCGAGGGGAGAAGGGGGCGGCGGCTGAGCACAGGGAGAGGCACGAACTATTTTTCTTTATTGCTTGTTCCCTTAAGAGATTACATACCCCTACTTATATAGCCCTTCTAGTGGGACTTGTAATCCAAAGCAATCTCTAAAGGCTTCCTTATATAGTTGGAATACCTTTTACAAGCAATCCTATTTATTTTCTAATAAGAGATTTCGTTCTAGAGTCTCTTGCACACCAAAAGTCCTAGTCCTAACTTGATGACGAAATAGAGACAGAGAGACGGAAGGCGGCGGCGGTCGCCCGCGCCCGGAGGCGCACGCACTCCCTCCTCCCCCCCCCACGCCCCTGGGCGGCCATGCTGCGGGCCCTAGCCCACCCAAGGCCGGCCCGATTCGATTTGTGACATCTCTCCGCCGTTCGACGAGGCGGCGCGTCCCCGCGCCGCCCAACCCACCAAGTCGGTGCGCGGGCGTCTTGTCCCGGAAAGCGACTCTGGACCGAAGGTGAGCATGAGTCGTCCGGACATGTCGTTGGAGTCATTGCGGTCGTGGTGTCGCCGTCGTCGAAGGTGAAGTCGAGGTGCGGCTGCGAAGAAGATGCTGAACTTGTAGCTCGGCGGGGTTACCTGAACGGCCGGGTCCATCCACGCCTCGTGGCCGAGACAGAGAGAGTGCCAGACAACTCGATCGTCTGGCGGGAAGCTGGGGGGTGCTGGAAGGCATAGGTGCACGAGCACATTGAAAGGTCCTAATGGCTAGATGGGGGTGAATAGCCTATAAAAATTTCTACAATAACACTTAAGACAAGAGGTTAGGCAATTAGGAGGCGAAGCAAATAATGCGGTGCCAATTCTAACTATGCAATCCACCTACACAATCAATACTAGATGAATGCTATGATCTCTAGTCACACAATCTAAAACTCTATGTCAATTCTAGGTGGAAACACTACACAACTAGAGCAAGACAACTAGCAAGACCAACTACTTCTACTCAAGCTAAACAAGATAAGCAATGTAAATACAAGAGTAGAGATGATTGATATACCGCCGGTGTAGAGTAGAGGATGATGCCAATCACCGATGTCAATGAGAAATCTCCAACGAATTCAAACACAAATTGACACGATGATTTATCCCCGAGGTTCACGTGCTTGGCACGCTAGTCCTCGTTGTGGCGCTAGTCCTCGTTGTGGCGATACACCCACTTGATGATTCACAAGCTTAATGGTGGTGCCAAATCCCTTGAGAGGGAGCTCAATGAGTCACTCACAAGAGGGGATCCACAAGCCACGAGCAACCCACTAGTGATTCCTTTCGTGAAGCTCCAGCGGGGAAGGATCAAACCCCTCACAAATCCACCGGTGTGGCCTCGAACAATCTCCGATCGAGCTCAACACCTCAACCAACTCCAAGCCGCTAGGGAACAGGGCAAATTCGAAGAGTAACAAGAAACCCGCTAGCTCCACCGAAGAACAAGTGCCTCTAGATGCAACTCACAAGCAAATGCACTTGAATCTCACTCCAATCTCACCAAAGATCGAAGTTAGGCAATAGAGATGAGTGGAGGGGAGTTGCTTCAGCTCAAGTGGATGTTAGAGTGTTCAAATGTGCAAGAGAGAGAGAGAGCTAGAAACCGACCACCCCTCTATTTATAAGCCCCCAAGTCAAATAGAGCCGTTATGCACATTCCAACAATTTTCTGCGTGGTCACCGCCCTACCAGGGCGGTGCACCCCCATGCCAGGGAGGTGCCCTCCAACGGTCGAATTCCAATGGCTATTTCAAACTTGGCAAGGCTGAAATGGTCACCGAACAGCCACTAAGGTGCACCGCCATGCCATGGCGGTGACCACCCGAGCTGAAAACCAAAATCAGCACTCTCACGGATTATTAGGGTGGTGTGGTCACCGGATAGGGCGGTGACCCAAACTTGCTCCAAACTGAAAACCACCACCAAGTGCTAGATCATCGAAAACGGAGTTCGTATGAAGAAGATATGATCGAAATACCGAACACCACTCATGCTGCCCTGGCCACCGCCCCGGTCACCGCCCTACCATGGCGGTGACCACAACAACCCACCGGACAGGTCAGTGACCGGCCTCTCAAAGCGCACGCACTGCCCATGCCAAAGTGGTCACCGCCATGGCATGGCGGTGCCCCTAAGGGCAAAAACCAACGTTCGCTTAAACATCGATAACTTTTAGCTCCGAAATCCGATTTTGATGATCTAAGACTCTATGGAAAGCTTATTCAAAGGGCTACACATCCCACATGATTACTTGATCCATAGCACAATGGATCAAAGCAGAATTCCACTCCAAGGGCAGTCCAATTGTCCGAGAAATACCGAAACACCTTCTCCTTTGCTCGTTCCAAGTTCTTCCACTTGTCCAAGGTTGCCAACACGTCGAAGAGCATCTCCAAAGTGCATGTGTTAGCATTTTCAAAACATTTGACAAGTGCAAAGTTAGTGCTCTCGATTCTAAATGCATATGCAAGTGAAAGTGAATCTAGAGGCACTTCAAATGCGGATTAGTCGTGGTTTCCCTCTTGATAGTCGGCTATCTATCCTAAAACGTGATCACACTTTCTTTCAAGTGTCTTGACCACTCAAAGCAAACCCTATCAAGTTATACCTTTGCCTTGATCTCCGGGTTCCGCTCTTCCAACAAGTGAGCTCGATGATCCATCATGTCCATCACCATCGTCCATGTTCATGATCATGTAGCTCCACATCATCTACGTAATCCTATCTCATAAACACACTTAGAGCAAAGGATTAGCGTAACAAGGAGTCATCAATTTCCAAAACCAAACATGAGATTTCACACATGTGGCGAGCATGGATGTGCTCAGTAGAACACGTGTTGGGTCGAAGTAAAGCGGCGTCGAGGTGAGTCGCGAGGAGGTGCCCGTAGAGGAGGTTGCTAGTCGTGCTCACGGGCGGTCCAATCTAGGACGCCGGTGCGTCCAGGCCGTCGATGCTGACATTGTCGATGCAGAGGAACTCGACCATTGTTGTCGAAGAGGAGCACCTTCACGTAGTCCGGCTTGATCTTGGGTGCGCCAGAAAGAGAGCAAGACACTTGCTAGGAAGACCTTTGCTCCAGCGGTAGTGTCGGAAGGTGGAATCCCTTTGCTATGCCATGCGGTGGAACCCCATTGTCGAGGAGGAGGTTCTAAAGGATCTCCGGGCGGCGGGGACGTAGTAGCGCGGTGGAAGTACCTCACAATGTTGTTGTAGAGGGTCCACTCGGGTGCCGTTGCACGTAGCTCGATGGCGCTGCGATGGTGCCGAGCTCTGGTTCGTCGTCGTCCCAGTGCAGCTCGTTGAGGAGGCCGGGCGTCGCCATGTCATCGAGCATCTTCATAGCGGTGGCCGAGGGGCGGCGCCCCAGGCGCCTTCAAAGGCCGATGCTGCGTCGATGGCCGTGTCAATGCTGACGACCTTGCCGGCGTGGTAGTCATCGACGTCGTCGCTCGCTGCTGTCGGTGCCATGTCGTCGTAGCAGCGCGCGAGGTCAATAGCCTCGTGCACCGTTCTTGGCTCGTACCAGTCCAGTATCCGGCGAAGGGCGTCGCGTAGGCCTCCCACGAAGAGGCTAAGCGGTGGAGGCGCTCTCGAGATCCATACGTGTAGCATAGGCCTCGGGCGTTGATGTAGTCGTCTAAGCGTGCCCTCTGTGCTAGAGGCGCCAAGTCGCTCGTCGTGTTGTTGTCGATGGGTGGCCAAGTCGCGCCGCAGGTAGCGCATGAAGACGTCCACTCACCAGCGGTCGCCTCCGACAAAGCCTGTCGAACCGCATCTGCAGCGAGACACGTGAGATGAAAGGCAACATACCGGGCGTAGAACTCAGGATCGATCTCGTGGTGCAGCTGGAAGAGGAGGTTCATCTTGCTGATTTAGAGGTTGGGGTTGTTGCCGCCGTCATCTTTGGGGTACCCCCAAGCGTCTGGGAAAAAAAAACCGAAACCGTTTTGGGAAACCGATCGGCTCTTCAAATCGAGAACCGAATTTTTTTGTAAACCGAACGAACCGAAGACAATTCGGTTCGGTTTAAACCGAACGCCAGGCTGAGAGCTGCACCACCGTCGGCTGATCCAACCTGTCCTGCTGGACCACCGCCCGGTCGGCGTCTTTGTTCGGCCCGGCGGCGCCGCCGGCGTGCGGTCGGCATTGGGCTCGGCGAGCCGGGCTGCACCGGTCCTTTGCCCCAGTCCGCCGCCGCCACCCTCGCCTCCCAAACCACATACCATTTGTGGCAGGCCAGCACCACACGGTTCCAGCCCGGGATTGCTGGATCCCGCCTCCGCGCCGCCGCAGCCACCACCCCATCGGCGGTCAGGCCGCTGCCGCGGAGGAGGCCAAAAGCTGAAGCACCTCGCAGATCCGTCCCAAGCACCTCTGGATCCGGCAGCCAGGATAGGGGAGCTGCCACATGCCACCATTGCTGCCGCCTCCCACCTCAACAATGCCTGAACTCGATGTTGTGCCTTGAGCTGGGAAGAAGGCCCCGCTGCCGCCTTCCTTGGGCCCCGCGAGACTCGGCGGCATGCTCCGGTGGCGGCGAGGGGAGATGGGTGCGTGGGGAGGGGTTGGCGGCGCGGGGGACGAAGCTCCGTCCGTGTTGCTAGTAATTTTGTAATAAAATAGAAAAGTACTAAAAAAAGAAGATGTCTACAATACGCTATTTCTCATCTTCAGATAATACGTCAGCGCCTGTGATTGGCTTTAAAGGACACCAAAAATATCAAGGTGCAGTTAGCTTCTTATTTTACAAAGTCACATAGGATATTTCCTAGAGCCTACTTTTTGCTATACAAATTCCAAAATAATAAGAATAGTCGAGCCGTTGGAGTTGCTCAGTTAATATATATGTAGTAATGGTATCATTAGCCATGTAATTGCACAAGCCACCTTTCTAGTTATTATTTAATTAGAGTGGGAATTCTTTTGGGATTTTACAATCAGCATTAAAAACTCAAGGAAGCTGCTCCACCTAGGAAGGGCAGTGGAGCGGTATAGGGTGGGGGTTGGAGCGCAGCACAGGAGAGATTGGGTTCTCCATGTTTTCGACAATTATTTTAACTCATAATTAAGATTTTGTTTTGTTTATTTCAACCTCGGGGCGCATTTGACTAATCTTCTCTCATACTGTATATATAGTTCCAGGAGGTCGAACGTGTGGTGACCAGCATGTGGGAAAGCAACTATAAATTGGAGAAAATCCTTGAAAAAATAAAGAATGGCTTACAGGCGAGCGCAAAGAAATCAAATTAGACTGATGCTGTGATACGTTGATACCGACCGGTGATGCAACATTAGATTTCATGTGTTTTTTTGTTAATCCCGATAGATGGATTTGGGTGTAATAATTTGACGCGCTTCTCAGGAATTCGCGCACTTTTAGTTATCCACTGAACCATGCAAAATGTCCCTTGAAGTTACTCTCAAGCTCTACATGATTTGTAATAATTTGATGCTCCTTGTGGGTTAACCACTGTAATAGGACCATATAATGCTTTGTTACTATTTGTCTAAAATTAAAACAAGATTACCAAATCTCACTGCCACTTTACATGTTGTTTCGATCCACCTCTCAGATTGTGGAAATTAACTTGTAAAATTGGGGATTGTTAAAATTTGGACTGAAAACTTAAGGCTTTAATTTATTTTTTAATGCTTCCATGCACTACAAGAAATGTGGCATTCTTTGCATGAATACGTAACGACTAGTGATTAGCGCAGCGCGGGCTGATATCACATACATTTTTTTTTGCAGAACGAAAAGAATTAATTATGGATAACCTACAAAACAAAAAACCAAAAAAAGATAGGGAATTGCTATATCTCTTTCACAAGAAATTAAACTAACATTTCTTGCAACAAGCTGGACCCTTGGATCTTAATCCAAGGGTGTATGTACACTGTTAGCTAGCAAAACGGTTAACTGGTCCGAGTAACAGTAATGGTTAGCTAGCAAGAGGGTTAACGGGCCTGAATATCGAGTAACGGTTGAAGATCCGAAACCCGTTAACCACAAGTACGTGCCCACGATGCAGCCATCGGACCAATTAAATGAATAGACAAAAATTACAGCTTTGCCACTGCACCCTCCGGCAAGAAAAAACTCACCCTCCCCGATCAAACCTGGACCTAGAAGAGATTGAGAGTGGAGAAAAAGGCGAAAATTAGAAAAAAAAAAAACACGAGAAGATCATCAAGAAGAAGGGAAAAGAGGATCAAGCACCTAGAAAGGTACGTGGCCTTGAGTTGCTTGCTTCTGTCCTTCCTTGTCCTATGTTGTCCTATGTACGATCTGTCTTCATCTTCAAGTCCAAAGCCATCTTGAATTTGTACTTGCTAGAGACCAGGGCCATCTTCAAGACAAATTCAAGTCCAGGGTCTTCATCTTCAAAATTTCATATACTCATCACTAAAATTGCAGTTAACTATATTTGTAATTTAGAGTATTACAAATTGCAATCAAATACTACACAATTTAGACAACACAATTTGTACTTGCTGGACATGAATTTGTCCTCTGTACTACACACACACAATTTGTCCTCTGTTGTCCTCTGTACTACACAATTTGTCCTTTGTACTTGCTAGAGACCACAGACAACACACACAGAAACAGCTTCAGTGATGGGGCTGCCATTGTTTCAAAACCGGAAGTGTGCTGTTCTTCTTCATCATGGATATAAACCCCATGCTAGTGCGAATCAGCACCTTGACGAAGTTGTACAGTCCATCTCCAAGAATTATAGAGATGGATATAAAAAACTGCAATAGTCAGGAATTTCCAGATTAGTTGTTTGGTTGAAATGGTGATATATTAGAACAAATGATGGATGATTATATGGGTCTTTACCCTGTAACCTTGCAGTCCATGAAGACTGGTCTCTGAGAGACTGGCTGGGTACCAACTCCACTTCTTGTTGCGAATGAGAGGCCACATTATTCCCCAGGAAAGTATGCCTCCTAGAAGGACAGACACGTTCACAATGTGCAGGCAGATCATCCCAGCTCCAACATAGGTAGGAGAGAAATCAAAGTAAAACCTGAACACGAAATGAGAATGAACTACAGCAATGGAAAAAAGAGTGAGAGGAACAAAGCAAAAATAAGAATCAGACAAGACAAATAGCCTATAATGTCCTATGATGTATACATATAATTGCAAAAAAATCAGGGCCGATTATACCTGTTTGTTATGAGATGACTACGAGCTTCCAGGCAACCGCACCATATGTTATCCTCGGAAACCCCTGATTACAGATATAGTCAAAAAGCACAAATGGCCATACAATCAACTTAATATCGTAGAACCCTACTATGTAAATTCTCCACGGCCTCGAGGGCCTACGGCCCTCTTGGCCTTATATGTCTTTGTTTACGGCCTCGAGGGCCTACCGGCCCCTTAGCCTTAAAGCGAATGGCTTACATTCACTCAGCCTCGAGGATTCAACTAATTTCATATAGAAAAAAAATGTACACAACAGCAAAAATGCCACAAACAGATTTGAAGGGGCAAACCAAAACCACAAATTTCATTCTATTCAAGCACAATCACAAAACACAAGAGACAACTATGTGCTGTGTGCTGGCACAAATCACAATATGCAAAAAGAACAAGGTGAGTTTACACAAATGACAAGGACAAAACTTGGTTTGGGCAGGCACAAATCACAATAAATATATAAAAAGGCGAGGATTAGCACAAATCACAATGGACCATTTTTTTTTTCTATGAAAGGGCAAGGACAAAAACTTGGTTTTGGTAAATACAAATAAAAAAATCAGAGAAAAAGGTAAGTTAGCACAAATCACAAGAGACATTTTTTCTATGATAATGTTGTGAAATACAAATGTCCAGTTGCCCAGCGACAACATCAATCAAGTAATAATTCCAAAGCGAATAACATCAATTCGCCAACACCAAGCGCTACTGCAAACCTGAGCTAGTATCAGATTGTTATCATAATTGCACATGTCAAATACAGTAATGGCAGTAATTCAAATGTGCAATTTACTGCTAATAAAAAGTGCAATCTCGAAATAGGCGCTAACAAGTATGATCCAAATCAGGAGCTGTATTTTTAGCTAATTGATTTTCTTTTTTGAATTACTACATGAACATTAAAATATCTTCAGATAATGGCAAACTACGGATTAGAAGCTGCTATGAACATATGAGCGGTTCACCCAGCAAATGGTAATTGGAATTTCAGAAAACATGAGGAAAGCATTCAAATAAATTGACTACACACAACATGTCCTCTAATTAATCATTTGCCTTGTAATAGGAACCAAATGCATATCGAATGCACCACCTATTTAACCATCCTTCCAGAACCAAGACTCAATTTCACAAGATGGCAAGTGACAAAATTCTCTAAGCTCATTAACAGCCCTACTCTAATGTTTAGATACAGAAGAAGGCTACAACTATCATATAACAAGGCTACATATGAAATTAGCACCTTTGCAAACCGTGAGTAGACTCCTAATGATCAAAGTCAAGTAAATGCTCTAATGATGAGCTAATAATTGCTTGTAGCAATTCACAGACGCAAGACCAAGCTACAGACCAATCAAAATCTCAAGGCTCAAGCAAGCATGGGCTGTTGCACTTGCCGCACATAAAGCTAACTGTGAAATGCTCTGCTGGCGAATTGTTCTTGCTGCTATGGAAACATGAACTACCTTCTGACGAAGAAATAGCTATAGCACATTTTTTCAGTTTGAGAAAAATACTAATGATCATGTGAGATAAATATTGAGCTGAAGACAAAGGCTATGAAGCATAAGCCAACAAATGAAGACAAAACAACAAGAAAAATGGTCCAACACTAGTATATTGCATATACTCAAAACTAAAACTGCGCAGTTGGATACTTGCAATTTCTGATGTATTGCTTTTTGCAATCTAACTAAACCTTTTATTTGATTAGTTTTTCACAAAAAGTTAATAGGAATAAAGCAATACAACTACTATGTAGAAGAAATGAAGGAACACAAATTTTATTGGTTAAATGAATATAAGCACCTAAACATACTCTGCTATCTAATAATAAAATTACAGACCTAAGAGTATCTAAAAGACCAGCAAGAGCAAATTAAGTTACTTAAAGTACATCGGAATGAGCAATACCACCAAACAAGTTGAGATTGCAAAATCAATAACTCAGATGGGGCATACCTTATTTCTTGACGAGAAGGCAATGGGGTTTGGGGTTTGTGCATCAAAAAGTAAATTACTCCATCTTGCTGTGTTGATGTTTCTCCATCATGTCAGCTCTAAAAAGAACAAGAACTACAAATTCACTCCCATCTGGTGAACAAATGCAACTATAAAAAGAAAATACAAATATGAAAATGAGAATGAGACCAAATGTGCTTGCTTGCTCAGTTACCATAAATTAGTTTTCACAACCCCAACACACACAAATACAGAGGACCAACACTACTGAGGTAATAACATTCATAATTATGTAGAGAACAGACTCTTCAGAATCAAAACAAAGCTGGCAGGTAAACAAAAATTGACACTTGAGGCGTTCCAACAATTGACAATTCATAAATGATGCACCATATGTAGCTACCTCACATTTTTATCGTACCCCAAGTATATAGGTGGGTGCAGAAGTGACCATATCTTAAAAGACATAGCTCTTGCTAAAAGACAATTAGGAAAAAGGAATTGAGAGAGGTAGAGCTTAGAGGTGGTGGTATTTTAGTCTTACGCCCAGTGCTTTAGGAAGAGAGGTTTCAGCTTTCTCAGCAACCTATACTATCCTAGTCAATTGACGACCAATTTCCTAAGCTAAAGTAAACTGCATATACTTAGTAAATAACAAATCTAACTTAGTGTTCACTAAAAAAAATTGGTACTACGGTAACTAGGTATGGATTACATATTTGTATGGAGTAGCCCATTTGTCGATGCTACAGACCTGAAAAAATGGATGAGTTGTGCTTAGAACATTATTGTTTAGAGAATTTTTACCGTGCTTGTGGTTACTCCCATTCATTTTCTCTAAACCGGTTCCTCCACTCAATTCTCATAATCATGAGTAGTTTAGGATTTTTAGCCTACCGCTCCCTCCTTCCTTACTTCTCGGCTCCAGCCAAGTAGCGCATGGCCCAGACCAAGAGGAAGCTGGCGCACCACGCATTCACCGACGCCGTCGGCCTATACTCAGATATGGGGTGCAGGCGGATCGCCCCTCTGCCGGTAGAACCTGTCCCGGAGCACCTCCGCCGCCGCGGCGCCCCCAGCGCCCGCCCGGCCTGCATACGTCCGGAAGAGTAGGAATCTCCTTCGAGGGGGCGGCGGCCGAGGTGTGCGGCGGCGGCATCTACGGCCCGCTCGCACTCGGCCAATCCCACGTATGCGAGAGATCAAGTTGCTTCCAAGTTGTATAATAATCTCAAAAAAGCAATGGCTTTATGATCTACTATCATCCTATCACAACGAAATTGGTTACTTTGCCCTCGTCGAAAGTGGGTTTTATTTGGAATGCCATTAAGATCGTGGGGCCCATTTTGGATTGCCCTTATGAAGGGAGGGCACGCCTTACCACAGGTACCAAATTCAATTTTTCGTTCGGGGGCAGCGGGAAAAAAAAAAAAAATTCGGTACCTAGGGCATTCCAAAGCCCACAGTTTAATGGCATTCCAAATAAAACCCGCTCCCGGCGAGGCAAAAAGCCAATTCTCTATCACAACTGTAAACGAGGAACAAAGAGTGGTCCAAATCGAAATGATTGAGACCCCAAAACATCAGAAGGGATCATTATATACAACACCGAACACCGAGCGAATCTCGGCAAGAGGGAGTAAAGAACCATGCGGCTAAAGGAGGGAGGCAAAAGGAGGGGGAACCCACGAGGCGGTCTTCGTTGCTTGCTTGATCGATGAAGCAGATCCCATGCTTCCTCGCTCACGAACGCCAGCGACCTTGGAATTGCCAACCCCACGCGGGTCTTTGGATTTCCATAGCTCCCCGACGAGCTAGCATGGCGGGGAGGCGACATGGCCGCGAAAACCTGTTCCTATTTGAGATCCTCTCCTTCAATTCGGCGTCTACCTCCTGTCCAACCTGGTGGCGCAGGGGACGAAGCTCGCCATCACGCTGCTGGCCACCGATGAAGCTCGCCATCGCGGGCACCTCTCGCCGCCGACCATCCGCCTCCATCGCGGCGGCCATTCTATTCCCACCCTTGCTAGTTAGGCGATTCGATTTTTGTTAGCGGTGGGGAAAAATGTCGGCCGTGGGCGGTCACGACGCCGGTGACCGGGAGGGAGAGGGGGGGATGGGACGGTGGCGGGGAAGATGCGGCGGCGGCGGCATGGGGGCAGCAACATTTTCGATAAGGGGAGTGCGGGAGCGGGTATAAGCGGAACCGGATGAGCGAAATTTTTTCTTTTCTCTTTTTACTTGGCGGCGTCACAAAAGCTGATTTAGAAGCCTCTTTGATTCACAATAAGTTTTCGTTTTTTTAGAAGTGGCTTGTCATCAGACTAAAAAGACTATTGTACCCTTCAATATTAATTATAATTCAGTTCGGTCCCACGTAATTGAATGGTTCCGACCTGCCACTTGGTTCCTCACATCTAGATCCTCTAAATTTTAACTATTAGATCGGACCAAATGGAGGGCTCGTATTAATCACCTCTATTGTTTAAGCAAAGTACTGCATCCATATGAGGAACTGTATACAAAATTCTATAGGCGGGGGGAATAGTGATAGTTCATGTGCGAGAAAGCGAAAGATGCATCATCTATGTGAGAAGCTGTATACAAAATTCCGGGAATCAATGCAAAATTACAAACTGAATCATTATCAAAGACATCTAAATATGGCAGCGGGTTCCACTAATTCGGTGTCTTTCTTGCCTAGTCACCATGCAAACTTGCATTTGCAGGCATGTGCGTGCGAGCAAGCGGGAGCAGCCTTGGTGCCTCCTTTCCTTGGTAGCTTCGGTGGTGCGGGTGCTTGCGCCAGCGACACCACCACCGGGAGGTCCGCGGCGCGGGGGAAGGCCACAGAATCGGGTCGGGAGGCTTTGGACCGAGAGGGAGAAGCGGGGGCCGCAGGACACGCCACCACCTCCTCCCTCCGCTCGCCCGGGAGATAGTCCAGATTACCATAGGCTCCTCGGCATCGACCGCAGCGACGGCAATGACAACATGAAGAAGGCGCTCCCCCCTCCTGCGATGACAACTTTGAAGAAGGCGCCTCCCTCTCCTCTGCATGCGTGACCTCCACAGATTTGTCACACGGCGATGAAGAGAGACGGTGACGATACGGGGTAGCGAGGTCACCCTCGATCGCCCCTCGAACCACCGGGGAGAAACAACTTCAGTCAGAACAGATCCGCATAAACCTACAACACAACCACAAAATCGAATCGACCACGCGAGTCGGCCGACGGAGAAGGGCGGGAGTTCGCCGAACCCTAGCCACCGCTCCCGACAAAATCACCTTGGGAGTGGGTCGAGAGGAAGAGCGCCCGACGAAATGAACGGGAAGGAGAACAACGCGAGGAAGACGGTGAGGTGGAAATGAATGAGCACAATTGGGATGGGGCGCTTGGGCACATTCGACGCTGACCGCCGGAGTGCGCCCTAGACCGCGTCGCAAAGGTAAGAGCGCGTTCTCGAGCCGGAGGGAGTCGGCACGGAGGGCGGTGGTCGGAGGGAGGCTCGCCGAGATGCGCGGATAGCCGAGGATGGAGGGAGGCAAGGGGATGCGGCAGCGCCGAGGAGCAGCAGAGATCTCGGGACCGGGAGAGAGAAGTGGGAGGGAGAGACAGAGACGAAGCGGGCCCGTAAAAGAACAAACAAACCCGATAACAACGACGGACCCAACAACACATCGAACCCAACAACTAGCCCTCCAGTGGCTCCGCCGCGCGGCGCGTCGCCAGAGATGGAAGACAGAAATCTTGCGCCGGACGTTTAGGATCCTTGTATATATGCACCACAAAAGTATGGCAGGTGTGACAAGCAACAAAGTATAGCCATGGTGCTTACATCTCTCTACGGTACATCTCATGCATGCAAAAATATATATTTTCATGAACGTCGGATGATGCATATGCATGCAAAAATATGTAGATATATATCTTACTATTACTAATTGGAGGCTCGAACGGAGGCTCCACGTTAAATTCTCACTAGATACACTAGAAAAAGAGATAAATGCTAGAAATTCTCACAATAATCAGAAAGATCTGCCCATCAATTTGATCACCATTTATATTAATAACCATTAGATCTATTTTATTTTTCTAAAAAATTAACCACCTGCCATTATCAAATATATCGTGCTAATTTATTTTCTTAAAAGAGTTACCCATATCTTCTCACGCTTAATATAGAACTAATATAATTGAAAAAAAATCTAACTCGATACACGCCGCCTCCATCAACTCCTCCGGCCGAGCACGCCGACGGATCAGCCGAGTCCGCCGTTGACGGGTAGACAATCGAGCACAGAGGATACAACCCCAATGACTGTCGCAATGAGATCCAGGAAACTGCGTCTGCTCCAGTGATCTGTTACCGACCGGTTTGTGTCTATGCAGGAACTGCACGGCTGTTGATCGATGTGCCCGCACGGACGATTCCTGCTGTGACAACTGCAAGTGCCCCAGAACGCATTCCTGATTCTTCTCTGCTCGAGGTTGTCTTGAACGTACGACTTGCTCAACCTCAACAACAATCTCAAATCGGTGAGTTTATTCTAGAAGCCATGTAGTTAAGGGCCCTTTTCCTTCTTTTTCAGAATTCAGAGAACGCATATGACCGTCAAGTTTTACTATTTTTTGTTGGCAAACGGGTATATGATCAATCTTCTAATCTTCTTCTTACTTGTGCATTGCACTTCAATAGTTTTCTTTATTTATGTACGAGTGATTTTTTTTTATTCCAGTTCGTGAGTTCCTTCAATGGGAACCGGCCAATAATTAGCATCCATTCATCAGTCCACTATATGTAAGTTTTCTAACCTCAACCTCAAGTTCGAAACAATATCCTATCAAAGTTACGGTTTATGACATCAATCCAAATGATATAATTAAGCCATTCATCTCATTGAGAAAGGGACGAATAAACAAGTAATATTGTAAGTCTCCTCTAATTATTTGTATTCATTTAAACAATTTATATCAAGATTTATGGTTCCTTCTAGCGTTATCTTTGAATTTAAGGCTTATCAAATTATTTAATATATTTGGTTTTGCTAAATATGAATCTGATTTACGGTTTTGCGAATCATATATAAATGGCATATCAAATTGCACAAGATTTTTTTTCAGCAAGCGTTATGGTAAAATCCTAGGTCCGCCACTGCTGGCCATCCTACAGCTAAACAACATCCTTTTGTCAACGCATGGGTGGAGCTATAGGTATGTACACCACTTAGTCATACTCTCCAATTCTTGCTGCAGGTACGTTGTTGTTGCTACAGCCAGCTAGCGCGAACTTAGGCAGATGGCATGATCTATGTCTACATTATTGACATAGACGAGCCGGATAGTCACCACTAAGCTCCAGGTATGGTACCCTCGCTCACTCATGCCATGCTACCATATGCACCCTTGCCAATCTCTCCTCTGTAGTTTTGGCCATATATACATATATGCAATTTAAAGTAAAGAACAAAGATATCCCCATGTTTATTAATAGGATTGAAGGAGGGAAATACATCTAAAACTAGATACCTAAAAAAGTTCATCAAAAGGAAGAGCAAAAATGGTAAGTCTCTATTTATCCTTATATTTTGTTAGCACCAAGAGTTTACTTGAAAAATAGATTATTTTGTAATACTTTCCAACCGATGATGATGAAATTATATTTAAATTACATTGCCATATATTATTCAATGCTCCATGTATATCGATAAACATGTTCTAAATTATTTTATTAGTAGAGGAACATAAGTATATTGAATGCTCCATGTATATTGAAGTAATTTTTTTTTCAAAGACAATATATAATCACATAAACATATTTAAATAGACTAAGAATTAAGGGTGCCTTCATGTTAATTCTAACGAGGTGAATGAATTAGGAATCATTTGGTCGACTCCAATCATCATCATCTATAATAAGACATTGGATATTTTGTTCTATAAAAAATGTCCACATCTACCATCATGTGAAGAATGCATAAAGATAAATAATTTAAAATAACTGCCTAATATTTTTTATATATTATCCATGTCCGACAATAGAAAAGATAATGCAAAGTTGTCCATAAATGTGCATTCAAAGTACACACACAAGCAATTATGAAGTAAAATATAAATTAACACGCTTTAATTTGTATTTAAATTAATCGCTGGGGCAATGCTCCATGGTTCCGGTTGTAAACATAAATTTGTATCTAAATTACTCACCACATCCATTCAGAAAAAAAAAAGGAAAAATATAAAAAAATACATCTCAAATCTACAAATAATTACTAAATTAAGCTATTAAGAAAAATAATTGAATATCCAAAAAGTACGTGATGTGTGTTCTAAATTACACATTTTGCTACAATTAAACTAAAAGCAAACATAATTATAATGTTCCATCATGTAGATCACACAAAAGGTACACAGTAAGATAATAGTTTATGAAGGACATAAATTCCTTCACAAACCATATAACAAAACACACTAAACACTAACTTTAAGTTATATTAAGATTAATAATTTATAAATTTCCCATAAGTTATTATTCTAAAAACTTTATAAATTATCTAAGAAATATAATGCCTTATCTAAGCATGTTGTAATGTATACGATGATTACAAATTAAATTATGTGACAGTGTTGTAGTGCAAGTTGAAATGTCTATTTATACAATTGTGGGAGACTAAATTTATACAATTGTCATGATAGTGTCACAGTACAAGTTGAAATGTCTATTTATACTATTTTGGGAAACTAACCTAGGAACTATAATCTTATCAATAAAATAAAAGATGAAGATTGTGAGTAAACTATACAAAAAGCACTAGAGCTTCACTTAACAAGCAGATAAAATGAATTGTAATATATAGACTAAATGTTCAATTTAAATTATAGATCCATGATTGCACACAATGGTAGAATTGTGCCACAGGAAAATATAAATCCTATAAATTTTCAATAGAGGTCCTCAGTGGAGCCTCCATGTTATGCCTTACTATGTAGACTATAATCAACAAAAATAACGATAACCTATGTTATTTTCTAAATTATTATCCAAATCTATTTGTGTAAATCAATGTAAGGTAACCTTGAATCTTTAAGAGGTACTTAATATATGTAACCCTTTAAATTTACATCTAAATTATCAATGTATTTAATACTAGAAAATATTTAAATAACTAGAAAATATATATATGTTTCTACATTATCCTCTTCTACTAATCATAGTATATTAAAATTTAATTAGAGTAAACATACATATTGTGCCATCATCCAGGTCAAATACAAGTGCATACATGAGAATAAATAGTTAAATACATATATTATGTTTAAGAAATCATGAAAAATATTTCCTAAAATAATGGTAACAACATATCTAAAATTGTCGATAATCATTACTTTAGATAATTTGTACAATTTAACTAAAATATTGGACATATATATACTAATATTTATAACCATTATTACATAATAACTCTTTGACAATAAAATTCAAACATCTTGGACTACAAGTGGCTATATCTTTCAATTCTTTGAGATTTCTTAGGTGCAAATAGTCTTTATATATGGCTTAAATATTAATATTCTTTTTCAGCTTAGCATTGCTACCCACCTAGATCTCCCGTCAAGGTCTAAAACTAATTTTAAGAAATGAAATGTAGGTTCAAAGTGACTATTTAGGCCAACATTGTACTTGAGGGTGCAATCTATGTATCAATCAACGAGTCTAATAATGTAAAAAATCAAAATATAGATTCTCATGATATCATAAGATATTGGTGAACTCAAATTGATCAGAAATTGATAAGGTTTCAAAATAGAGACCACAAAGTATCAATTTGCCTATTGTGTCCTAAAATAAAGAAAGAGGTAAAAATCTATTTTAATATAAGTTGCTTTATATATTATCTAGAGACATTCAACAATAATAACAATACTTATATCTCTTATAAGATTCTATCCCGTCGCGTGAAGACGGTCGATGAACTAGTTAATATAAAACCAGCGTATATAAACGATAGCAGTCAAAAATACGATGATATATATAGAAACAGCATATATAAACCATAGCATTCATCAAAGCAATGAGATATATAATAGGTACTCCGTACTAGCATACTTATGATAAGTGATAACAAAAAAAACATAACTAAAGTTCATCACATACGCCTCATAGCAAGAAATTAAATAACCTATTTATATTGTCTGCATACACTGCTGCCCACACGGTACGTACCGTATCAGTCATCAGCAGGTAGTACCTATCCATCGCCGTAGCCTCTTGCTAGCCACGACCGCTGTGCCGCCTCTGGTAGTTGTAGGAGAGAACTCCATAGACAGTACTTGGCACGCCAGCGAGGATGGTGATGATAGCCACGAGGATGGTGATGAGAACCAGGACGTCTGCCTTTGTCCAGTAGCTGACCCAAAGCCTTGACACGCGCCTGTGGAAGGCACTCTTATATAAGCGCCTCCCCAGCTCATGCGCGATTGGCTCGAGGTAGTCTGCGTCGGAGACGTTGGCGTCCTGCAAAACGTCCTTGAAACCGTTGGCCACGACCATGGGGTCGTTGAAGGCGTGGTAGATGATACCCTCTCTCTGGAGGAGCTCCACGTCCTCCGCCCGGCTCGCTATCTTGTACATGAAGAAGCAGTAGGCCGTGACGTAGCGGTGGGGCGCGGTGGTGAGGCCGCGCTGCTCCAGCCGCTGCTCCAGCTCCACCAGGTTCCGCAGAAGCACCCACGTGGTGTCGTCGATGCGCAGGTGAGGGACCTGCACGTAGATGGAGTGGAAGCAGCCGCGCACGGTGGCCGTCACGTCGAGCACGGACAGCCGGTCATCCTTGCCGTCGAGCGGCGAGGCGACGAACCGCGCGTTGCAGTACCGGACATACTCCGTGGCCCGGTGCCACTGCCACCTGCACCGCTCGCCTGCTCCAGGAGGACGATGACGACCACAACAACTTGTGCAGCCGTTGTTATTGAGCAACAACGATGAAGCTCTTTCCTTTGGTTTCAACAATTCGGCCAGTAGGAGAAGAAGGCAGTTAACGTTAGGCCCCCCACTCCCAGCCTGCGCCGTGGGCGTGGGAACTGGGTTTCCAGGTGCGTAGTGGTACATGGCGCTGCCCTGCAGCACGCTCTGCGCTGCTTCTCCTCCGAACTGTTGTGGCTGGGCACGGTAGACCACCTGGTTGATCACGTCCAGCACACCGTATGGTACATAGTTGTACACTAGATACCAGGTGTCACGATACTCCAACCACCTGGACAAGTTGCCAACCAGCGGCGGTGCTGTGGGTGGCTGCCCCCGACTCTCATCAGTGGGCGGCGGCTGCAGTGCAGCCTCTGGATCATTATTGTTGTTGGTGGAGGAGGACGTGGCGGCGGCCGACGGTGGCTGCTTTGCTGCCTCTGGATCATTATTGTTGTTGGTGGTGGTGGCTGCTTCTCCTGGTGCGTCTGCTGATTCACCAACCGGTTGTATCGCAAAGGCGATGGAGGAGGTGGTGGCGGCCGACGGTGGCTGCTGTCCAGCCTTTGCAACCATATTGTTGGTGGCGGCAGCTGCTGCTCCTCCTGTTGCTTGTGCTGAGGAGGAGGAGGTGGCGGCCGGCAGTGGCTGCTTTGCTGCCTCTGGATCAATATTGTTGGTGGTGGCGGCGGCTGCTCCTCCTGCTGCTTCTGCTGATTCACCAACTGGTCGTTGCATCTCAGCGGCGGTGGAGGAGGTGGTGGTGGTGGCGGCGGCGGCGGCGGTGGCTGCTCCTCCTGCTGCTGATTCACGAGCATCCATAATGTTGTTGTCATCGCTCTCGGGACGACAATTTACAAAATTGAAGACGATGTAGCATCCATCAAGCAGCATCCTCCTGACCAACTCCTTTCGCTCCAGTTCCTCACAGCCGTGATCACTATCGCCCAACTCTCCATGCACATGATTAATCAGTTCTAACAACAAATCTGGACGACGACGACGATTGTTGTTATTGTTGCCCTCAGCCTCAGCTTGCGACAACAGCTCATTGAGACACTCGAGCTTCTCATCCTCCCTGTTCAGTTCTTTAGGGTGCCGATTCCACCTCCTGGGGCCAATCCCACACATGGTGCGGGGCCAACTTGTCCCCCTTTTCGTATCAAGGTGCGTTGGACCTTGTATTCCTTTGGGAACACGTTGTCCATGACACTGCTGTAGATCCACTAGGATCTCTTCTCGTAGTTGTCGTGCCTCATCAAAGTCTCCTGCATCTAACAACAAGCACACGCATAAGTAGATCATTAATTAGGCATGCACGGGTAAATAGATTCTAAGATTTGTCTTAGGCTAGTCTCACTGGAAGTGTCATTTGAGTTTTATTTACTTTAAATAGGTTGTGATGCATGTAGACATTTTTGATGGCATGACAGTATATTTAAGAAGAGAGAGAAGAAATGAGTGTGTCATCTAGATGACACTCTCTCATCACGATTACCAACTATCTTTTTTTGAGTCATGAAATTAAATGCCTATGAACCTCTGGAATAAAACTTTGTATTGGGAGAGAGTGTTTCATCCGAGGTTCATTTTATTCAATATGACATGATAGTCTTGGAAACAACAAATTGAAATCTTCCACTTTGAGACTGACCTTAAGTTAAATTAACTTTACAATTTTGACAAAATTTATTGAAACCCGTGTCAAGATTTGTCAAGATTTATCAAAATTTATGAGATCAAATAGTATCATTAGATATATCATAGAATATATCTTCACAAATCTTGCTTTGCTTTTTCTAAGTCGAACTTAAGATAATTTGACTTTTAAGGATTATAGAAATTGATTTATTTAGAAACAGGGGGGTATGTAAAAGCAACACACATTTCCATTGTTTCAAGCCATGTAAGCTAAGGGCTGCAAATTATAGAGTTTGTTTCCTTCCGAGGGCTGCAAAAGTAAACTAAACGGTACTGTATGTAATATGGTTCATCTGAGCGAAGGAATAATTGAAGCAGAGTACGTTGTAATATTAATTACTAAGACTACTAGTAGTACAAAACATAACATGTCCACACTGAAGCATGGTTGGAGTAGTACTCCCTCCGTTTCAAATTATAAAACTTTTTTTAGCGACTATTTAGTTCCCTTAAAATGCAAAATGCATAATACCAACAACTTTGGAGTGAAAAATGCATAGTAACAAAAATTTTCAGGCATGTGTTTAATTAGTTCATGCAAAATTGAGAATGCCAAAATTGGCACCCATGCCAAAATTTGTGTCATCTCTGACGTTCTTGAACCGGCCTAGCCGGACCGGGAGACCGGGAGCACGACGCTGACTGGGACATGCCACCGTCGAGGCCTTCAAGGCCAAGGTGCGCGCCGTGGATTTCTAGACAAAGACAGAGGTGTGTGTGCCTAACATTCTTCTTTTACATGCTCCGTCCGCCGTCGATCGGTGGTTACATGCCTGATAGATCCCCGTCGGCCGGCTGCAACCTTGCTAACCAATACTATGCACTAATAATGCACGCATTCACACCCACGAAAAAAATAGCAGGCTAAGCCCTTTAGTGGTCACCTTCCCCAAAAGCTATAATGAGCAGCTATTGCGGGCTATAGCGGCAGCTAAGCCATTTAGCGGTTTTAGAAAAAAAAAATGGCAAGATATGATTGCATACAAAGAACTAGATCAACTTAACTAAGAAACACATAGTTCATTACATTTCTGAGCTTGAAATAAATAGTTTCTAACATCTAACAGGCAATAGGAAGATGTTCATTACAGGAATCGACGAACATCCAACAGGTAACTTAAAGTTAATACATCAAAGTGCATTTAGTGGCGAAAAATTCAGGCCATTTAGCGGATTAAGCGGCATTTAGCCGGCTATTAGCGTCTGACTCAGCTTAGCGGCTAAAGTGAAAAAAAATTTAGCGGTTGCTCTTCCCAGAGGAGATATCCGGCTATAGCAGCAGCTTTTTTTTTTTTTGAACGAGGAAACGCCATTTTCATTAAGCAACGAAAATACCAAGCAGAGTTGAGTTACAGAGTTCAGACAGAGTTTCAGACTTTCGAACCAAGCAGCTATTAACTTACCAAAGCGCGCTATAAGGGCACTCACAGTGCAGACTCTATGTTAGAGTCCATAGTTATTAATTGCACTGCCACGTAGACAATTTGCTGATGTGGCACATCATTTATTGAGGAAAGAGGCGATAAACTCAAGAAAGCGGCGTCTTATTTGGACTCGGCGTCTACGCGCGCATCGAGGGGAAGACTCTACTCGACTTTCGGCGTTGGGAGCGTGCGCATGGTTTCTATCTCTTCTCTGCTGATCCTGTGCACCATAGTATCAGGCGTGGCCACGATGAGAGTTCGCGCAACGTCAAGCTCCTGGCTTCTAGATCCCTTTTAAATGCGGTGGTGGATGCTCGGCGGCGGGCATCGGATCTGTGCATCCATGGACCATGGCCTGGCGGGACATGCACATGCACACGTGGCCGGACCTACGGCTATTTTGGGAGCACCGCTCGTGGGTGCCTGCCCTTCTTTGTGACCGCAAAGCTCGTGCTGACAGCCCGCCTACTCGCGGCGCCGCCGGAGCTCCTGCGTGGTAAGCGCCAGCGGAGCCCGCCATGGCGGCGCGCCCGGCGCTGCAGAACCCGCTCGCGCCCGCTGGACCTCCGTGTGGGCGTGGCGCCCCCCCCGCGGCGAGCCTACTCGCGCCGGCCGACCTCGCTTCGGGAGCCGTCGCTGGCGTCGGTGTCCTCGCGGCGTGGCCGCGAGTCCGCCCACTCCGCGGGCTTGCACCCCTTTGGTCGTGCAGCCAGTGCTCGCGCATGGCCTCTGCGGGCCGTCGTGGTTGACCTCACGTCGACAGGACAGGCATCTCCTTTCCATTGCCGACCTCTACAATTCATGCATGAGAGGATCTTGACTCAAGAGAGAACATGATTTGTTGATTTTTATTTAGACTCTATGGAAATAAAACTGCATTGTAGAGAGGTAGAGTCTTGACACAATATCCTAGATTATGGACTCTATGGGTAGAGTCTGCACTATGAGTGCTCTAAGGTACTAAGCCTTAACGCAAGAGAGGACCAGAAGTCTACTGCAACCAACTGCAAATTATAGCCGGAGATTTTTTTTCATGGATTCACACGCATGCAGGCAGACGAAGCACGGCAGGAGATCAACAGCTGGGTGTCGGAGGCCACCAAAGGGCTCATCGCCGACGTGGTTCCTCCCTTGGACGACGCTGAGACCGGCCTAATGCTCGTCAACGCCAAATACTCTTCAAGAGCAAGTGCAACAAGCCTTTCACCAAGGGCTGCACCGAGGCAGAGGACTTCTACCTCCTCTATGGCACCGCCTTAGAGACGCCACTGATGTGCGGCCACAGCAGCTACCTCGTCGCCATGCACGGCGAGTTCAAGGTGCTCAAGCTGCGGTACCAAGCAAGCACCCGGGCCTTCCGCCAATTCGGCGGGAATCGGATGGCGAAGGTCCACGCTGCGGCGACATCGCCATGTACTCCCTGTGCATCTTCCTGCCGGACGCGCGTGACGGCCTGTGGAGCCTCGTCGACGAGCTCGCCGCGTCCGGCCGGCATTGGGGAGGACGAGGTAGACAGGAGTGGGGAATGGATAAGGTTTGGATCGGGGTGGCTGCGGGCTCCCACACATATTTTGCCTCTTTTTGGACTCCAGAGTCCTAAATCCAAAATGCCAACTTTTTAGTAGAATTTTACCATGGTTTTTTGGTAAAAAATTGGAGAACTAAACAGGCCCTAAATTTTCTAGATTCACAACTTTTGCTACTGACCAAGATATATATGTTATGTCTAGATACATAATAAAATTTATGAATCTAAAATACCAAACATCTTGTAAATTGCTATGGAGAAAGTAAATTACCATGACATACTACTAGAAAAAATATAAATGATCGTACATTTTTTTTAGGGGAATATAAATGATCGTACGTGACTACGGAACGAAGGCAGTGTTATATCATTACATTATACTGAGCAATATTGGCTTAATGTCCGCTTAGTCAAGGAGGAGGACCGAATTGGAGCCAACTAACCTGTAATCCGCTTAGTCCAAAATGGCTGTGGCTCCTCCTAGCACACAGCCTGAGGTGGAGCCCTACTAAAAAAGGACTAAATTCTATCAATTCACTCCACCTAGTACAACGGAGCAAGCAGACACAACATGTCATGCGGCTCTTGGTGACCCGCGAAATCAGAAAGACAACAAGGTTAAATCTGGTAAATTCACATGAAATTAGAAATGTTTTGCCATGAATCTATTTTGTTTTCAAAATTATTGCCCACATCTTGTCACAAACCGCCGCCGCATAGGGCCCAAGGCCCAAGGGCGTCTTGGCGCTGGGCGACCGGCTGCCGCCGCTGCCCACCTCGTCATCAACCGCCGTCAAGCAAAGGATATTTAGGGAATAAAATAGGAATAGAATAAGGAATAAAATAGGAGATTTCTTGAAATGCAAGTCTCCCTCGGACTATAAATACTAGGGGCATGTAATCAGTTGAATCTCAATCAGAAAATAAAGGGGTCCCAACAGCTTCAGCCCTAGACTCTCTCCCTCTCCTCGCGCACATGTATAGCTTAAGCGTGGGCGTCAGGGCTGGAAGATTCCCACAAACAGATAGCAAGTGACTATTTGTGTAATGATCTGGGTACTTTGGTGACCGATATTGGTGGTGGCGCTAGACCGTGTCCTTTTTATTGGCAGCGCTATATTTTTTAGTAGTTATTAGTTACAGTGTACTCTCCCAGTCTCCCTCAGTCCCTCTATACAGAAAAACATGCGACTGAGCTGTGTGTCAAAAAAGTAACTCATGTTGTTTAACTAAAGCATGCCACTATTTTTCTGGATGGAGTGAGTATGTTTAGATAGTGAGTGTTTGTAGTAACTTTGTTAATCTCAGTATGTGCAAGCTAGCTCGATCGGCCTTTCGGATGTACTATAGAATAATGTTTACGTACGTACGTAAACTTACGAGCTAATTCTATGTCCTATATCTAAACAGATCTTAGTGATAGCTCACTAAATCTTTTAGAAACAATAATTGTATTATAGAGGGCTAACGGCAGGGAGCTTGCATCTTTTGGATCGATAGATCAGCATGCAGGGAGCTGCGAGAGCTAGGCTAACTAGAAAAACCGATGCATGCATGGAACGACTTATGTATACGAAATATAACACATATATGTGGATCGAGAGACAAGCAGGCGTGCACGTACCTCCTCTTCCTGCTGCTGCTGCTGTTGCCATCGCTGTATAAAGTGATGTGAATGAAGCAAGATCGACTGGACAATGTGAGGTGTTAAGCAAACAGAGCCGCTAACGCACTTGCACCTACGTATACGGATTATGCTCTCCCACCAACAACAGTATTCCTACACTATATGTATAGCCACGAGGAAGCAGGTTGCATTGCATTGCTAGAGTACACAGAGAGTGACAAGAGCGTCGTGGGAGACAGCAAGGTAGATTTATTAGTACATATGGGACTGTACTTTTCTACTACCTTTAGTGCATGCATGCAGCTGTAAAGGTATACTATTGGCATGCATGCAGGGGAATATGCTTCTGTGGCCAATGCAACAGGAGCAGTACATATACAAGTGTACTATTACGTAAGTTGTTCCTGTCACGGGCATGAAAATGCATGTCCTTTCTCTCGGCGCCTTCTCACTCGCACCGTGCACCCAACAGACGCGCACCCAACCAGCTTCTTCGGACCTATATTATATATATAGTACGTATAAAAAAAAGATAAGACAAAAGGAGAAGAAAAAAAAAAAAACTGGGAGCGCGCATGCTATGCGGGTAGCAGGTGCAAACGCACTGCACCGTTACCTCTCACCGTCCACTAAAGATAGCGAGACTATAGTAGTAGCACGAGACGAGAGAATGTGAATCTCTTCATCCTTTCCCTCGTCGGTTCCCGCGCGCGCATGCTCTTAGCGGTGACCGGTCAGAGAGAACATACATTCCCTTGACCAGTATAGTAAACGCTAACTTTAGTGGAGTACTGCATACATCACGTGATGGGTATTTGAACGATCAAATACGTACCCATCACGTGGAGCCAACCTTTCTTTTCCATTAAAGTGCATCGACGTGCGCGTCGTTAGATATGGATGCGTGGCTGCGTGCACCGCCCTCATGCATGGCTCCTCCAGCCGTGCCGTCCGCCTCGCATGCAGCGGCAAATCTAGGATTTCTATCGTGGGGCACGGACCTAAATAACATAATTAGTGTTACGGATATAATATGACAACTAAATGACAATAAAATGGTTAGGCAGATGGATATGAGGATACAATTAATTCATCATGGTTTTTTCAGGAGTATACAAAGATACGTTGTTATTATTAAGATGGTTTCGAAGGGGAAAAAAAAATCGGTTTTTAAAACATAAAAACTGATTAATTTGTTGTCATGATTGCCACCATCGTCCGTCCGTTGTGGTGTTAGTCTGATTTGCACACACATACTCCCTCTGTCCCGTAAATAAGGTCGTTTTAAGCAATGTCCCACAAAGAGTGTCGCTGGAGCTTGTCTTCCTAGGTGAGATCTTGCCCCGCTAAGGCTAGTCTGCTATTCTGCCACACCACTCACCGCTCTCTCACTCCAAACCAGGACATGTCAAGTTCTAATAGTAATGATAGTGAGTATAGGGTAGTACAAGCTATTTTTGCATTGTCTTGGTATTGCCATCAGAAGCTAGAACGTCTCTTTTAAAGGGACGGAGAGAGTACGTCCATGGGGTAGCTAGCTAATCATAGCTAAGTGCCAATCCCACGCCTGGCTAGATGCCTGCTTTGCTGGTCGCGGCCATCTGCAGCTTGCAGGTTGCTGCTGCTGCTTCGCCACCGCCCCCCAACGGAGGCACGGAGCTCCATCCTCCTCCTAGTGGCTACGACTATGGGTTCGTGGCACGCCGTAGCGGCTGTTGTTTCCACAGTGCCCTATTTGATTGATGCATGCACCGAAGGGGAGGGGAGGAGGTCGGGCGTCATGGTGTGCTCCGGCGACGGCGAGGAGGGCGACGGTGAGCAGCAAGGGGAAGAGGACAAGAGGAGGAGGAAAAAAGCCCGACAAGCGGGGCCTGCTTGCCGGTGAGAGAAGGAGAGGGGGGAGAGTAAAGAAGAGGAGGGCAACGGGTCATTTTTCGGTGTCGAGCCCACATGTGAGGTGACCAAATAGCAGGAATCTAACACCCAGCAGGAGTGGCACACACGAAAAAGGTTGAAAATTGAACCTTTTAGTGGATTGAGTGAGTAGATCATCTTTTTAATGGCACACATGAAAAAGGCTCAAACATAGACCATGTACGTGCGAGGCAAAGCCACGAGCACGGAGCGTAATTAAGATGTAATGAAACAAAAGAAAAATTAAAAAACAATCCACCGTTTGTACACGGGCCATGCGTTCGGTCAACCATCGCGTGGCGTGGTTAGGCGGTGTCTCTTATCCGACCTTTCGGACATGAACAGTACTACAATCTCTAATGGCAACCGACGCTCAAAGCGGTTTTTCGTTGGCCCAAAATCCACATGTGTTTCTGAGCATAGGCCTAACATCAAAAAGAACTATGATATATGTTAAGCATACAAGTGGTAGGGTTTTTTGAGACTAAACAGCACGCGCACCTTCCTCCGTTTTCGATGCCGACAGGGGTTGCTGGGGGTGTAAAGTTTCATTTCGGTCGTGTCAGACGACATGCAGGGGAGCAATGGCTGCCAACGGAATCTATAATTAATTCGATACTAGGTCAGTTATACCATCGGACTTGTAAAAGCATGTAAAATGTACCACACGAGGTTGTACCAGCTGTGTGCAGCCCTCCAGCACGGGTTAAGTGTCCTACATACATCTTCCCTTGTCTCCCAAAGAAGAGATGTTCTCTTCATAGCCTTCTCTTCCGAGATAAACCCTACAAAGGATCCTAATCGTGCTAGCCTTTCATGGACTCTTCTTGGATTTCCTTTCAGCTGCGCCCAGCACACCTCTAGTTTCTCTACGAGATGGAGATGGCTCATTCTCTAGTATTCCTACTAGATATAAGTCAGTTTCTAGGGAAAGGCATAATACCACTCATAAAGGCAGTTTGAGAGCCAGCTATAGGAATAAGAGTTGCAGTTAAAGCTCATCACTGCTATGTCTATTAGATAGAGATGCTTCTCACTAGTCTCATGACCAAGGTCAGTGCCTTCCTTTTCTCATAGGCGGAACTTCGGCAATTGTTATTTACAAAGCGCCGGGGCGCTCCGGATGCACGTAACTCATCCCGGTCCAACTTTACCACCCTCCCCCCCCTCCTCGCCCACTCACTCGCGCGGGCTCTCCCTCCTTCTCCTCTCCTCGCACCGGCCTTCGCCGTGCCTCTCTCCCTCCTCCGGCCTCTGCCCTATGCCTCCCCCTTCTTCAGCCTCCGCGTGCCCTCGTTCTCGCTCATGCTCTCTCTGCCCTTCTTTTGCTGCGAGCTCCCCGCGCTCACGTGCCCATGCCTGTTTCAATTCGTTTTTGGTTGTTGTAATGTTTTTTTTTTTTTGTTGTTGCAATAGGCGTTTTCCTGATGTTGCAATAATAGAACTCACCATTGTTGCAATTATTTTTACTATTGCAATAGATGATTTTCGGTTGTTGCAATAGATTATTTTTCATGTTTCAATCGTATTTTTTATTTGTTTCATTAGAGCTTGTTTGGTGTTGCAATAGCCTTATTTCATTGTTTTGCAGGGGCGGTTCTGTGGGAGTGAGCCGGCGGTGTGGGAGGTGCTGGGTCTGGCGAGGTTTGTAGTTGGGACGGATCCACGCGTGTGGCTTGTTGGGATTGGTTTTGATTTTGCTACTCCCTCCTCCATGCTGGACGGGGGCAATCTGGAGGCGTGCAGCAATGCCTTCTAGCCGGCAAGTGATATTCGGCGGCTTTGATCCATGCTGCTCGACTCCGCATTGGGTCTTGGGCAGGACGGGATTTGTTTTTTTTTATTTGGGATGGTTCGGTGCGGGCGCAACGGAAGGCCCATCAGCCGTGGGCGTCCGCAAGCGCGCTGTGTTCCGGACGTCCGGGCGCTATCGTCGCCGACTAACAGTCAGATTGAACTCTCCTTATCTCCTTCTCTATCGGCCTCTAGGAATCATTTTATATAATATGCAAATTAGGCTAAAAATTACAAGAAAAACTAACACCGGAAGAAGCCTATTAGCAAACCCCTCACGACCAGGATTTCTTCAAGTCACAAGCCACGCATAGGCGGACCCAAGGGCCGGCAAGTCTAGGCCCTTGCCCGGGCTCCTCTCTTAATAGTCCTTTGAGGCCCAATAGATTCCTTATTGGCTGACCATAGATATTTTGAGCTAAGAGCATTGTATAGGAAGATTACATGTGCCTCGCCCGGGCTGCTTCGTCGGCCTAGGTCCGCCTATGAAGTCACGTGTGTGTTTCCACGTGCCTGCAACCTTCGGAGATTGAGTTCTCAGCCTTAGACCTTATGATGCATCGCTTCCTTATCAGTCACTTGTGACTAAGATACTACGTCGGTTTTGAAAGCCGACTCGGGCAACCCACTTACTAGCTTGATTGCCACGTCAGTGTCACACGTAAACCTATCATCCTCAATGCCCAACAGGATGCTAGTCTTGCAATTTTTGGTTTAATGTTACTAAGATCTACGATTATTCATTAAAATATTAATTAAAAACCGTGAAAAAAGACCTCTCAAGGTCGAGAGAGAGAAAAAAAAAGCCTGTGTACATTATTAATTGGGCCTAAAGCATATTGGACCAAGCTGCATTGCGTTGTTTTAGAGCCCATTGGGTGAGAAGAACTTGCTATTTCCAAGTTGGAAAAGGTCTACATTCCCTCCCTCAACTATCGCGAGAAGTTCACTTTTCCTCCCTCACTCTAAAACCCAGGACAAATCGCCTCCCTCAACTTTTCAAATCATGCATTTTTCCTCCCTCGGCGGTTTTGACGGCGGTATTTGTACAGTAACCGCAGGTTTGGTACAATAACCATGGTTGCTACAGTACCATCACCTTTGCCTTTTCCTTTTTTAAAAAAAAACCTACTGAATCTTTAAAAAATCATAGTAAATCACAGAAAAATTAAAAAATAGAAAATCTAATTTTGTTAGACTCCACATGAGTAGATCTACACAATGAACATATAATATGGTATACTTTAGTTCAACAAAATAATTATAGAAGCTGCGACTATGAATTATTTTAATTAATTATATATTCACCGTGTACAACTTTGCACTAAAGCATATCATATTAAATATTCACTGTGTAGATCTACTCATGTGGAGTCTAACAAAATTGGATTTTCTATTTTATGATTTTTTATGATTTTCTATGATTTTTCAAAGATTTAGCCAAATAAATAAAAAAAAAAGACAAAACTTTCATAGCAAAAAACTTTGTACTAAAGCATATCATATTATATATTCATTGTGTAGATCTACTCATGTGGAGTCCAACAAAACGGATTTTTTATTTTATGATTTTTCTATGATTTACTATGTTTTTTCAAAGATTCAACGAATTTTTAAAAAAGAAAAGGCAAAGGTGCTGGTACTGTAGCAAACCATGGTTACTGTACCAAAACCCGCGGTTACTGTAGCAATACCGTCCTCAAAACCGCTTCGGGGGAAAGGAAAAATGCATGGTTTGAAAAAAGTTGAGGGAGGCGATTTATCCGGTTTTGAAGTTGAGGGAGAAAAATGAACTGTGACGAATTGAGGAAGGTAACGTCAGACTTTTCCTTCAAGTTCGCGCAACATCCATTGTTGGGCCGGGGGAGAAAGTCATAAATAGTTTGAGACCCCGTTGACCCTATTCATTGGGCCTGAAGCATGTTGAACCGAGCTGCAGTGCCATGTTTTTGGAGGCCATTGACGAAGAACCAAGAATTCTTCCTTGCTCACCTGGTCAATCAGAATTTCGCAAAAAAAAAAAAAAATGGTCAGTCAGAAACTTTATCAAAATAATTTCCAGACATAATTTTACAAAATTAATCTTACGAGAAGCTATTCGAACAAATCTTTAGTCTGCTCCATGTTTTACGAGTTTTTTGGGAAAGGAATGCTTTCCGGTACCTGCCTTTTTGCACACATGGGCCTTTCATCATACTTACAGAGATTATAACATGGGCCGGGCCCATGTATCAAAATACAGTCACAGTGCCTCCATCTCCATCCATCGATGACGTCCACAACAGTATTTGCGAGACCATGTGTTCCACAAGAAAAAAATAATAATGTTTCAGATGAACCAAGCATGCATCAATAAAGTATATTTTTTTTTTTTTTACAATGCATGAATGAATTAGTTGCCGATCATTTTTAGTACGACTAGTGCTAGTTTGAGCAACTATGTCAGCTTGCTCGCTGCGCAGAGCAATCTTCATAATTAAACCAATGCAAGACAACGACTAGTGCTACATAGGTTATTATACGCTCATGATGCATGCTCATCACTCCTTGTAATCATGATTCCTAATCAGTTAATTCTCTTCTTTACACGAAACAATCATGCTCCTAATTTCCACTTAAACAAGAACCGGCCGGGATAAATTCATAATAGTGTACAGCATGACAGTCACAGCAACAATGCATATGGTGATATAGTATGGCCGCCCTAGCTAGCTAGCGACCTCTCCATGGATCATCCATGGCCGTTGTTGTGTTGCCTCCATGGCAATCTATATTTCTGCAAGTTGGGCAAGTTGCCCCTGGGCTTTTGGAGGCAAGGAAAGCGACGACCAACCAACGCAACGACGATGGCTACTCCATTCCATCTCCCTGATTCCTGAAAACCATCAGCCGGCAGCCGCACAAGTCGCTTTCCCGAATTGGGCCTCCACTCCCTCCACCTCCTGGATGCACGGCCATCATCATATCGTTTATATCCGGAACCTTTTGCACCTCCCACACCCTTGGCTCTCTGAAAATCCCTGAATAAATATGACATCCCCATCTGACGTTAGCAACACTTCAGCTTGCAATCATACATACATACAAACAAACATATATACATCATCATCTCCTGTATAATCTACTTATTATACTACATAGACAACTGAAACTACTACTGTAGCAAGTTAGGCAGAGGCCGGCATGGGTGTAGTAGGTCCAGCAGGAGCTCAGCTGATAGAAACCAAACCATGAGCCCCCTATTGTTCAAGATGTGTCTAGATGGCCATCCATGTGCAATGCAAGCAAGATGATCAAAAGGAATAAAAGGACACACTGGGACGTGGAGAATGGAAAACCGCAGAGACAGAGTGTTGTGCACGCTCTCAATGACCATGATTAAACACCAATAATGCAGGTGCTTGTCCCAGCATTATGATCTTCTTTTGATAAATTATTAAACAACAAAATTTCTGAACCAAGCTGTTCCACAATAGTACCTCACTAGGGAGTAGTGGAATAGTGGTGTGGTGTAGTCAGGTACAACAGCATCCATCATCAGATTACTTTCCAACTTAAACATGTATGCTCTGCACAAACAATTGTACTTTTGTGTACTAATAGTTAAACATATGGAGTACATACAAATATGCATCCTTTTTAACAAGTACAAATTGTGCTTACATGAGGAGACAGGGGACAAACCTAACATTACTCTTTTCTATATGAGAGAAAGTACTACTTGCGGCAATCATAAAGGGAAGGTAGGAAGGAGGCAGGAAAACAAGAAGCCAAGGAGGTGGTGACTGGTGAAGGAGATGTGGGAGAAGACAACAACATTTCCACTAAAATAAGTTACAACAGACCGGCTCGTTCATGTATCTGTGTCAGCATCCAGTAATCCACCCCCTGAACCAAACAAAAGCTCAATCATTGCTCCCACGATTTACACCTCCCACCAAACATGCTCTTTTTTTTCTCCTTCCTTTCTCAACATGTAGACAAAGGATCCATGGCAGGAAGATTCATTCCAGTCTGTGCAAACTCTGATTTCAACAATCCCCGTGACCATGCACACTCCAGACAGCATCATTTGTGGAAAGTCTTGCATTGCTTTGTTATAGATTGTGCTAGCTCTGAAATCCCACGATCTATCGCCTTTTACCTTGGCAACAGTGGGCAGTGACAACAGAATCTAGACATATCAGTTTGGCCAGCAAGAGATTATCAGAGATCGCCCACTGCATTTTGAGTTCTGGAGTGGCCATAATTTGGGAGATACATAATTTACAGGGTACAATGCATCAAGCTGACTGTATCAGTTGCCTTCAAGCCTTGGATTCTTGGCACACAGATGCACACCAAGTCTTAGTTGTAACATCCCATCAGTGTCTTCCTTACCCTATCGACAACACGGTTCCTGTTAGTGAGGCTGTTTGCCAAGGGGAACTCTCTGCTGTCATCCAGGAGGAACCTGTACACCTCCCATTGGCGCTCGGATGCTGCTTGTCTCCCAATTTCAGCCTGTAATGAAAGGAAAGGGTAAATACTAACTCATCACGAATGAACTGGCTATGCTGCCTTGTAAGTTCAGTGAGTTTGAGAATTCTTACAGAGAAGATGCAGATCCCAAGCGCTTTCAAAGCAAGAGTGGCATCATAGAATACACGTGGTCGTCCCTTCCCAGAGAGCTCAACCGGGTTGGCAACAAGGAGTTCTGTGTCAGGTCCACGACTGACAATCATAACCCTAAGAGGATGGAGCATCTCAGATCTCAGGCGTGACTGCAGAGCATCCTGTTTCTCAGGATCCATAACCTTTTTGCCATCTACTTGTTTAACAAAAAGATCAACCTCTCGACAACCTTTACTGACTGATCCTTTCTTGTCTGATCTGAACCGTCCGTAAAATATCTGAAACAGAGTACCAAAAAATGTGGTATAAGATAATATGCACAAGTCATTTGAACTTTATATAAGTACAATCATGCATAGAGCTCCAAATACCTGAATGTTGCAGTCCTTCATCGTCCTCAATATGTCATAAATGAGTCCCTTCTGATCAGCGCAAATAATTTGAACCAGCGTGTGCGCAGGGCTCAGGGAATTATCAAAGTTAATAGTGGCCGTCTGGACCTTCTTCAACTCTGCACTAAGCGAACTTGAGCAAATCTCGCTGTCAGCTAGCTCCACCCTGAAAAGTTCCTCAGCAATTTTCGGTGGAAGAGAAGAGAATCCCTGCTGGAACCCTTCTGCTGACACGACCTCGCAGCTTATGGAAGGACCCAAGGTAGCGATTAACGTCGAGCAAGTCTCCTCTTGCCTTTCCTTTTTGTGCAACAGTTCCCTACAGAGAGAAAGGATGAGCAGTCATATTTCTGAATTACAGTGTGATAATGAGATAAGCAGTGCCATAAAACTGAAGCTAATATGCCCCAGACAACAACAGATAGAAAATGGTCACGCCCTTACATGCCATCGGTGATAAAGAAGAGGTCCACAACTCTCCCGTCAGGTGTGGTCGACACCTTAACTCTGTGGATTATAAGCTCCAAATCCGATAGTATGTGCGTCACATCTGCAGATGGCATGGCACACTTAGTACTACTCCAATCTCATTCCCAGAGCAGACGTTAAAAGCTTCTTAACACTAGATGGTCATATGTACTAGTTACCATGCAGCAATCCTTTGCGGTCTGGCGACAAGAGCTTGAGGAGATAGAACTGCGAGGGGCTTGGCTGGGTGATTTCTGGGTAGAACGGGATGGAGTAGGAGGAAGGGCACATGGACATGAGCCGGTTCTTGAGGCTCGCCCACCGGATTTTGATGGACGAGGAGCGGGGCACGACCCAGAACACCACGAAGCACCAGTGGCCATCCGTAGACACGTCTGCTACAATCACATCAGACAGACAAATAGAATCGAATTTTAGACGACAGCAACGAAGGGTTGCAGGTTCGCAGAATTCTGAAAACTGCAAAATTAGTAGGAGCACAAAAGGAATCAAGGACAAGCATCTACTGTTATCACAAGTGAAGAGCTACAAATTGTCGGCAAGTAGGGCACGGTCAACACAGATATCAGTAATGAGGTGTACTAATGATTAAGGAGACGACATGAACTGTAGCAAGATTGGTGGCAACTTGGCAGATATAAATAAAAGGGAAATGGAGGCTTTCCGTTCTAGAAGTAGAAACTACAACAAGAACAGACAGATAACGATGAAAAACTTTTAAAAAAAAATATGTCGCCGGTGAGCTGTACACCCAAATCAATGAGACGAGAAATCTGAAAAGGGGACAAGTGAAAGATAAAAATCTTTGTTGACGCAACTCCACAACGAACAGTAGGAATCGCACCGCACGAAAGGTGGAGAGGAAATCGAAACTTCAGTCTAGTTTCCGAGACTGTGAATCGCAGGCGAAACGAGGGATCGATTTTCGCGCAGTGATGGAAGCGTGGTTCGATCAGTTGAATTGAAATTCATCGCAGAGAGGAGAAAAGAAGCGGGGGGAAGGACGGGACGTACCGCCGCGGGTGATGCGGAGGCCGAACTCGAGGATGGTGCGGCAGAGGTCGCATCAAGGCCAGCCTGATCAGGGCAGTTGACGGTGACGACGGTCTCCTCGCCATCGGCGGCGGCCAGCTGCAAGACGACGGCATCGTCCTCCCACGGCGGCAGGAGCCATGCCCATGCCGCCGCCCAGCACCATCCCTCCTCCTCCTGGCCGCGTCGCCACCTCCCCCACCGGCATCACCACACCTGACGCCGGCGAGATTCCGGATCCTCCGCCTCTGGCTCCTTCCCCTCTCTCTCTGTCGCGGGTCCCGTACGATACCGTCCGGTCCGGTCGGGTGGTGGTCCTCTGCTCTGCTCTGCTCTGTCCTCTCCTTCTCCTCTTCCTCCTCTCAAGAAAATTCGAGCGGCGCTTAAATACTGGATTTTTCTGCAGGTGGGGTGAAATTCGAGCGCGATGGGTGGTGGTGGGGGCTGGTGTCGCGGGCGCCGCAGCGGCAGGCGGCGGCGGCTTCATATCTGCGGTGCGGGGTGGTGCTGAGTCAGCGCTGGCTCGGCCAGCACGGGGCGGCCGCGTAGCGTGCGCCGCGCGGTGGGGCCCACCTGTCAGTGCCTGCCCGCGCGCAACGTAACGGCTACGTGTACTAGAGACAGCTGCGGCTACGCGGACATCAACTCTTTCTTTTTTTCCTTGTCAAAAAAAAAAAATCTTGTTTCCTCTCCTATGAAAAGCATCTAGGTCAACCATTTTTCTGTCAATGGTTTTCAATTCCGATATTAATTATTTTTTTTGCCGCTCTTGAAATCACCAAATTCGTGAAAATCGGCTGGAAATTTTAGAGAATGAAATATAAACTGTAAAATTATTTTTAGAGGGAGGAGTTTTCAACTCTACATAAAAACATTAGGTTACCACTTCCGTAGCGAAGAGATTTTTGTTGAGGGACAGCGGGGGAGGACTCTATGTAAAAGTGTCATCACTCGGCAAAGTCTTTCTTGAAGTGTTCTCTTTATTGAGTGTCGGCGTCGGCCTTCGGCAAAGTGTCTCCCCCGTTAAATCGGTCAGAGGCTTCACCTCTTTGTCAAGTATTTGACTCCGGCACTCGCCATGGTATCTACGTGCCCGACACTATGGTCTTAGCACTTTCGGCAAAGGCGTCGGGCTTTGTGAGTGTCTAGAGTCCGACACTTTCGGCAAAAACTTCGAGGCCTTCTGGCGAGTGCTTGGCGGTCAACACTTTCGGCAAAGGCGTGAGGAGCCATGCCCATGTCGGATGTTGGATACTCGGCAAAGGCCACGAATCCTTTGTTCCGTCATCTCAACTTTTCTTTATTGAGTGTACTATTTTGAAATTATCCTAACCATTTTTATATTTTTTACTCTTATACAATTGGATCAGACCCTTTTCTACTCTTTATTCTTTTTCACAACCTTCCACCTCTAGATTGGTCGATGGATACACACGATTCCCACATGCGCATTTTTGCACACAAGTATTGGTGTTTTTCTAAGTGTCAATAGATTGGGAAGGGTTTTTAGAAACTGTTGGAGAGAAGTTTTCACCGTTTTTCCTAAAAAAAAAAAAAAGAATTAGGAAGGGATTTTGGGAACTGTTGGAGTTGTTATTAGCGCTAATATTTGAGTTCTATGTTTTGGAGCTTTGGCTAAATGTTAGTCCATCCATTAAGGGCTCAAGTTTTGCTAATTAGTTCATTGTTAGTACAATAGATCCATATATACATTGGCCTAATATAAATCTATTAACTCCAACAGTTGTGCAAACGAGTTTGCATTTTTGGAAAACTTGGCAATTTTCTCCCCAGGGACTCCCAAATCCGCCAATCCATATCACGCTGCGATCTCTCACCAAAAGCAAAGCAAAGCCGGCGGTGGAACTTTCATCGTCTTGCGACCTTCTCATGCTCTCGTTCTTCTTGGCCGGCGGACGAGCACTCAGGCACGGAGGATTGGCCCGCCTTTGGAGGTTACGCTTCATGGATCGGGGCAGGTACACCATTGAATCTCTTCTCCGGTGCCTCTTCATGTCCGGGATAGAACAAGTGCTTCAGCAGATGTAGCTTTGTTCCCGTGCTCGCCCTGCCACCTACTTCTCCGTGTGGTAGGGGAGGTGTGGCGGCGGCGTTCAGCGTGAGAGAAAAAGGTCGCGCAAGGAGAGGCGGCGAGCAACTCAGTTCAACTGCCAAATAGAAGGGCCAACCAATTTATGTTTTGCTAAGTCCAGATTGTAAAACTCTTGGAGATGGTCATATTTTTAGCTTTCCATTCTATTTTGAGACTTGGTAAGAGTTTTGCATTTGCATGGTTTGTACCTTTACTAGTTAAAGACTAGCTACAACTTGCACCATGCAACATATATATGTTTTGTTTTGGAAAGAAGAAGAAAAAGAAGAAGAAGAAGAAGAAAAGGGAAAAGGAGATCTCCACAAAACTTTTGCGTGTAGCACAAACATGACCATCAGGGTGAAAGCAACAAAAGGGAAATAATTTAGGGTGGGGCTGGGGTGCTAATTAGTTGGCTGTCAGCTACGTGGTGTTTGTGGCTACAGTCCCGAGAGCCACACGTCGTATGCTTCTTGGGCTAGGGACCATGCACACATCACCATCACCAGCACCTGGAAGGTTATAGCTAGCTAGCTGCTCATCACCAACCAAATAGCTTTATGATGTGGTGCCTCACTAGCTAGATCTAGAGACTTCAACAATTCCATTCCCTGATCGATCTGTACACGTAGCCGTCGTACATCTTCCGTCTCAAAAATAAACGCAACCGGTTCATCTTATTTAACTTTGTTTTATAAATATTATCTTTTTTTTTTAGATTCTGCGATGTATGCCTTGCCATTTCAACCTTAGCGCCGCATTATTTCCTTTTTTATGACACGCGTCACGTTGGCGCCTCATTATCGGCCGGGGGCGTCCTACCTGCTTAATGTCTTGTAGCCTTAGGAAAATCGCGAAAATAAATCCAGGGATAAAGTGTCATTTCAGGGATTTGAGCGCGGGTGGGGCACTGCCGATGGCGCTTTACCATTTGAGCCATGAGCCCCTTTGTTATGACTTATTAGTATTTTAATAACATTTAATTTATTTTATAATTTAAATAAAAATTTTAAATAACATAAGGGTCAAATATAGTTTCTAAAAATCAAAAAATTACAACTCTCCGGCTGGCCATTAATTTCGGAGGAACATCGATCGTCGTCGCATGCAGTTTCTTGGAGATCCTGGACACATGTTCATGTATGAAACATTGTCAAGTCCGACTCCAAATCCAACAGCTTCTATTTTCTTTTTGTACTATGCGTACGTTTTCCATTTCTGACATAGGTGTATTGATGTCGTGGAGGATAAGATAGTAGATAGACGATGACCACATATACATTTGTTTTTCTAGGCAATGCATCAGGTGCAGAGTTTTCTCAGAATAAAAACAGCGCATCGGCCAGGCTTATCGCTCAAACATGCATATCCATCGTCGTCGCATGCAGTTTGTTTTTTTCGAAATCACGTCTGTGCATGTATTGCTTTAAGGAAAAAAAGAGTTTGATACACGACTGACCGCGGACAAAGGCGAGATGTCTTAGCACGCGGTTAGTAAGCACACGACATAGATCACCGGCTAGAACATATTCATCGTCGTCGCATGCAGTTTTGGAGATCCTGAACACATGTTCATGTACGAAACGTTGTCAAGTCCGACTCCAAATCCAACAGCTTCTATTTTATTTTTGTACTATACTATGCGTTTTCCATTTCTGACATGATATAGTGTATTTATGTCCTGGAGGATAAGATAGTAGATAGACGATGACGTCTCTACATATATACATTTATCTTTTAGGCAATGTATCAGATGCACCCTCTGTGTAAATTCACAATATAAACTTTATCATAGGATATGATGCTCCGTGTCTTCTAGTGCGTGATGCATGACGTGTCTTATCTCTTATATATACAGCATCAGCCGAGCAAAGTTTTCTCAGAAGCATCGGCCAGGCTTATCACTCAAACAAGATATCCATCGATCCTACACGCGGTACATATGCATGCATGCGTTTATGTTGGTACGTGGTCTGTGCTGTAGAGATCTGGTAGCGCATTGGGCGTGTGGCATGCATGCACGCACGATGATGTATGCACACACACCGTACCCATGTTCAGTTACAACAAATAAAAAGTAGAGTCAAACTTACAGTCACGGATCGGATCCATCATCATTTATATATGCACCAGTCAGTGTTTATATATATTAATTAATTCCGGTCTGATTTATTTCACCATGTGTTTTCCAGATGCCTCCGATCGATCCGATCCCTGGATACTGAATAGGGAACTACTGTCGACAAAGGAACATATATGCATGTCGTATTATTCAGTCTGACTTTTTGCCGGTTCGATCATCCTTCAGTTCAGTTGATGAGGTTTAATTTGCCACACAAAACTGAAGGTTTTTTTTTTTTAAAGGAGAAAATGAAGGGGTTTGTTCTTTGATATATAAGAGCAGCTCCGGTGTTGCATAGAAGCGAACCATGGGGAGAGAGAAAGGGGAGCACGGTTCGCTTTTACACTAGAGACACCGAACCGAGGGAAAAGTTTTGATGGTTCGACTCTCCAACTCGGTTCGAACCGAGCAGATTAAAAAATGGCCAGCACACTGCTCTTGTGGGGCCGTCGCGGCTGCACTGCTGCTCCCACGCGTCGCTCTGCTCCCAGCCGGTCCGCGCGCCGCCGCCATGCTCTGCTCCCACGCGCCGCCGTTGCCCGCTCCCGTCGGACGCCCGCGCATGCTCTTTGCCGCCGCCGCTCTCAATGGTCTTGCCGGGCGCCGCCATGCTCCCGACGGACCGCGCCGCCCGCCCAAGCCAGTGGGGGCCCTAGGCGCGGCCAAGCCGGCGCGCAGAGCCACCGCCGCCATCCGCTTGGCGCGGCCTAGCGCTTGACGGGCGCGACCCTAGCACACACGGCTCCGGGCTCCGGGCCGCGGGCGAGCCCGGCAGCGGGCTCCAGTTCGACTCCACACCGGCGGCGCGCCGTGTCCCGACGAAGGGGATGAGATAAAATGGAAAAGTTGGAGAGAGTGTCGGTGCTCGGTTCGGTTGGCATTTGGAGATATCGAACCATCGTCAAAATCGATTTTCACTCTGCCCACACCTGTCGAAACACGGTTCGATACACCGGAGGTGCCCTAAGGAGTTGGCGCATGTCTGTGAAAAAAAAAAAAATTTATAAGAAAACGATATGGTGCGCAAACCATTAGTAGCAAGCATGTACAGTCGTTGTACACAGACCTTGTTCATTTGGTTTAACCCGGCCAGTAACGATGTTTTTTTCTCTCCGAAAAACAAAGACCCGCACCAAGCCGGCCAACTAGCCAGCCAGCGATACATTTTTTCCACAACAAACCAGCACCACCCAACCCGACCACCCGGCCAGACCGAACAAGGCCAAATTGAATTGAAGCCAGCGGCGCGTCTGATTAATGGTTAAGTATCTCCATTCTGATTTCTGAACATGCAAGTGGCAGGCTTCTCGGTTAATTAATTTAGCTGCTGCTATGTTGTGTTCCGTATTGGATCGTCGGAAACCAGCAAGCCCGGCCCGGTGCGGGCGGCGACGTTGGCCGCGGCCCGCGACCACAGTGCAGTGCAGAGACTCCGCACGCCGCCGCACATATATCTGCTCGACGGCACGGATAGCTAGCATCAACTAGACACCGTACCTTTTGAACAACGGAGGATCGGAGCTGCATCTAGTGGCTACCGTTACGTGTGACAGGACAGGAGCATTGGTGCATCGCGATCGAGCTCTATTATCATCGGCTCATCTCGTCCAAGTGGTCCTTTTCAAGTATCTACTGCACTGCACCTGCACGCCTCCTGCTCGTATCATTGAGACACAAACACATCGGTCCTTGATCTCGACCTCATCTTATCGCTAGGATCACCACGGCAGCTCGATCGCTGACCCCTTTGGCGCCACCATGATTCCTAGCTACTCTCTCCGTCTCAAAAGAATGTTGTTTTTGACTTAGACATCGTGTTTAACCGCTCCGTCTTATTTAAAAATTTTATGTGAATTATAAAATAGATAAATCAACATTAAAGTATCTCTAATGATAAGTAAATAATAACAAAATTAGAGATATTTATGAAACTTTTTTGAATAAGACGAAAGGTTAAACATGATGTATCAAAAACTAAAACGACACTCTTTTTAGGTCGGAAGGAGTATATCTAGGTCAAATCACACGCTAGTAGTGGAAAATAAATCTTCGGAAGAGGTAAGGATCCGAACAGGATCGGAACTCAGCTTGCAGGCCAGCATTAGCCATTCGCGGGCTTCACATGTTTGTCCGCTAATTGCACTGGCTATAACTTTGTGGTTAGCGGACGTCCGCATAACCTACTAAATAGTTTGGTGGACAACCTTCGTGGACAGTCCACAACCGCCCCCCCATCGTACACTCTTGAATCGTTACTGATGTCCAGTTGTGTGTCTTGGCTCGCTTTCTCTCTCTAGCTAGAAATTGTCCATTTTCAGTGATGGGTTTCCAAGCACCTAGTAGGGTAATTATTGATCTCTAGAGATAAAATAAAACGAGCTATTTATACAATTTGAAAAGACGAAAGTATTGTATATAGCCAATAATTAGCTACTCACATGTTTTATTACTGTCTTGTTTAACGTAAGTATGACTATATATGACGCCTTGTCTTTTCTTCTTGTCACCTCAAAATCAACATCACAATAGTGGGTTAAAGATAGGCTCTTCCAATAAAATTTAGACAATAAAAATTGATTTGAGAAAACACGTTGACCAATCGAGTTTTCTTCTAGACGCAGGAAGCAACGCAATTTTAATTTTTGAGCCGGTAGGAACAAAATCAAGCAAATATTTTTTTTTCCGACCGATGTTTTTAAAATTCCAATTTTGTTTTCTTAAGTTGCGGTTATCTTATCTAGCATCATCATTTATATAACTAGTGTCTTTGTACATTGTTGCATATCAACAAAACATGGCCACACTACATGTTGTCGCCACTTGCCTACTTGCATGCTCCTTCGTCTATATTGTTCTTATTTATCATTGTATAGCCTGCTAAGGACCTGTCAAGTTCTAATTGTTGATCAACACTATAATAATCAAACGAAAATTCCTAAAAAATAATCAAACATCAGCATTTATCACGTGGATGAACTCATTGATTCGTTTCTAAGCATCGAAATGGGCCGTTAACGAAACAGAAAGGAACATAAATCGCGTGTGTTTCCGGCCCAACAGGCCACAGGATCGAGCCTGCCACCCACCCACGACGGCCCATACAGTCCTAACCCTAGCAGCAGGAGCACCCGGAGAACGAAGGAGATTCCCATTCGCCCCCATCCGTTCTCAAATCTCACCAGAAGCGAATCCGGAGGAGTCGGAGGGGGGAAGGAAGGAGAGGGATCGCGAGCAGCCGGAGCCGGAGGCCGAGAAGATGAAGACGTTCGACCCGTGGCCGGTCTTCTTCCGCCGGGAGTGGAGGCGGAACTGGCCCTTCCTCACGGGCTTCGCCATCACCGGATTCCTCATCACCAAGATGACGGCCAACTTCACCGAGGAGGATCTCAAGAACTCCAAGTTCGTCCAGGAGCACAGGGCCTACAAGAAGCACTGACGAACCAGGTGAGCCCACCTTCCGATCCGTCCGATTCTATATCTCGACGATGCTTGTGTGCGATGATGGGGTGATGTTTGCGCGATCCGTTCTGGGGATCGATGCCACTGCCGCTAGTGATGCCCTGCGATTTTTTTTTGGTGGTGGTGGTTGGGGGGTGGGGGGGGTTCTTATTATAGCCTAGCCTGTTGATTGATCACAATTCATAACACCTTTGATTGATGCCAGTGCTGTTAGAATTTGCTGATTGGAGTAGCACCGATGTTTGAGATTTCCATCATGCGGGAGTTAGTTTCATTTCCCAACACCAGTGGTTCTTAGGCTGTTGGGCATGCTACCACATATATCCATGTATAAAGCTATTTGGTTTCTGCGGCTGATAAGCCTGCTGTTTTGTTGTGAGAGAAAATACCATGGCTGATAGATGAGGTCAAGCGAACAGGGCGGTTAACGTTATTGTCACTTTAGTATATTTTGGGAACAATACATATATCCATGCCAGATTGCACCGACAGAGGGATGGTCTAGGATCAATGTGGCTTCAATCAAGCGCTGGTGCAACCTGGCATTGGAGCTGATGTGCTGTAGATCCGTTTTCTGCATATTTTTACACCGATGCCCCCTTCAATGTTGTTAGTCATCTCCTATAGCAAAGTCTGATGCCCCCTTAAATGTTGAATCCTTACCTAACTTATCCGTGCTTCTAGCTATTTTTGCTATGTTTCCATGCCTGAATTTCATGAAAAAACTGTGTCCTTTAGATTACATAACTGTGTCTAACCTCACATGTATTGTTGGGATTGAGAATTGAGATAGCAGTTCATGTGTAGAATTCAACTTGTAATATGTATATGATTATATGAGCATTGGAATTGGTTATGTGAAGTTAATTGATTGTTGTGGTCCTTCAGGACATATGGATGATCTAAGCCATTGCTTGTATGTTAGTCATGTTGAGCATCTCAAACAGCACTCCTTTCCCCCAATCTCTAAAGCTGGTTACAAGGAAATCCCCTGAGGATGGCTGCTCCAGCAGTTCCCTATCCCCACCCCCACCCACCCCCCGCCTTCACCTATAATATAAAGCAGGCAGAATTAGTAACACAAGCCATGTTCATATATCAAAACTGAACCAAGCATTTCGCATTATACTGGCAGAACTAATTGCTACAGGTAGAAAGCTATCCCATTCACTTTGAGTAAACCACATTCATCATAAGCTATCCCACTCTCTTTCCCAGTTCAGACCCAGCAATGTGCCTGTAGTTTTTCTCTACTGAAAAAACGATCACAGAGGATATTTCATCACATATATCCAAACAGTTGTAAGATATTTCATCACATTCATCATATGTATTTGCTTATATCAAAACAGTTGTAAGATAATCCAAAACTGAAGCAAGCATGTCGCACTATACTGTCAGAACTAACTGGTACAAGTAGAAAGCTATCCCATTCACTTTGAGTAAACCACATTCATCATAAGCTATCCCACCCTCTTTCCCAGTTGAGACCTAGCAATGTACCTGTAGCTTTCTACTGAAAAAAACAATCTTCATCACAGAGGATATTTCATCATAAATGGATCATACAACTGAAGCTAGGGGAGGTGAGGACTGGACAGAAGCATCTCAACCTCAGCAATCTGAAAGAGAGATGCACAAAACAATTGGGGGCCTCTTGGATGACCACTGATGTTGGGTTTGCTACTGCTGCAGCAGGGGCTGGTTGTTGTCCATGACATGGAGGTGAGCGGCCGGGTGGAAGTGCGTGTGGCAGAGGCTCGGTGTGTGAGAGAGGGGAGGAAGGGGGAAAACAGCAAAGGGGTGAGTGGCAGTGTCCACTTTCTTTAGGTCTGAGTGGACGTATCTGACCATATCTGACATGTTATTAGTATCTACCCATAGCACATGTGTAAACCTTGTTAGGATCAAACTTGTTAGCGAAGTAACAAACAACTAGTAGTGGCACTAGATAAAAAGCTAAATTGGCTGTTGATATTCTTGAGGACCTGTCGAGGATTAAGCATTTTTCCATGTTGGTTGTGATTTTGTTCACATGGTAAGTGATCTATGCTTTATGGTAAAAAGGTGCTTAAAAGGTTTCTTGTAATTTTGGAACTGGGAACTAATAGGTAAGATCTTGCAAAATCTCAACATTGTCAGCAAGTGAAGCCTTACCTAAATTATCTGTGCTCCTGGCTTTTAGGATGCTGTTGTTTCTTATGTTAGGATGCTAGAATTTCACGGGTGAGAAACTTGTTGTGGTTAAGAAGGTTGACTGTTATCTAGATGAAATTACTGTATCTAACCACAGATGGGTTTTGGGTTAGCTCATGGGTAGAATTAATAAACTCTTAATATGTAAATGAGCATTGCCATTAGATGTGAAGTTAATTGACTGTTGAGGTCGTTTAGAACATATGGATCTAAGCCATTGCCCATGTCAAGTCCTGTTACTTGTAAAAAGTCTACATGTGGCTGTATGGAACCTTTTTTCTTTGAAAATGATTGAAATATCCAATGTGAGTACTCTCTCTTTTTAACAATCCCTTATGTTTGTCACTGCTAAATCCATGTTTAACATTATATGTGTTTGCTGTTTGACATTTTCTGTTATATCAACATGCTAGATAAGAACTTGGCTAATGAAACAATTCCTTGTCGGCCACTGACATCACTGATTTGAACCCTAAATCTTTTTAGTTTCCATGTCATAAGCTTTCAGTACTGTTAGAAACCTAGGGGAAACTATCATTCTCTACAGTATTACTGAAAGATGCTAACACATCTTTTCTTTCCCGTCAAAATGCTCCCTGGGAATCTTAATCTGTAGGGGAACATGTTTCTGGTTTAGCTTGTGCCCTAGGAACTCAAACTGTAGCAGATTTTAGTAGCACTGGAAGTTTTTTTTCTATGCGTATCAGTTATTGCTACTACCTGGGAAAAGGCATACGTCACATTTTCTGAGCTCACTGTTTGACACTGTTCAGCATATAGTTTTAGTGCTTAATGCTTGCATTTGACATACGTCACATTTTCGGTGCTCACAGTTTGACACTGCTCAGCATATGGTTTTAGTGCTTAATGCTTACATTTCCTTGCGTATCAGTTATTGCTAGTACCTGCTAAAAGACACGTAACATTTTCTGTGCTCACTGTTTGACACTGCTCAGCATATAGTTTTAGTGCTTAATGCTTACATTTCCTTGCAGGTGAAGGAGTTATTCGAATTGCCTGCGTGGATGGCCAGTTATGTTATGCTGTTTCAATGAAAAATTAGTCCCCTCTTTTTTTGTTTTTGTTTTGAGTTGGTCTATATGAGTAAACTCTTGGCTCCATTTGTAATGTAATAAGAGGCAACTAAATTGATCCAACAGGAATCAGCTTCTGATTATGATATTTCATGTTTAATCCGGTTCGCCGACCTGATATGTGGGGCATCGATGATTTTTATGCATTCAACAAATTATAATATCCATATGTGGCTTTAACTGGATGTTGTTGGATTGCATCTGATCTGCGAAATAAAAAATGTTGCTAGATGATTGGAGTGTATTTGAAAATGAGGGGTGGAGAGCCTGTATGGTGTTTGGCTCTGCACTGTACAAATTGTGAAGCACGTGTATTATTGTTGTATCATGATTTAATTGTAGAGTGCTCGTGTGTACTCCCAAAGTCTGACGCCAAACCAGCAGCAGTGAGGCTTCTGGTGCCATTTCTTTGAGAGTACAGACGTAGCTCGACAAGCTGGATCTCTCACATGTTGAGTGCGTTACTGTATGTGACGACGGCTGGATAAGGGTCGTTTAAGGGCACTTGACGTTGGTGTAGTTAGGCTATATGGTCTCTTGATGTCACTAAGGTCTAAATCCTTCCTCGCATCTTATCATTACTACTGTTTATTTATACATATGGTCGTCAAGGCCTCCTGCTTCATCTAAGAGGTGACAACCATTCAAGAGTAATAAGCCAAGACGTTTGCTTGAAAGCATCCTAGTGTCATAAAATTCAATAGATTCTTGATGAAATGCTCTAGGATCCTCTAAATCTCACCCCGAACACTTTCTGGATCCTCTAAATCTCTCCCCGAACACATTCTTTAAGCAAAGCAACCTGGGGTCGGGCCGCGGAAGCGAGTAGCGCACCAGCCTGGGCCTGGCCCAGGTGAGGAATTTTGCCAAACACCGTCAGGCCTTGCAGGCCTGGGCCTAGGCCTAGCTCATCTCATCTCACCCGAGTCTGGATTTCTCTGCCCCTGTTAATTAATCCACACGCCGTCTAAAAAAAAAAATACTCCACACGCGCCGCCATCCCCAATCCGAGGCCATGGGGATGCTGAAGCTGAATCGGCTTATGTCCATGAAGCGGCGGCGGCGGAATCGTCGACGGAAGATCCAAACCCGTAGTAAGTAGCAGCATCTCGTCCGGCCGTCGTCCATATAATATTTTTCTTGTATCGAATCTCTACGACATAAAAAAAAACAAAAGTAAGATTGTTCTCTGGTGCGGTAAAATTTTCGGTAAAATTTTTCAGGTCACCGTGACCCTGCCCGTGCGATCCCAATTCACCTCCGCGTGATCCCCGCCTCCCGTTCGTCAAATATGGTAGTGACCTCTAATTAGGAATCTGCTCCGATCCAATCACGTGCAAAGGCAGCGTCCAATCAATCATGAGATCTCCTATCACGCGATCCCGCAGAGTAAAAAAAAGAAACTGTTGTTACCGTGCGATCCCCGCCTGGTAGGACACCATCAGCGTCGCAATCGTCGTTGACAGGTGTGCGAAAACCGCACGCTCCTTGGCATTCACCCGGCCTCAGTGAGACCGCCCCGAAGGATCCCACAGCACGACTCCTGCCCACGCCGCCGCCTCCCCCGACGCACCTGGCCGCCGCTCCCAGCCTCCCCCGACGCACCTGGCCGCCGCCGCGACGCCGCTTCCTCACTCGCTCCCGGCGTCCCCCGGCGGGCGTCATCCGGTTCCGGCGCTGCATGGCTGCCTCCACCTCACGCTCGCTTGGCCAAATTCGTCCCTCCTTTGCCTCCTTGAATCCACGCTCGCCTAGCCAAATTGGTTCTTCTGTACATCTGTGTCATAGTAGATTTGATTTCAAGGGAATCTGCATTTTAATTCCCCATTTGCAGGACCAACATGGAGCATCCGGCCACCATCGATAGAACGACATCTGGCCGGCGAGTCCGACTGGCGGGAGAAGCTGTGGCAGCCAACTGGATAGGCTGTGCCACTGTGAACGCCCGCCACCCACCGCAGCCGGCACCGCCGCGAGCTGCGACGCCGTCCCCGGCAACCGAGCAGCAGGGACGAGGAGACCACGGCAGACGGTAGGCATGCACCGTCACGCACGTATGCCTTACCGGTGAGTTTGCTCTCGAGGATTTGGTGCTGGTTGCAGGATTCTGCGTCTGTTCGAACTTGGATTGCTCACGTGCCCAGATTTAGCCACGTTTGGTGAATGGACGTGCCTATGACCTGCGTGCTTTTGCAGGGCGAGGTTTGCAAGGCCATAATATGTCTGGAGATAGTTGCGTGCAAGTGAGTCTCGGTTTGCTGATCAACTGTTCGATGAATTGCCCTTGTACTGAATCTTTTGCTCCTAGGTCCTGTTGTGACCAGTGTCATTTCGTTTGTTGATTGCTATGGTTCCAGGTGACTTTTTACCCGGCGGAGGCTGTGCATATGAGAGGGATTTCTGTGAAGCCGTAGAATATATCATCTAATGCGCCCAAAATAGTCTTGGTGTGACGTATGCTTATCATCCCTGTTTTGCTAATCGATGCGTCAAATTCCTACCTTGATTACTAAAGTGAAATTTGCTCTTGTAGGACGACTTTGGATGTGTGTGAATTGGGCCACCAGTTTGCTTGTGCCAGGTTGATACCTTTTTTTATTCACAAGGGATTGTCAATGTAAGTCTTCTCTCATGGCAGTCCGATTGCACTTGCATCAATATTTGAGGGCCTATTGATTCTGAATTTTTTCTTGACACCATGAATTGCAAACAATGTCACTATGAGCTTCATTGAAACTATCCCCAAGTTTGCAAGTTGTTTAATTAACCAGCAGGTCAATACAAAAGTCAGTGCGAACTGCTTGTGACCTCAAGCTCTGAGTATTGAAACTTCCTATCTTTGAATAATGGATCTTGTCAATAGCTGTTTTTGAAACCTTTTATTTTTCCCATCAAGATATATATTCAAACTATTATCATTAGTTCAGAGCTCAGATTTTCTACCTGCCACTCACACCTGATCGGTTATCCAGCTAAATTAATTCAGGTCCCTATACTCAATTGCTTAAAATTATTGCCAGTTCCCACTAATAAGTTAACTAAATTATACTGAGATCTTATAATTAAGCTTGCTGAAACAGAACCTTGCCGATGCACAGTTGCACAAGTGCTGCTTAAGGAGCATGGCCCTACTAATCTAGAGATGACATTGCAGGTTTGTTTCCTAATCCATGAAACATTTTCACATCTGGTTTTCTAATATTTTCCTCCCTGTAATTTTTTTGATTAAAGCTCAGATTATTGTAATTAATAAGCTGCTTATGTTTGTGTTGTAGTTTCAGTCAGATAGCTTGTTTAGTGCTCTCTAAATATTATTCAGTAGATCAGACGCTACCAATTTTCGAACCAGATTCAAGGCTGCTATCAGGTTCGAGGGAAAATGTGTTTTCTATCGCAGTCGTTAGGCAGCATTGATTATAAAGGTATGAAAATGTGGCCGCATCTTTTTTTCAAAACTTAAGATCATTGTCTAAATTCTAGAAAGGTATGGTATGCTTATCAAAAAATATATATATATATATATATATAATGCCCTCCATAGAAAATGGTGAACCGGTCAATGGTAATCCAATCTCTGCACTGCAGGCCTCGTCCACTTGGTTACCGATCACCTGAATACCTGATAACTGGCTCCTTCCCAGTTCTCACTATGATGGTGAACAAGTGTAAATACCATCACTTTGCAAATCGCTATGCTTGTTTGTATTTTATAGAAGAAATGTCGTAGCAGTTTCATTAACCTAGATTACATGGTCAATTCTTTTTGTTATGATGTTTGTACGCAAGTAACTTAATGAAAGTGTAGCCAAGTGTATCCAAATGGTTGAGTTGTGCAGGAACGAGACCACGGGACCAATTTGGTCCATCATGTGAGGTCGGAAGTCTTGGGGGCAATAGCATGCATGGTTGTGTTGTCTCCGTTGTATTCAAATTGCATGGTTCTTCTGTCTTCAATCTCTTTGTACAGCTCTATATATTTATAACAATTCATTTGATGATTACATGGTCAATGTGGAACCTAATTGTTACTAATCATATTTTTTTTTCATCGGGCTTCTGAACCACCTTGTTTGGGCACCTTTCAATTGGAAATATGATTTGAGAAGACAAGCACCGATTCATAAACTTCGTTCTGCAGATCAATGTTGTCTATGTTTATGGCAATGCATCTTAGATTGCCTCATAAATTATATTGTGTTAGCTAGAATATGTCTGGTTTCTGTGGATTTTAAAAACCCGTAGCAACGCACACGGGACACTTACCTCCTCATGTTTTTTTAATTAAATGTCACTTTAATATTAAAATTTAATTTCATAATATTGTTACTCTATCGTGCGAACCATGTTTTTAGTATAAAAATATAATTGTCCCAGAAGAAACCCACAGGCATGCTGCCTATTGTATTTAAAGTTTAAAACCTAAATTCTTTTTTGACTGAACGCCATCGATGTGCTGAGGCTGCATACGGCCGAGGCCGTGCGGGGCGGCGGAGGGTTGGAGGCGTGGAGAGCCGGAGCTGCGACGCCGCGAGATGGCTGAGGACGCTTGGATAGTTGCGCAGGCTGCGACACCGTGATATAATAGATTTATAAGCCTGCGACATCTTGATATCTTTGATTGTGTTACTTTCACAAAACTTACTTGTTTGGATTAAATGTCACTTTAATATCAATTGTTTGATTTCATAGTATTGTTATCTTATCATGCGATTCTTGTGCTTTTATATAAAATTTAGTTATCCCGTAGCAACGCACGGGCCCTTAACTAGTATTATATAAGAATTAAATCCAATAGGTTCATCTAAATCGATCTGAGCAGCCTACCCATAGTTTATTTATTTAAGCATATAGCCTTAGGGCTTCTTCGTATACATGCATTAGCTGAGTCGAACCAGCTAAGAGACTATTAGCTGGGATCCAAACGGGCTAATTTTTAGCAGCCAAATTTTAGCTGTGTGGGATCTATCCAAATACAGCCTTTCTTACTCTTAAACAAATTTAGCATGAAAAAAAAAAAAAAAATCTAGTTGGTTAACGTTTTTTAGTGTTATGTGGGAACAGTTTGGGGTCTCTAAACTTAAGACGTCCTGATTCTTGCGCTGAAGATTAGTTGGATTAACTACTTTCACACAAGATTAATTTTCACATTAAAATTTGATTTCTGTGTGCATTCTTTCGTAACCATGAACTGTGTGTCTCGCAGATGGATCTATTGCTTCATGTGCAAAAGGAAAGGGTTCACCCTGTCAACATGATGATGAACATTCTCTGGATGGCCAAATAAATGGATACTCAAGATCAGATCTCCCAGAGGTACAACATTATTGATGTTGGAAGATTTACATTGCTCAGTACGACTACTCAAGGTTTTGAATAGTTGGCTAAGACATTTAGCGGTGGTCTCATCTAGGAGCTCTAAAAAGCTATAGCAGGATATAATAGAGCTATGTCATTACGCGGTTTTGTCAAGCATGAATTTTTTTTACTGAATTATGCAAAAAAAACTTGGAAGTAATGAAATTCCATGGGCATAAGCGTCATAATCATTCCATCAACCAACATAGTCAAAACTATGATCAACAATATATTCATTCAACAATAAACAGCTAAGCATTCCTTCAACGGTTCATTACATAGTTTATATTGAAGTAAAGAACACAATAGAGAGACATAGATTGCACTAATCCAGAACGAAGAATAAACATTTTTTCGGTCATGTTATGTTGGTGGCCTTCATGTTGCAGCCGCCACAAGAAACCATGGATCGCAATGCGTGATGTTGGTAATCTTAAGTAGAGGCTAACTAGTTCATGAAACCGCTGGTCATGGCCGTCTCTAGTAAGCTTTCATAGGATGCTGCAACTGTTTTTAGAGATGAATGGTGGCTTGGTTAGGGATCGATTAGGACTAAGACTTTGAGTTACTGGCATCGTTTGTAGTTTTTTTAGGCCACCATTGTGAAGAGAATGAAGTAGCCTCGACCCACAGACAAGTGCTTAAAAAGTTTTGGCTAACCCAAATAGCGATTTTTGTCGGCCATATCCTATTGTTAGCTTCAATAGCAAAAAATTGACAATATCGTAGTGTTAAGTCTTTGAAAACTCTATAGCTTCAGCTATAGTTGGGCTATATTGGGCTATTTAGAACCATGATTGCTTGATCTGCACAAATTGGTTGACGGATGGGAGCAATTTGAAGTTTTTGAAGCCCTATCTTATAATGCTACTATTTTTTGGACTTCTACTCTTTTAAAGAAAAAAAAAAAACTGTCTTGGTCTAGATCCTCATGTATCTTGGCATTCCCTGCATTTTGGTTGACACAAAGTATGCAGAATCTGCCTGAGACATGCAAATAACAGATTTCATATTTACCTGCACTGGACCATATATTGGCATCTTATAAATCCACATCCACCTATAAACTCTTTATATAATGCTCAATAAATTTTTCGAAAATTACATTCCAACTCCCACATCTATGTAATTCAGTTTACTTTGTGCAATCAAGTCAGTTCTATTATTGTTTTCCTTTATATAGTGCTCAATAAACTTTTTCACAATTTACATTCCAACTTTCACATCTCTGTAATTCAGTTTACTTTGTGCAATCAGGTGACTCTCTACAGTTCTATTGTTTTCCTTACAGAAATAACATTATTGTGCTTGCCTTTACAATTCCACCGTTGATTTTTCTCCCACACATGTGCATGCAGGATATCTTGTGTCATATACATTCCTTAATGCCAATTCAAGATGCTGCCCGAGCTGCCTGTGTGTCTCATGCCTTTTTGCGCTCCTGGAGATGCCACCCTAACCTCGATTTCAGTAGTCAAACATTGGGCTTAGTAAATGATAATACGTGCAGAAATGAGGAAACACAAAGGGACATGACCAGCATAGTTGACCACATTCTGCAAAACCACTCAGGCATTGGAGTGAAGGCAGTCAAGTTTGATTCATATAAGAATAATCAAGGCTTCTGTCATCTTGATCTTGACCGTTGGCTTCGGAATACTATTAAACCAGGGATTGAAGAAGTGATCATTCTCTGTATGGAAGGAATGCACTGTACAACTTTCCATGCTCACTTTTATCTGATGAAATTGGAGAGTCACTCCGAGATCTTCAGCTTGTTAGCTGTTACTTTCATCCCACAATCGGGCTTGGTTCCTTGAGAAACTTGAGAAGAATACAGCTGTGTAACGTATCTAGTACTGAGAGTGAGCTAGAGTGTCTTCTTTCTAATTCTTTCTCTTTGGAGCTGTTGATAATCAGGGATTGCAGTGGGATTATTTGCCTGAAAATACCTTGCCTGCAGCGACTTAGCTACCTTGAGGTGAATGCTTGCCCTTGGCTGAAAGTGTTAGAGATCGAAGCTCCAAATCTATCTACTGTTTGCATTGCAGGAGACCTCCATGTACAAAAACTTTCAACGTCACGTTTTATAAAATATTCAAGATTATGTCCTGGTTCTGTCTTTTATGCTCGTACCGAGCTTCCATCCAGCATGCCAAATCTCGAGACTCTTAGCTTAATTTCAGAAAATGACGTATGAACTTTCTATGAGCAATATGTTTTGAATGATTTTTACAGCAAGCATACATACAGTAATTAAAGTAGATTTCCCCTTTTTTTTTGCAGACGGTTTATACGCCGGTAATGCCTAGCAAATTTCTCCACCTCAAGTTGTTGACTATTACTCTTTGTGGGAAGACCTATGATTATTTTTCTCTGTTATCCTTTTTGATGCTTCTCCTTTACTGGAGACCTTCATCTTGAATGCAAGTCATTCATTATCCGTCCTTCAAAACATTGGTAACTGATGACAGAATCCATTAATTCAAGTTTGCTTATTTTTCATCTTTAGGCATCATCGGTACCTGTGGAGCGCTCAGTTTTTCAAGATCCCTCGGAGCTGAGGAAGATGCCAGAGAACCGTAATGACAAGCTCAAGTGTCTCCGAATCACCCTTTTCTCATCTGCAAAGAGCTTGATTGAGTTGACCTGTCATATTCTCGAGTCTGCAATGTCACTCGAGTGCCTCACATTGGACACCACTCATGGTGTGCCTAGATGCTCTGTCAACAAAATGGGCAAATGCTGGCCAATGACAAAGGATGCACTTGTGGAAGCGCGTAGAGCACTGATGGCTGTCCAAACATACGTCAAGACCAAAGTTCCTTCAACAGTCGAGTTCAATGTCTTTGAGCCCTGTAGCCAGTGCCATGCTGTTGCACTTTAGGTGGTCAAGTGACCACAATTATGACTTTATGTGGTCAGGGGACCACAATTATTCACCGGGACGATTCAGTGTTTTTCTTATGGTGTCTTAAGTCAGTCTCAGTTGGAGTTTCCAAGACTGTTGTGACAACTTTTTGGATGAATGAAACTCTCTCAATGCAGTTTGTGCAGATGAATGAAACTCTCTCTCAAAATGCAGATTGTTTTATCTTTTTTTTTACCGTTTTAGAGGTTAATGCATGATCAAATGTGCAATGCAAACTATGTAGTAATTTTATTCTTTTGCATTCACATAAAAAGTATAGGCTGCTGGCGAGTGGCCACTCATCCCTTGGCTCACTCCGCAATAGTGTCGGCATCAGGCTTTTGGTTTTTGGTTGCAGTGTTTACCTGCACGAAAGCAGACTGTGGAATGGTAGGAGAACGGGCACCATGGTGCGCCGAGCCACACTCGAGGGAAACAACGAAAATGACATGGAAAGACCTTGCACGTTTCACCTGGTTTCCAACGTCTGAGATTTCTTTGTCATGCTATCATTTTACTGAGATGACAATTGACATCTCATTTAATATATATGAAACTTTCATGATCCTCTCTCTCCTAGAATTCTTTACCATGCTATTAGGGCACTCACAATGCTAGAAACTATCATGGTTTCTATAGTCTTGGACATTGTGTCAAAAAACTACCTTCCACGATTCAATTTTCTATCATGATGTCACATGACCCACTTGTCAATCTCACAATTGTCTTAGTTTGCGTGAAGACTTGGTTTCTTAGTTAGACTTGGTTTCTTGTGTTTTTTCTCTCTCTCTTTAATAAATACGGCGTCACATCAGCAAAAAATAATAAATAGAGGGGTAATAAATGAAGATAGAAACTACTCCCTCCATACCCAAAAAAAACTTGTCGTTTAGGATAAGGTTTGGGTCAAACATTGAGAATATAAATCATCAATAACTTCTACATTGTTGAGTTTACAAATGTGAAACCTATATGAATAGATTTGTCTTGAAAAGTATTTTCATAAAAATATACATATATCACTCTCCGATAAATACTTTTATAATAACAAGAGGTCAAAGTTGTGTTTTGGAGACCGTGTCACTGTCTTAAACGATAAACTTTTTGAGTATGGAGGGTGATAGAGTTTGCATTAGTGAGTGCTCTTATTTTACTCAGATGACATCTCATTTAATGCATGTGAAGCTTATATGTAATGACCACTCAGACCGGCCTCACACTCCCCAAAAAGAGCATTCATCTGACTTGTCCTTAAGTCAATCAATCTTAAATTTGACCAATTTTAATAAAAAACAACATTTACGACACCAAATTTGATGAATTTTTATGATGAATCTAATGAAACTTATTCGTATCACAGGTATTTTTTTTTATATATAAACTTAGTTAAATTTAAGATAGATTAACTTAGAACAAAGCTAAATGGACACCTTTTGCAAGATGGAAGGAGTAATTTATAAGTATTACCCCCGCACACACCCAACACCTAAAAAAAGAAAAGCCATTCTGCCTATCCAAGAGGACAAAAACTAGTATTAAGGTCTATAATAAAACATTGAGTGTGATACATCCTAGTATTTCTTATTTTTAACTAGTATAGTGTGCATGCTAACATCACGGCTTCATTTAAGGGATACATATGAAAACAACCAAACGACGAGTTTTTTTTTTCATAATTAAACTTTCACACAATTGTATATGACCATGTATATAATTTGAAAAACAATTATGCATAACGAGACATAATAAACTTATGTCATGCCTTAACCATCTAATTTACAATCTGCATAAGCCCTTAAGTAGGCCTTGGAGATCTTTAGGGAAGTTGTCAAAACATTCATTTCTACCACTCTTCAAAATGTTCGTGTTGATGCTATGGCACGTCTACATGCCAATTAGAACTGAAATAACGGTGTATATCACTTTTTCTCTGAATTGTATCTTCCTATCCACGCTCTGCACCTTTGGCAAGAAAGCCAGAAAGGGCCAAACTAGATGCAGTACCCTGAAGCAGCCAAGCATCTTCCTGTGACCAGGAAAATAGAAGTCGGTAAAAGTTTGTCATTGTGCAATGACAATGTTTTGCTTGGAAAATTTATCAATATCACCATACAGTCTATATATGTCTATCAAAGTTAATGCACCAGCTATGACTAAAATGAACCTATCCACTCAAGAACAACCTTCTTAACTATATAAAATCTTGATCTTTTGTTTCCTCTTGATATTTTGCTTGTAAAATGATCAATATCACCATACAGTCACTCTGATTCAGTCCATACGCTCATGTGAACATTTACAGTCCACAAATATTGTTGGGGTACTACATCATAATATATATTGGCGGTCATTAAGGATTATTTTATACCCCCAACTTATGTCTAATATAAGAGAAATTTACAAACCTACACGGAATAAAGTTTAAAAATACGCTAAACCACGATGAAAGCACATTGCCAAACACATATTTTACCAAGGCGTTACAAAAAAACCATACTTCGGGGCAAGATTGGACCAAAGCACCCCAAGGCCCAGGTCTAGGCCAACTAAGAACCGACCTGCCGAGGCGGTCAGGAAGGGGGCCACCCTAGGTGCGCCCGTGTTGACGATAGATAAAGTCTAAAATATAGTGATAAAATACACCGTTAACCAAGAATCTTGTTAATAAAAGATTATTATATCTAATGATTTTCATGAGTTTTGTTGCATATATAGTTTTGTAGGGAAAATCTAGAAAAGAGCTGAAAAGAGGAGAAAAATAAGAAATGTAAGAAAATGACCGAATCAAAGGCATTAATATAAATTTTAGGGACCTAAATGATGAAAGAAGACAACTCAAGACAAGCCAGGGGCCCACCCATGGCCATGTGGGGCTAGGCGGCCTGCTATAGAGGGCCCATGAGTCCAGCTTCAAGAACCTTCCCACAACCGACCTAGAGATCCAATCTAAGCCGTCCAATCAAGTCGGTTTGATCCGAGGGCTGAGATTCATCCTAGGGGACTATAGATAAAGAGGCAGAGCTCTCCTGAAACCCTAATTCATTCTTCATTATTCAGAATTCAGTATAGATCCATTGTAATTAGAAAGAGGGATTAGTTAATGTTTCCAGAGATTAAAGGATTAGAGAGCTCTAGTTCTTCAGAGATTAGAGTATTAGACAATCTATTAGTTTCAGATTTGTCATACTTGGAGATTCAGTAATAAATTTTATCTGAGTTCTCATTATGATTATGATTTATTTTATTATATTATCTTTTGTTATGTTCTTAGTATATTCTAGTTTGATATTTGATATAGTTTTAGTTATTGATTACTATATGCATGAGATCATAGACAGCTTAGCTCTATTCTCAAGGTGGTTAAGTTGTAAGTTATATGTAAGCATGGTGCTTAGGGTAAGTTATTTTTGCGGATGCCATCTATATGTCGGGTCGTGGGGTAGTTCGTGAGGGTAACAGTCTGATTGAGTCTTCTATAATCCCCTGCATATAGAAAATGGTAGAACGTGGTCACGTCGGAGGCTAGTTTATTTCATAATAAATCTTTCTTCACTATAGGATCTAGAATTTGTGCCTCTGGATTGGTACGAGAAGATCATCCGGAGCTTGGACAACTCATTCGGGTTCCACTTCCACCCGATGGTGGAGGCCGAGCAGCAGCGCCGCCGTCGCCGCTGCTCACATGGAGGCCGAGACCGAGAGCGCTGGCCACATTGGCCCACGCTGCCTCCGCGGTGGCCCCAGCGTTCGAGGCGCGCGCTGGCGGGACAACCACCAAAGGCGGCAAGTGTGGGCGTTGGAAAAGTCGAACGCCCGCCCCGCCACCCGCCCACTCCATCCCCGCACGTCTATATATACCGCAAGTCAATCGGTGAATGCCCGCCCCGGCCACCCCTTGAACACATCCATTGTTACCGTGTATCGAGAGGTTTAGGAGAGGGTTTCACCAGCGCGAGCAACCGTCGTGAGGTTTCGCCGAGGAGCTCCGCCCGGAGAAGATGGCGGCGCCCGGCGCTGCCGCCGTTTGAGGTCGGGGCGTCTTGGAGATGCTGCGGTGGCGGGCACCTTTGACCCGCTAGCGTTCGGAGGACTTCCTCCAGCATCAGCCGATCGCGGTCCGTGATCGTGGCCGTCTGCTCCCCCCCTGGCGCCCGCATCATGGAGTGCCTCGTCCTCCGGCCGCCGCCTCCGCTACGGGCTGGGGAGATGACCAACCTCCCCACACTGCGCGCCCTCAGCCATCTCGCGGAGATGCTCACCTCCACCGACGATCAGCTGGAGACCATCGTGGAGGAAGTCGTCGCGCTGCCCTAGGGGACCTCTCTTCGCTTCCCCAAGTGGATGGACCTCTTCCTTCCGCCGAGGAGTTGGCCTTCGTGGTACTGGACGCCGCGAGAGCTGCATGCCAATGGTCCGGGGGCCTGCTACCACGTTCGCGAACCAGGAGACCTTCGTGTACAACTCTCACTTTTGGAAACGTCACGTGTTACAAAATATCATAGATTATGTCGTGGTGCTGTCTTTTTATGCTCGTACTGAGCTTCCATCCAGCATGCCAAATCTCGAGACTCTTAGCTTATTTTCAGAAGCAGAGGTATGAACTTTCTATGAACAATATGCATTCTTAGAATGATTTTACAGCAAGCATACAGTGGAATATAATTAAAGTAATTTTTCCCTCTTTTTGCAGACGGTTTATACGCCGGTAATGCCTAGCAAATTCCTCCATCTCAAGTTCTTGAGTATTGCTCTTAGTGGAAAGACCTATGATGTTTTTCTCTGATATCCTTTTTGACGCTTCTCCTTTCCTGGAGACTTTCATCTTGAATGTAAGTCATTATCGGTCCTGCAAAACATTGGTAACTGATGACAGAATCCGTTAATTCAAGTTTGCTTATTTTTCGTCTTTAGGCATCATCGGTACCTGTGGAGCCCTCAGTTTTTCAAGATACCTCGGATCTGAGAAAGATGCCAGAGAACCGTAATGACAAGCTCAAGTGTGTCTGAATCACCCTTTTCTCATCTGCAAAGAGCTTGATTGAGCTGACCTGTCATATTCTCGAGTCTGCAATGTCACTCGAGTGCCTCACATTGACACCACTCATGGTGTGCCTAGATGCTCTGTCAACAAAATGGGCAAATGCTGGCCAATGACGAAGGATGCACTTGTGGAAGCGCGTAGAGCCATGATGGTTGTCCAAACATACGTCAAGACGAAAGTTCCTTCAACAGTTGAGTTTAATGTTCTTGAGCCCTGTAGCCAGTGCCATGCTGTGTTGCACTTTAGTTGGTGGTCAAGTGACAACAATTCTAATCATTCCACTGAATGGTAGTTCCTGTTTTTCTGTTTATATTGGTTCAATTTCTATACAACATCCTGTAACGACCCGACAGCCGTTCTGAACTGGACCGAGAACCAAGCAATTGGTACCCTCTGTTCAAGACTTTGGCCTAGGCGTTCGTTCACCTAATAGTACCTCTGGTACCACGAGCTTGTATGAACCTCGAGATGATTGGTGCAACCAAAGACATGGATGTCATCAAAGAAGTATTGACATCATCAACACCATATCATAGTTAGAAGTATCCTTGGATAACTTATCTTGGATCACACCATGTAGAATGCCAACTGGATAACTCATTCAGCAAAGACAGAGTGTTAACGGACTGTCTACGGGAGTTACCGGACCCTTCGATAGAACTCTAGACAGTGAGGATTGTTTTTTTTTTAGAAAGAACGGCAAAAGCTTGCCGTGATTTCTATTAGACAAACAAAAAAAGGAAAGCGTCCGCCCAATTTTTTTTAATGGAAACTGGGCCAAAAAACCATACAACTTACGAGAGTGTTCCACTCCACCTACCACTTCGTACAACAACTCACACCACTACTAGCCTCCACTTAGACAACTCAACTAACAACAAGGCGGATGAAAAAAACATGAAGCACCGCTTGGTTGGATTGAGTCATCAATACGAGCCTCCATCAACACCGCTCGGTCAGATTGGGAGGTCGAAACGAGCCACCACATAGCAACCACCACCAACTGTGACCTGCTTTTTCCTTCTTTTTTTTTTTTTTTTTTGGGGGGCGAGAGGATGAAGGCAATAGGGAGGAGGAACGCCCAAGGCCCTACCAGAATTGCCCGACATTGCCTCTAGGAAGGTCACGACATCGACGGGCGGCGACACCGATGCCATCCCAAGCTGGGAAGGGTTTTCACCCACTCAAATGGTAGGGAAGGAAGGTAGGGCCGACCTCCATGCCAACGAAGAGATGATCGACGCCGCCTTCGGGGAAGGACACGACGCATAAACACCGCCCAAGGATGGGTTTTCACCCGCATCTCCCGAGGAGGTGGAAGAGGCGACTGGCACCACCCACGCCACGGTGGCATAGGTGCCAACCCGCACAGACGCAGCCAACACCGCCGCCATGACGACTTTGGCGAGCACCCCAACAAACCGTCGTCAGCAACACTGCCTCGGCGTAGCCGACACACCTTAGGGCCCAGCCTCAAGTAGACATGCCCAAGGACGCCACCACCATTGGACCGCCGAGGAGCCCAGCCAAAAAATCGCATCCCACCACCATACCATAGAGTAGCCGGCCGGCAAAGGCGAATTCACCTAAAGGGGTGCTGGATCCGGGGCATAGATGACCGAAATTTCGCCGTCCACCGATCCTAGGTCCTTGCGCTCCGGAGAGGGAGGAGAAACCTCTGTCCCCAACCCCCACAGACGTCGGAGGGGGAGAAGGAGGAGGGGAGAGGGGGGGTGACTCGCCGTGCGCCGACACATAGACGGCCACCGCGCGGCCTGCGCCCACGGAGAGTCGCCTTGCCATGTCGGGTGTTGCTGGGCGACGCGAGAGCCACAGGATCCGGCGCTCCCAAGATGCACCGGCCTGGGAGGGAGGCGGATCCGCCCGTCGGGGAATGAAGTCGTCGCCCCCCCATGAGCCTGGGCCTCCTCGCCAGCCAACACAAGCGCGGGGGACGGAGAAAGCCTCGCCGCCGCCTTCGTCATGCTCGTTCGAGCCCCGCGCCCCCCTCGGGCAGTTGCGAGGCGGGGAGGACGGGGTCTAGAGGTGGAGGCACTAGGGTTGGGCGTCCGCCTGAGTCATCCGCAGGAGGAGGAGTGACGCGCATTGGGGGGTGGGAGTATTAAGCTACTAACATAGTGAGGATAAGTGGGAAATGAACTATTTACCATTTATAACCCTTGGACCCACATGTCAGCACCATTTATAACTGTAGCCTGCCACCTAAAAGGTCACGATTTACCGTGAACTCACCGGGGTGACGGGCTACAGTGCCCGCCACGCAAAATCTAAACTGCCTGCCACGCAAAAGAGTTTGGGTACTAATGAGTACATCACTAGCTGAATCCACTCCACTTCACTCACTATCTCATCCCTCAACTTGTTTGCAACTCTCCCTCCCTCTCTCTACACTCAAGGGCAAGGATGGACAACCCTAGAACTAGAGAGAGAAGGATTTGAGGAAAGAATTATATTGGAGAAAGGAACGAAGGAATGGAAGAGAATCATCAACAAAAACCTTCTCAAGGTCCTCATCAACATCTTCCAATCTCATGTGGTGAGTTCAATGCAAGAGAAATCACCTTATTTCTTGGACTTTCTCCAAAAACCTAATTTGTGGTTTTGGATGCTAGCAGATTTTGAATCCCTTGCTAGTGGTGGTTCCATCGTACGTATGTAGAGTAAGCTCAAAATCTCATCACCAGCCTCTAGCACCCTCTCATTCCTTGGGTTTTCTTCCATCTCTTTTGAATTTTTGCAAGACAAATGGTTTGCAAAAATGGTTTGCTTGTTGGAATGGAATGTGAGGATGGAAGAGATGTTATGTCTTCAAACCTTTTTGGCTATGGAAGCTCTTTCAATATCTGAGCTAAGTGTGTTTAATCTCATTCTCAAACTTTATCCTCTTATGTTTTTTATTCAATTCCAATCATAGCCACACTTAGTAATCCTAGCCTAAAACCTTGCTGTGACAAGCCTAGCAAGTCACCTAAGCTACTCTAGAAATATCTGATCAATATGAATGGGACACGAATATGCCAGGCATATATTAATAGAGAAGAGCGAACATTGCTTTATTGTGAGATGATAGTAGTGGCCAAATTTGTGACATTAGATATTGGACTAGGTCAAACCGCTCACCACAAAAAAAAGAGAGGACACTAGGGAGTTTCTGTGTGTTTGGAAGTAGCAACGAAAAAAAAAAACTCTACTTCCTCTCTGTGGTACAACACAAACTAATTAATGACCTAGCTCCTCTCCCCTCTCCCTTGGAGTTAGTCTTGGTTAAGAAGAGTCTAGTCCAAAACCAAATTTTGCATGCTGCATATGCATGTCCATCTACCTAAAATGAAGCTATTGCAAGGTATGCATGGGCGACTCGTCTTCCTGCTCTAGAATCACTAGACCGTTTGTTGCACAATCAGAATTAATGCAAAACTACATTTTCAGAGCGTTTGACATTCGTAGGCACAAAAAAATGAATCACTTGGAACCGTGTCTACCGGAAGCATTTCACCTGTATGCTGTTTGGCACGGTTTCTACTGATTCTTAGAAGAATCCCACGAAACAAATAGCGCGCTATAGCGGCGCTATAGCGGCGCTATAGCGCGCCATTTGAAACACCAAGACGTTATTGTCAATTTCCACGCTATTGGAGCTATTGGCGCTATAGCACGATATTGCGCCGCTAAAGCGCGCTATTTTCACGCTATTGGCGCTATATCGCGCTATTTTCACGCTATTGGGCTATAGTGGCAGCAGCAGGCTGGTGCTAAGATAGTTTGCCGCTTATTGCGCGCTATAGCGGCGCTTATAGCGACGAATAGCGGCGAATAGCGCCCAGAAAAGTCCGACGCTATTTTCCATAGCCCGCGATCAAAAACATGGGAAGAATCAGAACTGATTTTGTGTGCCAAACGCACCCTTTACGGCCCGATTGGTAGGGATCCAGATTCTGGTACAAACCGCCTCAGATCCAAATTCTCTTAAGAAACGTTTTAGAAAGCGAATTAGTCACTGGACCGTGGAAAGCCTGCAGCAGAACAGGTCGATCATCCGATCCATTCATCTCCGATGCATAATCAAATGAGTACTCCCTCCGCCCCAAAATAAGAGACGTTTTTTGGGACTGGACACGATTAACAAGGACGGTGGTAGATGACCTGCATGCCCCTACTCTGGTGTTCCCTCGGCTCCCGCGCGTTTCTCTCTCCAGCAAGTTTGTGGTCCAGATCCATTTGCTCCTCCCAGGCTCCCCCGTCTCTTCCTTTCTTTTTCATTTTTTTATTCACAACAGTGGCCGACACATAGCTGATGGTTGGGACTGGCAGCCTAGGGTGAGTGCCTGTACAACGTAGAACATCTTTCTTTGCGAAACTTTTTTTGAATGGCAAAACGTCTCTTATTTTGGGACAGAGGGAGACCACTAGACCAGACCTAGTAGCTCCTCTCTCTTGGAGTTGGAGCTGGTCTTGGTTGAGAAATGAGAAGAGTCCAAAGACAAAGTTTGCGGCCTGCATGTCCATCAGTCTATGCATCTACCCATCTACCCAAGCAAGCTGCTGCAGCCTGCAGGGCACGCAGGCGAGTCGTCTTCCTGCTCTAGAAACTATCTAGCTGGCTATGCATATGCATGGACGACAAGCTGCCCTGTGCCATGGCATGTGCTGTACTCCGCACAGTGCCAAAGCTTCAATTCGTCGTCTCCCACCACTGGAACACTGGACCCATCCATGCCCATATCCTCCTAGTCGTCTCCGCCACTCGCCATCCATCCATCCAGTCAACTATGGCTAGCTCCGCATATCTCGCCGCCAATCGCTACTCCTCATCAACATGCTGCCGCACCCTCGTGTGACGCATGTACTCCCATACTGTGGAGCGAGGATACGCATTGTGATCCGCTAGCACACTTCTCGAGCAAGTGCTCTGAGAAGTGTGCTAGCACGGATCACAATACGCGTATCCCTGTGCTCCACAGTGTAAAGCACATGCTCGAGAGCAAATTTAACTTACTGCTCGTGTGACGCTCTCGCCCATATATATGTTGCATGCAAGCGAACAAACCAACCGCCAGCACGACCGAGGAAGAAGACGACATCCACAACCCCAAACACACCCCCAACATGGCTCCATCATGCCCAGCGCTGCTCCTCCATCTGCCGCCGCCCGCCCGCCCCGCGTTAACGCTCGCGCCCGCTGCCGAGCTTGGCCGTGGACCCGGTGAGCACGCATTGCGCCAAGAACTTCACGGGCGCGCAAACCCAAGCGAGCATCAGCGCGGTGCTCGCGCACGTCTCCGCGCCAGCGACATACTCACGCGACGGCGGCGCTCGCACCGGCAGCTCCACGATCTGGGGCCTGGCATTGCGTCGCGGCGACATCCCGTCGCCGGACTCGCGCTCCAGATCGCAAGAGCGGCGCGGCAGTGGCGTCGTCGTGCAAAGGTCGGCGGACGCGCGGTGTGGTACGACTACTGCTTCCTCCGCTCACGACGACGCCAACTTCCTCGGCCTCCCGGACACCGGTACACGCTCATCCTCATCAACACCATGAACGCCACCGGTGACCGCGCCGCGCTCGACTTCGGCAAGAGGAAGCTCATGGCGCGGGTTGCTGATGAGGCTGGTGACCCAGCCTAATGCCGGGCTGGTCAGAGAGGCGGCAAAGTTTGGTGGGTCGGAGCAGGGGACTACCATTTATGGGCTTGGGTGGTGTACTAGGGACATCACCGCCGCTGACTGCGGGCTGTGCGTCCGCAGGCGGTGGCGGAGCTCCCTAACTACTGCCGGTACCGGAGGGGATGCCGCGTACTCTACAGTAGCTGCATGGCGCTATGAGACCTACCCCTTCTTCTTCCCGGTCTCGGCGCCGACGACGCTGGGCGGACGACTCCTCCGCCCACGCCGGCGAGTACGAGACAGTCATCTTCAACCACAAATAGTGCTTTCAACTTTCAAGTGTACGTTTATTTCCGTTTGTTAATCTCGCGCGGTAAATCAATCAATCGTGCGCTAGCTATATATCACTTGTTCCACTGATAGTAAATAATGATATGGATGTGCTTGTTGCATTCATGCACGGACTATGCCAATACAATATTTTCTGAATTATATAGCTAGAACAAATGAAAACAGTGTACGCGATCTTTTTACTGAATGATATATGCATGGATGTCGGAAATTGTTGCACAAATTTATCTCATTAAAATGCAAGAATTTTTCAGTGCCACACCAAGTGTATCTTGTCATATCGTGTGCAGAGTGGAAATTACTGTTGACCGCATTGGCACAAAGTGACAATGAGCTCCTGGTCAAACCTTTTACAACGTGGACGCCCAATGTGTGCGTCCGGCCGTCATCCAACCAGGCAAACACATCGATCGGTCGCTTGACAACGTGGACGGGGATAAAACATTTTGGAGCACTGCGTTGACCACTAATATGTACACACATTGCATCATTATCATAGCAAATGTTTTCTTTTTATGTTCAAAAATGACTTTACTGATGTCCTCTTGAGCACGGAAATGGCAATCCAAGAGGGCGCGAGATGAGAGCCACTAAAACAATTTTTTTCACTGGGGAAAAGCTTGGCCTATATCGATCCCAGTTACAAGCCACCCGGAGTTCCTATATATTTCTGATGCATGAATTTTTAGAAATTATCAAGCGACCATTCTATACAAGTTCATTAAAAAATGATTTTATACAAGCAACCAATATAACTAATTAATTAACAGAAACACTAGTTTGTAGGTGTCTGATAATTTTTTTTTTGTTAGTCGACTTCCTTAATCGTCAAATTTGGGATAATCGGCACTGAATTCACGTATAATTGTAGCAGGCTATCTTGTCTCTTTCATGTCCCTGTTAGAGTTATATTGGGTCTGCGTGTCTGTGCTCATTTCTCTGTTATTGGGTTTGTGTCTGTGATCCGTTGTGCTGCGGTTGTGTGTTTGTGTCTGTGGCCGCTGCTGTCGGAAGGGTCGAGACGCTCTGCTGCCACTCTCACTTGGTGGAATAGAAGAGGGCGTCGCTGCTAGGACCAGAAGGCATGGAGTAGGGGGGTGCGCCCGATCCGGTGGGACGTGGGGGAGGGTTGCGACGGCGATGAGACAGAGTTGCTAGAGGTCGAGGAAGTTCATCTCGCTTGCATCATGGATCCAACACCGGGAGGTTGGTGTGGCCACGCCTTCTGGGTTGGGGAAGGCCACCATGACCAGGGTGGAGAAAGGTGCCATGGCCACCGTCGGTGTGGGGATCGAAAGCTTGTGGAGCCATGGGGTGCTGCCGGTTGTGGGGTCGGGGGTGGTACGGTTGCGATGCGCGAGGGGCACCAACAAAGTGGAAATGCGGGGAGGAGTACGGAGTTGAGAAGGAAGAAGCATGAGGTTGAGGTCGACGCGAAAAGAAAAAGAGAAAACGGCTTCCCCACCCCGAGCGCCTCCTAACGGGCGACTCGGGCGACCAACGCCGCCACGGGAACCACCGCTCACCGACCCCTCTCCGCCGCCGTCGCTGCCCTCGGCGGCCGGCGGCGGGGTCCCCAAAAGGGCTCTGCGGCGCCAACCTCCCTCGTCCCTCCACCCCAACCCTACCGCTCCCTTCGACTACAACCGCCGGCGCGACTCGTCGACCCTAGGCGGTGCTCCCGACGGTGACCTTGGCGCCCTCCGACGGCCGGTGGGGTGCTTCGCCGCGCGGAGCCGCTGGGGCTGGATCCGCGGCGGCGGGGCCTCCCTTCCCCTTTCTCCGCGGGGTTTCAGCGTGGGGTCTCTTGGCTGGCGGGCGGCGCCCTTCGACGGTCGGGGATGGGGCCGGCTCGCCGGATCCGGGGCCTCGGACCCAGATCTGGCGCCTGGCGCCCATCTCCCCTCCCCGTCTTTGTGGTGGCCGTCCCGACGGGCCGGGCGGCCTCCCGCGCCCGACGGGCGGAAAGGAGGCGGCTGGCCGGACCCGGGCCCCCCCTGTGCCCGGATCTGGCGCCCGGCGCACCCCCCTCCCCGGTGCCTGGCGGGGTTCTCGCCGCGAAGGGGCCATGCCGGATCGGCTCGGTCTTTGGCCGCCGGTTCCCTAACGTCTCGCCCGCGTCGTGGATCTTTTGCGGTCCCCCGGGTGCTGGCCACCTATCGGTGTTGCTCGTCGTGGAACGGGCGAAAGCTCAGCCGGCCTCGGCGAGGCGGACGACGGTGGCGCTTCATGCGCCCGCGTACCTCCGGGCGTCGTCGTTCTTCCACTCTGGCAACAGCGAACACCGGGTGGCGGCGTCAAGCCCTTCTTCCACTCGTCTTCGCCTCGGTGGTGGTGCCGCCGTGGTGGCGGGACCGAGGTGGTGTCGGCGTCTGTCTGTGGCCCCATGGTGGCGCGCTTCAGGCATGACAGACCACCTCACCGGCGCGGGCGACGGGAGTTGGGTGCGTGCAGCTCTTCAAGGGATGGCGGTCGTCTTTGCGGCCGGGGTCGAAGACCTAGCGCTTTTCTCTCGCGTTGTTGGCGTCCGGACGCCGATCTCCTTCTGAAGGCAATGCTCAGCGCTCTCGCAACCTCACGACCGTCAATCCGTTTTGGTTGGTTTGGTCCCCTTGCTACTCCTATTCGCGCTTCATGTCTTCACTCACCGGGTGTGTCTAACTAGCGTTTGTTGTAACCCTGGTCGTTGTCGTTCTGACGGATGCTTTGCCGTCGTCGTGCTCTTTTGCTGGGCGGATGCTTTGCCGCCGTGTACCGTTTACGAGCTTGCGTTTCCGGTGGGCGCGTACGGTCGAGGTCGCGGTCGTTGCGAGCCTGTGTTTCCGTATGGTTACCGAGGTCATGGTCGTTACGAGCTTGCGTTTCCGCACGCACGCAGCCGAGGTCGATGGGTCTTTGGCGGATGCTTTGCCGCCGTTGTGTTCTTCTAGCGGATGCTTTGCCGCTCTTGTCTTTCCGGCAGATGCTTTGCTGCCGGGGTTGGTTTGGGCGGCTTGGTCTGTCGGTTTCTAGCGGATGCTTTGCCGCTATTGTCGTGTATGGTTCTGATCGCCGCTAGCTACCCGGTGTTGTGTGGTTTTTATTGTAATAGGTTCAGCTGCCGGGGTTGTTAGTTGGAGGGTCCGCCCCACCCCTCTCCTTTCGTTTCTTCTTTGTTTGTTTGTGTCGGGTTTTCATGGGTAACCCGAGGGTTACTCGCGTCTCCCCTTGTATCATCGGTTACCGGCCATTCTTTTTTTGGCCTTTCAAACACGAAAAACGCCAACTTAGGTGGGCGTGGTCAAAAAAAAGAAGCATGAGGTTGAAGATGATTGATGGATATGCAAAATATCATGCAACTACTGTGAAGACAAATAAACACAATGACAAAATTGCATGTTGACCGAAGAGACACTTATCAAAACATCGTCTACACAAAGGTTGTGAGCAAGACTAAGATGGATAAAAAGGGTGTGATCAATCCAATTATGGAAAACTCACACAAGGAAAATAAGAAATAGAAAAACAAAAGCCCAAGGGTGATCAATCAGATTTCTGCATGCATATTCCAGACCACTTGTGTTTCTGCAGTTTTGTTTTTTTTTTTTTCCTTTGCCTCTTTTCTTCAGTGCACAGATTCGTACCTCAACACTGGATATACTTGCACTGAGATCCTTAATACCGAGGAAGTGTATACTGGACCTGCACAGACAGTGACAGGTCTACCAACTACATAGATTCACACATTTATTTATTTTTTTCTAATTCTTACGTGCAAATCAATAATTTTTTTTAGACTAAAGATATTTGTCGGGTTTTGTTAGAAAGCTTATCGAATACCAAATCAATAATTTTTAGAAGATGTTTCTCAGTCAATCACCGTTGAAAACATTTTTGAAATGAAAACTGATTGTCAAGGGGCATTGACATGATGAAAAACACCCACAAAAATCAGATGTGGTTCTTCTAACACTGCTCCTTGTCAATACTCTGGTGCAACCTGCAGGTCCAGTATCGACCAAGCAACCCGCAGGCGCATCTTAGCGGTACCTAAAGTGAACTCAGCTCCACCTCCATTAGAGATCCTCGGGGTAATTTTAAAGCCAACAGATTTACCACCATGAACCGTTGCTTTGATCATCAGCTTATCCCTAAAACGGACAGATATGACAGGCCGCATCATCTTGAGAGCACCACAACCATTACCAGCAGGCATGTGATCTGCCAGTTGGCTATCATAAAGCACAAGCCAATTCTTGATGCTGGTTGTGCAGGCAGTGACTTTTCCACAGAATTCTCCCTCTTCAACTTGGATTGAAATAGTTGCCTCCACCGCAGACACCACATAAGCATACACCATCTTCACGGTACTTAGCCTGGTCTCAAGAGAAAGAGTATCAACCTCACATTTATCCGGGGAACGCGGTGCTACGCAACCGATTGTCAAGACTCCTTTGCTGAGTTCTCTGTCCTGACCTTGATGATCCTTGATCATCAGATCAGTTTCAACATAATTCTCACCTAACAATAAAAGACCACGCTTGGGGCCTGTCAAGATCAATGGTTCATCCTGCAAAGAAAAGGTGACAGCTTAATCTCATATATATGATAGGACCTAGCAAGGAGAAGTGGTCGTAATCAAATAACCTTAGAGTTGATGAGTTGGCAATGTTCACGGTCACGCTGGAAGAGATAGACACGCTTGTAGTCGGTGCAATCTCGTGCAATGACGGTTCCATAGACTTGGATAGGGAAGCCAACATCCGAGGAGGCAATCTTGACGGATAAGATGTTCACTGCATCATGGAGCTCCATTTCTTTCTCTTTGAAGACTTTATTCGTAAACCTCATCGGACCGATGGGCGACTCCTCGGCGAGGTCGAAATCGGGGCGGCCGGCGAAGAGGAGACTCTGGTTGCAGTAGATGCCCCACTGCTTGGGATCAAAGTCGAGGACGCAAGCCCACCCTTGCAGCTCGAGAGCACCGACGATGTCGTCCGCCTGCCAGAGACGGCTCGCCTTCTCGAAGGCTTCGTCTCTGAGCCTGTCCGCCTCCGCTGCTCGATCGGCCTCGGTCATGCCTGAGAAATCAGGATCCCTATTCTCAGAGAGCAGCCGCCGATACTCGCGGTTTAAGCGCGACAGCTCCTCTTCCATCTCCTTAATGTGACGCGGCTTTGTCTCCGAGTCTTCTTCTTCTTCCTCCGACCACAGCTCCTCCTCCTCATCCCTCAGCCTCTTCGCTGGGTCCAACTCGCCGCTGATGCCTGAAATCGCGAGCTGCTGATTCTTCTCACACTCGTAAGCGAGCTGCCGCCTCCTCTTCTCAAACTCATAAACGACATCCATACAACGGACCATTACTGTCAACTCCTCATCCGATGGGTCCCTGAAACCACTGGTGTTTGATGGAAAAAGCTGTGCTATGACCCCGTCGCCAAAGCAGCCTCGAAACTTCTCCAGATTCAACCGCCAGGTGAGGTTAGTAATCTTGTCACTGATCGAGTCCAAGCGCTTCTCCATCGCCTGATACTCTGCCCAAGTTGGCCTCTTCGGCTTGGACTCCGCCATGACGGACACGCCGACGACGAAAGGGAAGGTTTGAGACGACGACGACGACACGAGCGCCGCCGATCGGCTTCAGCTCTTTTTATCCTTGAGCTGGACCTGGACCTGGACCTGGACTAGGAAACGAGTTTATTTCCCCATATTTTACTTTCACCGGCACATACCATAATTGCTCCTAATCGGCCCAATTCTAAATGCAGTCTCTTTTCTCCAGGCCCAATTTTTAGTTTATGACAAGCAGAATCAAAGAGAGATATGTAGCCGTAGGGCCTTAAAAAAAGAGTTATATACTTGTTAAATCTAAAATAAATTTCTTACTAATTTATACATGATCCAAAGAGTATGAATTTTTACTATTGGACCACATAGATTGAAGCTGCGGATTATTTAATTAAGAGTAAATTTCACCTGGCGGCCCCTCAACTTGTCCCGAGATCTCATCCCGGTCCCGAACTTTCAAATTGCATATTTAGCTCCCTAAACTTGTTTTGAGTTCTCATCCAGGTCCCGGTACTTTTAAATTACATATTTAACTCGCTAAACTTGTTTCACCTTATCATCTAGGTCCCGAACTGCATGCTACTGTTGTTGGGTGCATGCTACTGTTGGCGTGCTTGAACAAGAACACTGCGCATGAATTAATGGAGTAAATGGACGTGTAACTGATCGCCCAATTCTTGTTTCCTTCGGTACTTCAGATCGTTAACCCATTATTAATGCAGGCACAGCAAAAACGTGCCAGTTCAATGGATGGTGATGGATGGTGCTGTACGTATATATCATGCTTTCATGGTGCCACCTAGGTCGACCTCGACGAGCAGTGAAAGGCCGGCAACACTAGGGACACGCCATCTCGCTCCTCCCCATGTTTGCAGCCCCTCACATCGCGCCACACTCTGCCATCTTCTGGCCGAGCCACAGAAGCTCGGCGGCCAGCTTCTCCGATGCAGGCCCGCCGAACCCCTCGTCGTCCAGCGAGGACGCCGCGGCGGGCCACCTCCACCACCGCATCCCCGTCCGCACCGCGTGCACGGCCAGCTCCGTCCCGGGCCACTCCCCTTCGTCCCGGTTCACGGTGCCTACGCGATGGGGAGCGGCAGGACCAGGAACGTGGAGCCCTACTGCTGCGACGACGACACCAGCAGCGAGAAGAAGCTCAACGCGAGGGACGCCAGCAGGTCCATTGGCGTGCGGAGCTGCTGCATGCGCTGCTGCATCTCCATTGTTGCGGGAGCGGGGGAAGAGCGAGCCCCTCACATGAGGCTGATAGACTAGAAAGGTACAAATTTCATTTTATTTAGTAGATCAACTTTTCAACATATTCGTCACAGCCTCACATGAAGTAAACAAAACGTGAATTCACTGGGGCAAAAGAACTTTGCACAAGTGTCAACCTCACGAATCTCCCACGGCAAGCTGGACTGGTGGCAAGGCTTAACGCCTCAAAAATTAGATACTGCACTGCACAATCATACATTCCAGCAACAGTAGCATGCAGTTCAGGACCTAGATGAGAAGGTGAAACAAGTTTAGGTAGTTAAATATGTAATTTAAAAGTACCGGGACCTCGGATGAGAACCCAAAACAAGTTTAGGGAGCTAAATAAGCAATTTGAAAGTACAGGAACAGGGATGAGATCTCGACAAGTTCGGGACCGCCGGTGAAATTTACTCTTTTTAATTAATTATAAAAAATATAGATCTACAACTACAACAAAAACTTCATACTAAAGGCCAATGGGGTGCTTCACATATGGCAGGACCATGAGCTTGCAAAAGTTGGAGCCATAGTTGTCGAGCTTGGCTGCTCCATGGCAACAGACTTCATAAATGCCACATTGTCGTCTAGGTGATGTGGCTTTTTGAGCCATGGAATCTTAATCGTCCTATCAATGCCTGTTTTTGATGCAAAAAACACTGAAGCGCCTCTACACGTTGACGCAAGACTAAGCGTACGGCTGAGCCATCCAGATACACAATTTTTGAAAGTGGCTGATGAGAAATTATGCAGGACGCATGTAGGAGTATTAAGCCTGTTTGTATCAGAATTTGTGGAGATATATACTTATGACTTGTGATGGTGTGGCCACAAGTGATTTGTGCTCTAGGGCTAAATATTTTATTGTAAAGTGTAGACCTAGTAAAAGGAATTAAAAAATAATCACTACCGGATTCCGCTATCCGTGAGGAGCAAACTGTTTCCCGTGAGCTAAGAGGAAGTAATCACAGGAAAACACACGATATCCCGTGAGCGGGGTGAAAAGCTCACGGGGAAAGAATACACCCACGGGATACCCAATTTCCCGTGATGGAAAGCTCACGGAAATCAACCCACCCTTTCCCCCGTGAGGAGAGCGCTCACGGAAACGGCACGGCCGTCAGCCCAGCCCCGCTCCGTCACTCCGTCCACTCTTTCCCGTGAGAACTCCGTCAAGCTCACGGGATACCTCTTTCCCGTGAGCAGGCTTTCCCGTGGGCTGAACAATTGGGCCTCTAGCAAAGGGGCCCTTTCCGTGAGCGCCACATCCCGCTCCACGGGAAAGACGCCACGGGAAATGTTTGGTTTTGGATTTTGATCTCCAAACTTTTTCTACACTTGTTACACATCATATAACACTCAATTAAAGTTTGGTGAATTATTGACTTTATTTGATATATTTAGGTAATTATTCTCTTTTATGGGAATTTATGAAATGAGGCCAAATTTGAACTACAAAGTGCTTCAATTTTTGAAAAAAATTAGTACAAAATTTATATTCCTCATACTCAACACAATGTAAGGCCTTGCATTTTAAAAATAACGAAATCTAGAACATCTTAATACGAAATCATGAACGTTAATCCTCGTTCGAAAGTGGTTTAAAAATTCTAGAAAATAAACCGATGTGCAAAAAATCATGAAATTTGATAATATGTCATGATATCTTATGCCGAGGCTATGATAAAAAATTGGGAACGTTTAAGACAAGTTGGTACGTCACGATGTTCACAAGCTCCGACATCTACGTAGAAGTTCCACGTTTGTTGAGAATGATCCAAAGTGTGATTTCATGTGGATGTGGCGGTCAAGTTATGGTTTGGCTACTGAAACTTTTTCTATATGCAACAGACCTCGGATATTGTGTCATGTCTATTTTCGAGAATTTTTTTAAATTATTTTGGTAATTATTATAATTTTTTTAAATTAGTTAAGTAAATATAATTTTTGAAAAAGGAGATAGAACCACATGAAATAATGGCAATTTTTCAAGCGAAGGATCAATTATGTATGGGTGAGTGTATGTGATAAGGTATTTTTGAAGTAATCTTGATCAAAGTTTGAAAACATATATATGTTAAAAAGGTTAAGGGGAAAAATAAATTTAATTATTGGATCCGGTAGTTTCCGTGAGCACCGACGGGAAAGGGTGGAGATTTCCGTGAGCAGCTCACGGGGAAACGGGTGGGTGGGACCCCCTTTACGAGGCCCGGGCGGTGGATATTTAAAAATGCAATTTCCGTGATGGATCTGGGCCGCTCACGGGGAAATATGTGATATCCCGTGAGTCGGGCGAGATCCGTCACGGGATATCTCCGGGTGGGACCCCTTCTGAGGCCCCCGCGGTGGATATTTAAAAAATATGCAATTTCCGTGATGGGACGGGGCGCTCACGGGAAATATGATATCCCGTGAGCCGGCGAGATCCGTCCACGGGATATCTTTTTTTAGCTAAGTCAACCCACCAGCTCGCCCACTCACTTTCACACACTCGAACACACACTCACACACACGCGCCCCGCCCCGCCGCCGCGGGCCACGGCCGCCGGCCGGGGCCACCGCCGTCCCCGCCGCGCCTCCCTCCGCCCGAGCTCCCCGCCGCCGGCCATCCCGGCGCTTCGAAGCCATACGCCCTCCCCTCCCTCCCCGCCAAGGCCGGGCGGGCCGCCGCCAGGCTGGATAGCCGCGGGCGCCGGGTCCCAGCCACGCCGCCGCGGCCGCGCCTAGGTGAGAAGGAGGGGAGGGGAGAAGGAGGGGCGGTGGGTAGGGGAGGAGGAGAAGGGAGGGGGAAGGAAGAAAAAGAAGGGAGGAGGGGGGGAAGGAAGAAGAAGAAGGAAGAAGAAGAAGGGAGGAGGAGGAAAGAAGGAGGAGGAGGAGGAGGAGGAAGGAAGGAGAAGGGAGGAGGGGGAAGGAAGGAGAAGGGAGGAAGGAAGGGGGGAAGAGAGGTCCCGACGCCGCCCCCGACGTACGCGTGCCCACGCCGCAAGGGCGCCAGACACCTTGCACCGCCGCCGCCAACGGCCCCGTGGTGGTTTGTCCGTCCGCCCGTCGTCGCCGCTTTCACCTTCACGGGTTGTTGGCCATCGTGCCCCTCAATGTTTTTGTCGGCCATCGTGCCCCTTGATGTGAATGTGATTGTCGGCCATCGTGCCGTGTGTTTTTTGTTTGGAGTTTTGGAAACCTCCCCGTGTAGGGGGAGGTTCCGTCGAAATTTTGAACTTATCCCCCCGTGTTTCTTTTATGCTTGAGAGGAACCCTCCGGCCGAAGTTGCTTGCCGAGCCGGAGTCTCTTGGCGCCCCGATCTTCTTCCTCGCCGGCTAGGCCGACTCCACCGCGACCCTAGGTATCACCCCTTCCTTCCGTGTCATGGTCGTAGCTAGATCGCGCAGCTCGCTTCGGGGCGCCTCTCCGCTTCAAAGAAATACGGTTGGAAGTATGTGCATCCCTCGCATACCTATAACCAGATCTTTTCGAATTGTCCACATTTTTTGGACAGCCCGAGGATGCGTAGATGAGGTTCGTTCCATGCTCCACTCCTCGCTCGATTCGAGTTTCGCATCATCTCCCCTGTTGTTCTTCTATGTGCAGAAATACTTCAAGTGTGAGGAGGGATACGAGGCGGTGAGGCGGAGGAAGTGGCTCTAAACGCTGTTTCAAGCATGTGTCGGACATGTGGTAATGCGAGGCACGCTGCCGGGCCGTCAAGACGTGGTGCGCGATAAAGGAGAACAGAAGGCTCGATAAGCATGAATGGAAAACGCTGAATCGACCAAAGAACAATACATGGAGATAAATATTGAATGCTCATACTAAGTTCAATTATGCTTAATGTGATTTTTATAATCGTGTTCTACTTGGTGTCCTCGTAGGTGATTCGAGTGGTGCTTTTGTTGCATAGGCGTTCTTTGGGAGCTTGGTGGACAAGTGGGTCGATACTGAACTATCGGGGAGGTCCACAACGACTCACAGGGACGGCGTGCCATGATGCAGGTGTACCACACCATCAAGGCAGCCTTAATCTCGCGTCCTACCAAGCTAGATATGTAAGTGTTATCCAATTCTTATTTTTCGATGTGCAACTCAATACTTTCTTACCATTCTAGCTACTTTTCTTTTTCGCACACAGAGCGGAGACATGGCACGCAAATCAAGACGCTCGAGGCCTTTGCTAACTCCCACACGGGCAAGTATAAAGATCCCAAGGTCGTCTTCAACCCCGAGGCCGGGGCGAAGCCTACACCAACCCGACCGCCTACGAGAAGATCGGTGGGTACACGAAGTGGCGAGGAGCAAGTATGGAGAAAGCTTCGATCCCCGCGGCCCACGACATTGAGGGGACATCGCCATGATCGCGGAGGAGGCAAGAAGCACGGGCGGTACTATATAGGTGATAGCGTTATCAATCCGCACAACACAAAGAAGCTATCTCGGCTCCAGGACACGCTCGGGAGGCCCGTGATGTGAGCGGCCAACCACTTACCGGGCTACAGTCTCTCGGACTTGAGGTTTTATATATTTTTATTTAAGGTTCATTTATCGTTGAATACTATTTCTCCGTGTTCTAACTTTGTGTTGAAATAGGCCCGGATAGAGGAAGAGAGGAAGCGACGGGAGGAGGCCGAGGAGAGGGAGCGGGCAAGGGCTCGGCGAGCAAGAGAGGGCTGAGCAGCACCGAGAAGAGCATGAAAGCTCTCCTAGCGTACCTCGGCGTGTTGGTGGCCAGGTTGGTGTGCATTTTGCCACCGGAGATCGCCTTCCCACCACCGCCACCGCCCGTCTTTCGTCCCACCGCCCCGTCTACGGTCAGCCCGTCGATCTTCCCTCCACCGCATGGAGCCTCTCCCGTGAGTTTGTCTCCCCGTAACTCGAAATATGCATATATGAATGTGAATGGATATGATCGGAGTTTTGAATGCACCATGAGATGTGCACGTGGACATGTGGTTGTCGGCCATCGAGCCGTTGTTTTTCTTTGCAGGTTGGAAAGCCCTCCGTGCAGGGGTGAAGATCTCTAAATTGGTTTTGGCTAATTGATGACATCCTTAGGACTAATCTCTCTATGCTAAGTGTTGTATTAGTTGGAGATTGGTCAAGCCAAGTGTGGTGCACGGTGGTCATGGTGGATGGATCGTGGTGATCTAAAAGATGATCAAGTGCTCAACTTGGAGTGGTTTCGTGGATCAAAATGGGCTCAAGACAAAGGTATATCCACAGGGCCATTTTGATTTTACACTCAAGACACCATAGAGGGTGTGAGTGATTTAGGATAAATAACCGTACTATAAAGAGGAGAAAATCATAATCGCTTTACTCACCTAGTGCCACCTATTTAAATTTCAAATTGTATGTGCATTTTGGTTAGTGACGTGGCGACTTCGATGAGCTCCTTGAAAAAAATGCTATCAAATATGGTCTTGAGGTTTGACATATTTTTGGATATGATAGCACTTACATTTGGATCAAGATTTATTGAGATGGCAATTTTTATTTGGATCAACTATTGCCAAATTTATTGGAAAAGAATATATATATATATATATATATATATATATATATATATATATATATGTGTGTGTGTGTGTGTGTGTGTATATATATGTCACATATGAATGCACAAGCACGTAACTTCATGGCTTAGCTTTGCTAGCTTGCTTGCCGTCGACGTGCTTTGTCAAATGGAAAAAGATTTGAAGCCGCCGGACTGCTGTCAACGTCGAGTGTTCCTGCTGCTGCTCACGTTGCCGAACGCTGCCGGCTGCCGAACGACGCTTGCCGAACGGCTTGCTTGCCGAACGATGCATGTTTGCAGCTTGCCGAACAAAGCCTGCTTGCCGAACCAAGTTTGATTACCGAACCAAGCTTGCCTGCTTGCTTTTTTTTTTTTTTTTTTTTTGGGGAACACCACTTTATTTATTCATGGTGACTAACATGATTACAAACGCCCGTGGGCGGTTCTAACAGCCAGACATGTCTGCCTGTCTCCAAACATAAAGAGCTTCTAGCTATGTTATGAGCGTCAACATTTGATCGCCTATTTTCATGTACAAATTCCATCACTAGGAAAGCCCCGGCTCTTTCTTTGATCTCCTGCACAATCTGACCATACCGGCCCCAACCAGGCCCTTTCAGGTTCCGAATCAAATTCTCGCAATCTGAGGCACACCTGACCGAATTCAAATTCAAGTCCGCTGCAAGATCAATTCCTTCCCGGCAAGCAAGCGCCTCGGCGGTCTCCGGATCAGTGATACCTTCCACCACGAGCACCGAAGCTCCCAGGAACAATCCACTTCGATCCCTAGCAATGGCTGCCATGGATGCCGTCCTACTGTTTTTTGATATTGCAGCATCAGTGTTTATCTTGACAGTACCTTCTCCCGGCGGTAACCATCGAGCTCCTCTCGGACGGACCACAGGTCTTGGCTTCGGAGGTGTAATCTCTCGGAGCTCCTCACAATATTTGTTGATAAAAACATGAGTTGACAAGGGGCTCTGATATATCTGTTCATGAATTGCCTTCCTCCTCGAGTACCAGATTGCCCATAGAGTGACAGCAACCCGGACTGCATCACTATGCGGTAGGGTTTCAAACAAGTTCACTATCCAGCCTCTCGCATCAATTTCCTGTGAATTGCACAAGTGTTCGACTATTTCTTCCTGCTCGAGTGCCCACACACATTTTGCTAAATTACACTCTATCAGGGAGTGTCTCCATGAATCGATCTCCCCGCATATTGCACACCTGCTATCTTCTGCCATATTCCTGCGGTTCAAGATGTCGGCGGATGGCAGGGATACCTTGGCGAGTCTCCATAAGAAGATACTCACCTTCGCTGGCACCTTAACCCGCCACAATGATCGCCATTCTCCTTCGCTTTCTCTCACGTTCGACCTTGATGCACACAGTTGGCCGTGAGAATTCCGCAAACTCGGCATCCTATATGCTGATCTAAGCGTGAATGCACCATCTTTCTCATAATACCACGCCCAGAAATCATCACGTACCTCGTGGCTCAATGGAATATTCTCGGATAACATCCGTATCCAGCTGCGTGAAGAATTGTTCGAGCTTCTGTCGATCCCATGAAGCTGTGGTATGATTGATAAGGTCACTTACCCAAATAGGAGGGTTTGCAACCGAAACTGGAATCGGTCGTCGTATACTGTCAACCGGTAACCAGTCATCATTCCATATATGCGTTGATTCTCCATTCCCAATTCTTCTTATCAGACCTTGCTTTAGCACCTCCCTTCCTTCCAGGATGGAGCGCCAGATTTTAGATGGAGCCGAGCCCAGTCTAGCATCCAGAAACTCTTTCTCTGGGAAATAAACAGCTTTAAGCACTCTAGCACTTAACGATGTCGGTTCCTTGAGCACTCTCCATGCTTGTTTGGCAAGCAAGGCTAGATTAAAGAGCTCAAAATCTCTGAAACCCAAACCTCCAAGGAACTTCGGCATAACAATGTCATCCCATGCTACCCAGCATGTCTTCCTCTTGCCTTCTTTGCTACCCCACCAGAAACTTCTCACCAGACTCGTAAGATGTTGACATAAACCCCTAGGTAGCTTAAAACATGACATAGAGTAAGTGGGGATCGCTTGCACGACTGATTTGATCAGCACTTCCTTTCCACCAACAGATAAACACTGTTCCATCCAGCCCTGGATTCTCACCCACACTCTATCTTTTAAGAACTTGAAAGCACCGTTGGATGAAACTCCAACGTCTGAAGGCATGCCCAAATATTTCTCACTAACACATTCATTCTGCACATTGAGGACACCTTTGATTTCATCTCTGACATCTTGACTGCACTTTTTTGCAAAATGGATTGAAGATTTATCCTCATTAATTCTCTGACCCGAAGCATCACAATAAGATTTCAGCACATTATCCACCACAACTGCGTTCTCCCTATTAGCTCTGAAAAACAGCAGGCTGTCATCTGCAAAGAGTAGGTGGCTTACCATCGGTGCAGATGGTGCAACCTTAATTCCCTTGAGTTCTGATGACTGAACATGATTTTTTAAAAGGCACGAAAGGCCCTCTGCTGCTAACAAGAACAAATATGGAGAGATCGGATCACCTGGCGGATACCTCTAGACGGTTTGAAAGTCTCCAAATTTTCTCCATTTAATAGAACCGAGAAAGACACTGTTGAGACTAACCTCATTACTAAATTCACCCAACGCTGATGAAATCCCAGCTTGGTCATGATTGCTCTCAGATAGTTCCACTCCACTCGGTCATATGCCTTCCTCATATCCAGCTTTAGTGCACAACATCTGAGATCATTCGGTTTTGCTTGCTTCATAAAGTGCAAACACTCATAAGCCGTTATAATATTATCAGTTATAAGTCTACCCGGGACAAAAGCCGATTGCTCCTCTGAGATGATATCCGGTAGTACTACCTTCAATCTATTTGCAACCACCTTTGACGCAATCTTGTAAACGACATTACACAGGCTGATTGGTCTAAACTGACCCAATTCTTCCGGGCTCGCCACTTTTGGAATTAAGACGATGAACGTCTCATTGATAGAAGTCGGATCATCTTTCCCACTGAGGATTCCCAAAACCGCCGACGTAATTTCCTTACCACGGACTCCAATGATATTTGGAAAAATGTCTTTGGGAAGCCGCCCGCCCGTGCGACTTTGTTGGGAACATTTGGAACAAAGCCACTTTAACTTCCACCTCGGTAAACGGGGCCGTCATATCTTCATTCATCGCTGGTGTCACCTTGACTGGGACTGTGTCGAGCACAGCTTCCATGTTGCTGGTTCCTTCAGACGTGTAGAGGTTCGAAAAGAAAGCTGTCGTCATGTTCCTCATCTCCTGCACATCCGAAGTAAAATCACCATCTTGTTTCTTCAGTGCTTTCACCATATTCTTTTTCCTCCTCTGACTAGCTCGGAGATGGAAAAACTTTGTATTTTTATCACCTGCCGCAAGCCACTGAATCCTTGACCTCTGCCTCCACATAACTTCTTCACGATGGTGGAGTTCATTGATTTTTTCGACAATCTTCAGTTCAACATATGAGGGACCCGTCCTTCCCGGCACATCATGTAAGTTGTCCAACTCATCCTTGACTTCTTCAACTCTCTCCGGACACTCCCAAAACTTTGCCTCTCCCAGCCACTTAGGTGGTTAGACACATTCTTCGCCGCTGAGATCGTGCACCGAGGTTGCATCTCCTTCACTGCTCCATGCTTCAGATAGAGTCGAAGGGAACTCTTCATGTTCCTCCCACATTACTTCATATCTGAATCTAGCGGACTTTTTTCTGTCGACGATCATCGGTCTTCCAAGATAACAGGATCGCCCATGGTCCGAGGGCGCGGCCGCCATGTGCTGAACACTGCCGAAGCAAACCGAGCGAACCGCCCCCCGTTGCTAGTGCCCGGTCCAATCTCACACCGACGAAAGTACCTCCACTCACCTTCTTTTCGAAGGTCCAAGCACGACGGTGTAGCCCAAATCCGCAAAGCCACACACATCCACCGCCCGCGAAAGGCGGCAATCTGAGCTGCACTTCTATCTTGCACTCCCACATGCTCCGTCGTGCAAAACTTCATTGAAATCTCCAATGCGACCCACGGAAGATGGGAGGTGGCTTTGATGAACTTCAACATCTCCCAAGTCTTGTGCCGTTCTCCTACTTGGGCTTCGCCAGAGACACACGTAAATCTCCAAGGGTCGAGTGTCCCCTCGGTGATGATTGCATCAATGTGATACTGTGAATACGGTAACAAAGACACACTGATATTATTGTTCCAGAAAATACCTAGACCACCGCTACGGCCATCACTACTTACAGCAAAAGCATTGTCATAGCCTAGCGTCTTTTTTAGACCCTCTACTCGTGCCCTATGCACTTGAGTCTCCGTGGATACACAGAATCGTAGGGGGTAGTTTTCTTCGCGAGTCGCTGAAGCTTCTTACTTGCATTTGCATTGCCAATGCCGCGACAGGTTCCAAGCCAGCAACTCATTGCTCGGGCGGCGCTCCTCGGGGAGAGCCCGCCAAATCAGTTCCGTCAAAGAGGTGTCCACGCCTTGCCTTCTTCCTCTCCCTTGGTGATTTGTAGGGGGGAGGTAAAGGAGGTATACCTGTCCCCTGCTACCACCACGGCTTTGTCGGGTTGCCCCATCATCCGCTGCACCCGTTGTTGGCTTTAACGGACTCGACGCCGTATCAGCCGTCTCATGGTCTTCCTTGTTCTCCTCTTCCACTTCCGACGACGCTCGCTTCCTGGAGCCCGAGTCGCTCGTCTTCGGGATCTCCTTCTCCCTCCAGACCGGGGTTCTGCCCCGTCCCCCGAAAGCGGTGACCTGCCCCCACGTCAGGCCCGCGCGAGTTAAATCCCACGATCACCTCGACCACCACCACCGCCAACGCCGCGGCCGCGGTGTACCGGGCGCCGGGACTCCACACTCGCCACCATCCAATCTCCAAGGCGAAGATCTTCACTAGCATGCTCCCCAGTCCCGCATTCCAGGGCGCTATGGCCCATAAAGCCGCAAAAACCACAGAATCGAGGGAGCTTCTCGTACTTGACTTGAAGAACTATTCTCTCCTTCCCCGCTGGAGCGAGGGACACCACCCGGACCAGAGCTCTATCAGCCGGCAAGAGAACTCGGGCCCGATGGAAGTCCCCACTCCTCGTGTTCACCGGTCTCATCTCCACTTCCTTCACCTCCCCCACTTTCACCGCCAGCTGATTCAAGATGGATTCGGTACGGTAAAGATGGGGTAGCTTGTGGATCTGAATCCATGCGATCACCCTATTAGGGATCACGCTTGGAACAGTAGTCGATCCATCAAACTCTTCGAGCATCAGCGTGCCCCCGAACAGCCGTGGTCCGTCCTCCATGATCTTCTTCCAATCGCCCAAGCAATGTGCACGGACGACGAACAGGTTCTTTCGATGTAACGGAACGTCACTTCCTTTGCGAGGGTTCCATGCAGAGCGCATCGTGGTCTCAAGCGGCGTTTACGCTGAACTTCTTCGTTGTCGGCAGCCGCGCCGCCGCCATCCACTTTACTTCCGGGAGATTCTCGCGAACCTCCCGGGTCGATCACCACGTCATCCTGTTCGTTTCCTCGCCGAGGTGAAGCTTCCTCGCCAGATCGTTGACATCCGAGGTCATCCTTGTCACCTCCCATCCTTGAACTCTCCGCGCCATCGTTCCAAAGCAACCCTAAGCCGCCCGCGAACGCCGAGGCCGGAAGTCGGGCAAGCCGACCCCTTGGTCAGCCCAAGCGATCACAAGCGGTGTTGGACTGCCGGTGAACTAGGCCTGAAAGCACGTAGATCCCCTGCCGGCGAGATCACCTTCGGGTCTTAAACCCTAGGTCGGGAGCCTAGGTCGGGGTCAAATCTCGCGCAAAAATTTTTATCCTCGCTTGCCTGCTTGCTGTTCGGCAAATTGAAGCAATTGGAAATAAAAAAAGGAAGCACGTGTTGGGCCGGCCTGTAGACTGCTGCTGCTTAGGCCCAAGACGAAAATGAAGTGCTGCCGCACAAGGCTAGCTGGCTGCTCGATACCTGGTTCGATTTCTTTTACGAAGCCAAGCCGCCGCCGTTCGTTCGTGAAACAGAGAAAGAGAAGAGCGTCTCTCCCTGCTGCCGCCCGTTGTGGTTCTGTCCTTTGGAGAGGGTGCTGCTGCTTCTAGCCGTTGGAATCCAGAGGGTATATATGTGAGCTTCTCCTCTCTCAGATCTCTCTCTTAAAAATTTCGAAATCCTACAGTGAGCTTGTTCTTTCCCCATTCCAAACCCTAGAACAAGAGAAAAAGAGCTCCTCTCCTCTCCTCCCTCGATCTATTGATTTGAGCTGAAATTAATCGAGTGAGCTTGTGCTAGAGAGCGATTTGAGGGCTCCAAGAGGATTGCTTCCCTCTCCTCTCCACTTCGTTGGTGGATTTGAGTTCTTGAGAGGAGATTGGGGAAAACCTAGTGTGCATTGCATTTCGGGATTCATATTTGTGGCACTAGGCGATTATTGCAATTGTGGATTTCTTATTACTCTTGGAGAGCACCACTCCTAGACGGTTTGGAGTTTGGTGGAGGCGTTGGCAAGAGTTGGTGATTGTTCTTGGCCACCTCCGGTGATTTGTGAGAGGATCATGCACTCCTCGTCGGGAAGACAAAGTGCAAGTAATACATTGCTCGTGTCTTGGGTACCTCTCATTTGCTTTGGGTGCGAGAAGCCTAAAGGCATTTGGCTTGGAGTGAGCTCCACCTCGACCCACACGTGAGAAGGTCGGCACAACGGAGATTAGCTTGAGGGTGCTCAAGTGAACTTCGGGTTAAATCATTGTCTCTCCATTGTGTGATTGTTGTCTCCGGTGATTGGCTTCTTTGTCTATATTGTGATATCATCTTCCGGTGATTGGATTGACTAGCCTCTACACGTTGGTATATCATTCTACTTCTCTCTTGCAATACTTTATATATATCTTATGCTTGAGTAGTTTGTGTAGACTTGCCAGTTGCTTAGACTTATTTAGTGTGATCTAGCTCTTTCACCTAGTTGGTAAAATAGCGACTTAGCCTTTTTGTGTGAATTAGTGACTCTAGCAACTAGAATTGTTTATAGGAGGCTTGCCGACAAGTAGAGCTAGTGCAACCGCTATTACCGCTTTGTTATTATCTAACAAGTTGCTCTAGTATTTTGTAGAAATTTTATTAGGCTATTCACCCCCCGTCTAGCCATTTAGGACCTTTCAAGGGGAGGTGCTGCGAAATTTCTAACTATTTCTCTTTTTTTTAAGTTAATAGATTCTACCTTGAATTTTGTCTCACAAATTTCTAACTATTTATCTTTGTCTACGTGCGGGACAATTCTCATGCCTCGAACCCAACTCCGAGCCAATCTCAACCGGACGCTTGGGAACGCTGGGCTGCGGAAGGTTGGAGGCCGTGGCCGTAAATTTGTCATGATCTAGGTTGAAAACTTGTACACTTGAACTTGTGAACTTGGATTTTTATTTTGTGGTTCCACTCATGGACATGTGGTTGAACTTGTGACTTTGTTGGATATTATGTAATATATATGTGGTATTATGGATTTATCGAGCTATATATGTGGTATTATGGATATGTGTATGTATATATATATTTATATGTGTCAACAATGTGCTTTGGAACAAAAAAAAAAAGGTCAATTTCCATGAGCCACACATGGGAAATTGACCAAATATTTTCCCGTGAGTGGCACCGCCACGGGAAATTGACCAAAAGCTTTCCCGTGAACTCACTTTGACACACGGGAAACGGAGACGATATCCCGTGAGCTGCACCGTTACGCTCACGGGATATCACCGAAAACGCCGTTTCATGTCACAGGCCACGTAGGCCATAATGGGGTTTTACCCCTCCCCGTTGACGCCCCCCGTTAAGTATATCCCGTGAGCTTTCTAGATTCACGGGGAAAGGATATCCCGTGAACATGGACCGTGTTCACGGAAAGAGAGATTTCGGTGGTTTTTTTTTTCCCGTCCAACGATATCCCGAGTGTTACCCCGGGCTATCCTTTCCCGTGATTAAAAGCCTCTTTCCCGTGAGCGTCGGGCTCACGGGATATCAGGCTTAATCCGGTAGTGAATTTTGTTATTATTTTATTTTTCTATTCTATTTCTATAATTTTTCACATCATTTACGTACAGGAGTTAAAATAATTTTGTTATTATTTTAATTTTTCCCCTATATTTCTATAATTTTTCACATCATCTACGTTTGATGTTCTGGCAGGAAAAAAAGAAAAGAGACCAAGACACAACCCACTCAAATAGCGCACAGGTCCACGCGACATGTTTCAGCCCAATAGCAGGAGGCTCAATATCTGAGCTGAAATTTTACATCACAAATCCCCTAATGTTTTTGAATTCAATTTATATTCTTCTACCTTTTCTTTCCCTTTGCACTAGCAGCGCCTTCTCTCGGCTTATTTTGGCTTGTTTCGCTTATTTTCTCTCTCACACACAATACTATTAAATCAGCCGGAATTAGCGGCTTATTAAATCAGCCGAACAGATTCAATGATGAGACACGAGAATTCTTAGAAGAAGATGTCTATGTAACAACCGCTTATTTCTAATCCCCTAATAACCAAAATCTTTCTCATTCGCATATCACACCCACATCCATATTTACACTAAATATTACTATATTTAGAGGACGGGTGCAGGTGGAAGAAAATGCTGAGCAAGACAGAGAGGGGGAGTTCCGAGGTGGGAGAAAAGAAAGGTGGAATTAGAAGGAGATCGGACAACACATTACACACCATGTGTCACATTCAAAGCCCCAAAATCTTGTTATTTGAAAGGCTTAAAACAATATAGCATTTCTCTTTTAAAAAAAGAATAGTATTTTTACAATTAACATCAATCTAGTGCAAGTTGTGCATGTTTTATGGAGAGTTTAGCGTAGTTAGTTTCCATGTCAAGACCGTAAGAACTGCACCAAGGATTAGATAGCAGCAGCCTTATTTAGGCTCATCATAACAATTTCTGAAGCCAAAAGATTCGCTCGTTGGTGTGTTGAGGTGCAAGACCTGTTCAAGAATCGTAGTGTTTCAGTTGTAGGGGGAGCCTTTATGGGTCTCTTTAAGGACTAGAGCAGTGTCTGTGCTGAAATACTGAGGGGACCTGTTGGGTTCAGACCCCGGACGTTGGTTAGGTTGTTTGTTGACTTTGTTTGTGGAGTGACAGTGCTACTTCGTCAGAACAAGATCAAGAGTGGACCAGTACCCGAAGTTGAATTTAGGAATGATTTTGAGCAATGGGATTCTGATTATGATATCAGCGAGCCTGAATCTGATCAGGAAGAGGAGGAGGAGGAGTTGCATGATTCCGAGGCTGAGGAAAAAAAGAGGAGGAGTTGCATGATTGCAAGGCTGATGAAGAAGAAGAGGAGGAGCTGCATGATTGTGAGCCTGAGAAAGAAGAGTTGGAGGAGGATGCAGATGGTGAAAAGTTTTATGACTTTGGAGAGGAGAATGAGGATTGACAAGTAGTAGGAGCTGCATGATTGCAACACGATCTTCGTTTTCACTTGTGTAGTAGGAGGAGGATCAACATGCTACTGTGATCGGAACATGCAACACACTTTTTTGTTTTGTTTCCAGGCCGAACTTGCCTTGTGTGCGTGCGTTGTATCGTGAGCATGTCATTTGTATCAATCTAATATCCCTTAAGTAGAAATGATGATGGTCTTATACTTTTCTTCTTAAAAATTTTTAGTGTATATATCTTTATCCTCGAGGTGCTTTCTTTGACGGCATATATATTATAAGTCCTAATAAATTTGATCGACTATCTCCTTTAACTGTATGTCTCATCATCATTCATTTTTATCTTTTAGGTTTCTTGGAAAACCTGAGATCCCAATTGAACATGTTTGACTGGGCATTCTGGGAGGACTTCTGGGTGCCTTTCTCTAATGGCATATATATTATAGTGTTAGAAGGGTCACGGGCCTATTGGGCCTATGGGGCTGTAACCCGCTAGGGTTAAATGGCTTGCTTAGGAGTCAAGTAAACCTCTCTATATAAGGAGCGGAGATGTATCAATCTAATCAAACAAGAGATTAGAAGGGACTCCCTTCTCGAAATGCCAACACGCACCTAATCCACCGCTAACGAGCAGTGTCCAAGATAGAGCATCATCGTGGGCAATAGCCCAAGGGGATGCTTCACATATTGCAGGACCATGATCTTGCAAAAGTTGGAGCCCTAGTTGTCGAGCTTGGCTGCTCCATGACATCAAACTTCGTAAATGCCACATTGTCGTCTAGCTGACATGTCTTTCGAGCCATGGAATCCTAATCATCCTATTAATGCCCATTTTTGACGCAAGAAGCAATGAAGCGCCTCTGCGCGTTGATTCAAGAGTAAGCGTAGGGTCGAGCCATCCATATACACATTTTTTGTAAGCGGCTGAAGAGAGATCGTGCAGGCTGCCTGTAGGAGCACTAAGCTTGCTTTTATCAATATTTGTAGATATATATAATTATGACCTAGGCCCTAAGTGATTTGTGCTCTAGGGCCATTTTTTTTGTAAATTTTTTTTTGAACCGAGGGAAGCCCCCATTTCCATTGATAACGGAAATACAGAAAGTTTCGACAGAGTAAGATATAGATATCAGGGAAACGGAAAAGTACTAAGTTTTGCTCCGACGGATGAGCATCAAACACCTGACGTAACAGAGTTTTGCATTATTTGACGCCACCGGCTTGAGAGAAATAAGAGCCATCAAAAGCATGAACGCAGATGGAGTCCCACACCGGTTCCTGAGTACTTCTTCAATCCTTCTTCTGCTGTTGGTCTTGTCTCGCTTCTTCGCCAAGATATTGACCGATGTTTGCATCATCTTGTTAACCGCATCCTCCAGGACTTCCTTCTCGATCCCCTGTATATAGCCCCACCCAGTAACTCATGAGGGAGCAAGCATAGCAAATGATTGATAATGGAGTCACTTTTTTAGTTCTTTGAAAACATATATTATTCCCTGTTTTTCCATATGGACCAACAAATGGCTGCAATTCCCAAAGTATGATATTTGGATCCATATTCAATCCACTTTTCACACCATTTCCATGCTTGATGAATATTCTGTGGTATGTCCTGGGCACCTAAGCAAGTAGCAAAGACTGCCCAAACTACCTTAGCCATACTACATTGGAACAAAAGATGGTCTATAGTTTCATCCATACTACGTAAAACAACACCCTGGATTTCCGGGCCAATTTCTCTTCTTCATGTTGTCTTTTGTTAATATTGCATTGTTTACAACCAACCATAGAAAAATTTTAATTTTTTCTAGAATTTTGGACTTCCAGATCTTCTTATGATCACAACCAGAATCATTTACAGTTAAAGCCTTGTACACTGCTTTCACAGAAAAATGGGACTTTTTCCCAAAATTCCACCGAACTATATCAGGATCATCTGTCAATGAGGTTTGAAATGCATCTTCTAAGATGGAAAGCCAAGACTGTCTATTATCATTGTCCAGCCACCTAGTAAAGGATATTTTTTTTCAGGATTAGCTAAAGCCTGATCAACTTTTAGCTCCTTTTGCATACACCACTCAAATAAATCAGGAAACAAATACATGAGAGGTTTATCATACAACCAAGCATCTTCCCAAAAAAAAAGAGTATTTTTACCATTTTGCACCTCTATTTTTCTTCCTTGTATATATATCTTCCTGATTTTGAGTAGATCAGTCCAAACAGCTGAATCATTTTGCTTGTGTTTAACATTGGAGATAGTGCTTTTCTGAAGATATTTATACCTCACAATATCCTGCCAGAGGCCTTCCTCTGTGTCTAACTTCCATAACCACTTGCATAACAAGCTAATATTCAGTTTTCTTATGTCTTTGATTCCTAGTCCACCTTTTTTCTTGTCTTTACAGATTCTAACCCACTTTACAAGGTGGTATTTCTTCTTTGTTCCTCCTCCTTGCCAGAAAAAGGATCTCATATTTTTATCTAAACCCTTCACTATTGTTTTTGGCAGGAGATATAAGGACATATGGTAGATTGGTGTATTAGTCGGACCGGATACAATCAAAGTTTTTTTCTTCCAGCAATTGACATACTATTTCCCTTCTAGGCACACAGTTTCTTCTGACTCTTTTCTTGGAGGGGCATCAATCCACAATTTGAAGATTTTTTTTTTTGTAAATTGTAGACCTAGTCAAAAGAAAATTAAAAATAATTTGGTTATTATTTTATTGTTCTATTCTATTTCCATAATTTTTCACATCATTTAGGTATAGGAGTTAAAAAAATAATTTTGTTATTATTTTTTCTGTTCTATTTTTTAGAACCTTATTTTTTTTTCTATTCTATTTCTATAAATTTTCACATGATTTACGTTTTTTAGATTACACAGTACAACAGACACCCACGACACGCACGCACACCCTCCCCGTGAACACACATATGCAAACTCTACCCCTATAAGCATCTCTGAAAGCCACCAAATCTGAAAATTCTCGAAGTTACATCATTTATGTTTGATGTTCTACTAGAAAAAAAACAAAAGAAAAGTTGCCAGGACACAACCCAGTCAAATAGCGCACATGTCCACGCGACATATTCCAGCCCAATAGCGGGAGGCCCAACACATGAGCTGAACTTTTTTCTCCCCTAAAAAAACGTGAGCTCAAATATCACGATTCCCCTAATTTTACGAATTCAATCCTTTTCTTTCCCTTTGCATTTTTTCCACCTTGAACCCTTTCTTCTCTTCTATTATTTTTTCTCATCCTCTTGCTAATAGAGGCGCCGATGTCAGGCAGTCATGCCCCTGAGTAGGAATGGTAAAATCCGGTAGAAAATTAAGGTAGTAGAAATTTTGCCTCTTTATTTTTAGGTATAGATATAGATATAGATTTATGTTTTCTTTTCAAAAAATTAGCCAAAAAAATTAAAAATGCAAAAAACAAAACCATCTTCAAAAAACCGCTTATATTAGGGTTAGGGATGTAATATGAACAGTTTGAAAAGTGAGGGATGTGTTTTGCCTAAATTTGGAATTAAGGAATTAAAATTAGACTGTTGCAAAAGTTAAGGGACCTAAAGTGGACTTCTCTTCCTCTCTTTTTTTTGAATACTGCAAGGAAAAAAATATCTCCACCTAATTTTTATTGAATTATAGCACTGTTATAGTATTATACAAAATATTTGTACAGGTTTTTTATTTTTTTTGGTCAGCATTTGTAATGGATCTTTGATTACATGGGTCCGTTATTCACCGAGGAGTAGGATTATGGACCAATCATCTCGATTACTCTCTACACAGCTGATTTGATTACATAAGTGGCCAGTCTTCACTCACATACTAGCTTCTGCATATTTGAGTTGGTTGGGCTGTCACGTACTACGACCATGTACATAATTGGTGATAGGGATGTATATATAGGAGTATTATATATTATATATGCATGCAGCATGCATCTCAACGTCCACGTACAGTGATCCGAATTTTTATTGCCACGCGTGGAGCACGCACCCATTTCTAATTTGCATGCGATTAATCCACCTTACCTCTTAATTTCTCTTGTGATGTCATTTCCCCATACCAAACTGATTACATGGTGGCTGTGGTGGTTTGGTGGCTCAAGACCAGGCGTCTAATTCCGAAGCCGTTCAGGAAGGGCTTCGACTCTCTCGTCCTCCTGGTGTCGTGGGAGGTTTGGAAAGAGAGGAACCGAAGTATGTTTGACAACGCCCTCAGATCACCGGCACAACTAGTTAACCACATCATGGACGAGGCTGCAGGCTACAGGGACCTTGCGTCCCTCCTGATGGCGGTGCAGCTTCGCATTAGCGACCACGGGTGTCTTTTCTCCTTGTCGCACATTAGTTTTCTTTTAAACTACACCTGTTTTGCTGCCCGTTAAAGCCGGGCGATCTTTGTAAGTGTGTCTTTGTGCGTGGCGGCAAAATGTTTAGCTAAAACATTACAACGTGCAAGACTCAAATTTCTGTGTAATACGTGTAATATTCACGCTAAAAAAAAAAAAATGTCAACGTCCACGTACAATGATCCGAACTTTTATTGCCACGCGTGGAGCACGCACCCATTTCTAATTTGCATGCGATTAATCCACCTTACCTCTTAATTCATGTTGTGATGTCATTTCCCCATACCAAACTGATTACATGGTGGCCGTGGCGGGGCTGCGACACGGCGCGACGACCTGCGATTGATGGAGGAGCATGGCGATCTGTCACGGCCGCCGGGTGCCTCCACGCCGATGCTAGGCGGGGCTCCGAGGGGGCGTGAGGTGCGGCCGACTTCCAACTATATATCCACATCATCTCTCACTAATTGCCATATCATCTCACCAACTTCTAAACACTTAACGCAACAAATTTGGACAAGAATCGAGGTTAGAATAGGCATACACACCATCTTCCACTAAGTATCCACATCATCTCTCACTAGTAGCCATGTCATCCCATGAATGCAACCAATTTTGGCAAGAATGGAGGAAAAACGATCCTTCCACATCATCTTCCACAAACTATATCTACATCTTTCGTTAGTAATAGTCATGTCATCTCGCTAACTTCCAACCTTATCGTGCTACCAATTTTGTCATGAATGAATGTAAGAACAAGTTGATAATTTGTAACTCATATATGCTGACAAATTTATTTTTAAGAGAGTATAATATCAACGTGTGGTGCGGGGTATCTTCTAGTATTATTCTAGGATGAGTATGGTAGACCATGCAGGACCAACACACTCCAGGGCTGGCAGGCTGGCAGGATGGGCATTAGCTATGGTCCCTTCGGCGGCTATAAATACAGGAATTCCAAGCTGATCGATGCACCAAACCAAGCAACGCAAACAACACGACTCACTAGTGTACGTCCCTGCGTAGCCATGGCATCCTCTGGAAATGGAAGCATCGCCAAGAGGTGGCGCGAGCTGCAAGGCGAGAGCTCCTGGAAAGGCCTGCTGGACCCGCTGGACCTTGACCTCCGCAAGACCATCATGTCCTACGGCGAGCTCGCCCAGGCCACCTACGACGGGTTCAACACGGAGCGGCGCTCCCCGCACGCCGGCGCCTGCATCTACGGCTACTCCGACCTGCTGGCCAGCTCGGGCGCAGCGGCGGCCGGCCACTACGAGGTGACCAGGTTCATCTACGCCACGTCGGGGCAGCCAGTGCCCGACGCCTTCCTCCTGAAGCCGCTGGCGGCGCTCAAGGACGTGTGGTCCAGGGAGTCCAACTTCATGGGGTACGTCGCCGTGGCCAACGACGAGGGCGCCGCAGCCCTGGGGAGGCGCGACATCGTCGTGGCGTGGCGTGGCACCGTGGATAGCCTGGAGTGGGTGAACGACCTCACCTTCACGCCGGTCCCCGCCGCGCCGGTCCTCGGCTCCAAGGCCGGCGCCTACCCCCTTGGCGACGGTGCACATGGGCTTCCTGTCCATGTACACGTCCAGCCACGCCGGCTCCAAGTTCAACACGACTAGCGCCAGGGACCAGGTCTTCGAGGAGGTGAGGAGGCTGGTGGAGCTCTACAAGGACGAGGAGCTGAGCATCACCATCACTGGCCACAGCCTCGGCGCGGCGCTCTCCATCCTCAACGCCGTCGACATCGTCAGCAACGGCGTGAACGTGCCCGCCGCCGGAGGCCCCTCGTGCCCGGTGACGGCCATCGTGTTCGCGTGCCCGCACGTCGGCGAGCGCTTCTTCAGGGCGGCGTTCCAATCCTTCCAGGACCTCAAGGCTCTCCACGTGAAGAACGCCGGCGACGTCGTGCCACTATACCCGCCTCTGGGATACGTAGACGTGGCCGTGACGCTGAACATCAACACCGGTCGGTCGCCGTACCTCAAGTGGCCAGGCACGGTGCAGACGCTCCACAACCTCGAGTGCTACCTGCACGGTGTGGCCGGCGAGCAGGGCAGCGCCGGAGGTTTTAAGCTGGAGGTGGAGCGCGACGTGGCGCTGGCGAACAAGGGCGCCGACGCGCTCAAGGACGAGTACCCGGTGCCGGCGAACTGGAGGGTGATCGAGAACAAGGGCATGGTGAAGGATGATGCCGACGGCCAGTTGAAGCTCAACGACTTCCAGCAAATCTAATGAGCAACTGTGCTGCAGTGGTGATGATGCATGCAAATAAATCCCAGTGTGGACACTGGCCACATGGTCACGTTGTGATCCAAACTTTTCAAATAAAACGTCATTATATAAGACATATATATACACACTCTTGAAATAAGTTCCATAAAAATAAGTTCAACAAATGATGCATACATTTGTTCTCAACATATGAAGTTATTTTCAATGAAATGGTGGATTATTGGGTTCTGAAATTTAGTGGGAAATCAAGATTCCAAATACGGCGTCAAAATTCAGAAACTTAGATGTATTTTAGTGTTTATTGAATTTGAACCAAGCCAATCTTAAAAATATATTTTTAGAGCCGGTTCTTTTAACACAACAACCATTATCGTAACCCGCTAGCAACAATTCACATTTCCGTAGTGGAACCTACACATATGCTTGTAGTTTCCTAGTTTTTTTTTTTTTTTTGTCATGGAACCTACACATGCTTGCTCCTAGTATTTGGTTCTTAAAGATGAGAAAAACTCCTCTCTAAAAACTCATAAAATTTAGGCACCGGAGAATTCGCTGCGTAACTTAGGCGCTCCTCCGCCGTGCATGTCCTCCCCCCGCGTTTTTCCCTCTTGGCACCGTCCCTTCGCGCCTTCTTTTTCCGCGACAATTTCACAAGGGCCAGATCCCCGAGCAGGAACTCGAAACCCCATCGAGGCTAAGGATGCAAAGGGGTAACCTTTAGGTATGCGCCTCCGAACCTCTTTAGTTTAAATATTTGTACTACTTCTTCAAAAATTTGGATAGCTAATACAAATATTTCAACTAAAGAGGTTTGAAGACGCACCTAATTGTCTTCTTAATCGGGGCATTGGTGGCCAGACCGAGCACGAGAGCAAATCCATCACCATCATGGCATCGTCCTCCATCCCAGTATCGCGTTATCGATCCTCCATCGCGGCATCGGTACTCCATCCTATGGCTGATCGATTGATTTATTTTTCCTTGTTGCCATCCATCCGCCGCCATGGCTTCTTGCCGTGCGAATGCTTAGTTTTGGCATCGCTAGGTGATGGGCAGTTGTTGCGATTAATGAAGTCATGGCGGCGCCGATGGCTTGCATGTGTCACGGTTTCATGCAAACGCAAACGCACCTAGCAAATTAGCAAATTTAATGAGCAACTGTGCTGCAGTTGGGGAGTCCCTCTCGGCCGCCGAGACGTCCCCCGCGAAGCGCAACACCTTCACGCTCGGGAAGAACAACATCGACATCGGCGCCGTTGGGGAGGCCACCACTGGCGCCTTGCCACGTCGGAAAAGAAGCGAGTGCATGGCGTGAGGGTCTGCACTCCTAGTCTGATTAGATTGGCATAGGAAATGTGAGACCGAGGAGGGCAAAGCCAGACAGACAGAAAAAAATTGAACGGGCGGGCAAAAAAAACGGCGGAGGCGATGCCAGACTTGCGTGCGTAGTTGGTTTGAACTCGGTGAGAGCAGGCAGAAAGAAACGGTGAAACAAAAATTTTGTAGTAGGTATGGATTATGCCGCTGATGAAACTTTATATTATTCCTTTGAGCATCTTAATGACCTTAAATGAAAAAACCATAAAACTAACAAGATACAATATTTTTCTAAGATGAAGTTACCGACATGTGTAGCTCTCAATACTGAATGGACGTGTCACCCGTAGGATAGGTAAATGCATGTTCAGACATGAATGAAACGGCGATGGCGACGACAATGGGACGGGAATCACGGGATGCACGTGGGATAATTTGCAAAACTTTTGGACTCAGTGAGAGCAGGCAGAAAGAAACGGTGAAACGAAAATTTTGTAGTAGGTATGGATTATGCCGCTGATGAAACTTTATATTATTCCTTTGAGCATCTTAAAGACCTCAAATGAAAAACCATAAAACTAAAAAAGATACAATATTTTTCTGAGATGAAGTTACCGACATGTGTAGCTCTCAATACTGAATGGACGTGTCACCCGTAGGATAGTGGGTTAGGTAAATGCATGTTCAGACATGAATGAAACGGCGATGGCGACGACAATTATGGGACGGGAATGTTTCTCAAAAAAAAAAATTATGGGACGGGAATCACGGGATGCACGTGGGCTAATTTGCAAAACTTTGGATTAGGGTGGGACGAGTGAGGGGTTTAAGTGCTAAAATAACCTAAACATGCTTGTTTTTTTTCAAGGATTTAACAAAATTGGCCTTTTAGACGTGTCCATTGACAACAAGGCGTCTATGATAACTTCATGAATCTTGAGATTCGTTAGCTTAGTGTTTCGGAGATTCTTAGAGATTTGAGGTTCGTGACACGCTACCATTCTATAGCCCCTCACGCAAGATCAGAGATTATTTCTCTAATTGTTATGAGCAGATCAATATTTTTATGTTATTAAACACTTCAAGTAAATCGTTCTTGAGAATATATTTTCAAATGTAAACCGATTTTCAATGGGTAATTTGATATATGATAAAAAAAACCTGAGAATCAATTTGCAGGGAACAATCGGGTAACCTAGTAGTGGTTTCATGAACCGCCTCTAAAAGCTCTTTTCTTTTACCGTTTCCAAATATTATTTGTGTGGTAATTAAGAACCATATTTTTAGGGGACATTCGGTGACATACTAGATTAATATGTTGGCCTGATTTGATCAGGTCTATCTCTACAGCATCTATCTCCAAATAGCACTTAACCACACTGTTTTATGTGCAGGAAAAGAAAGTAGAACTTTTTTTGAGGTACCGCTTTCACTGGGCCAGAGATTAGATTCGAACATTACTGGGCTGACATGCCAAAAAGCAATCTAGGCTGAAAACAATAGGAAAAAGTCTACTTTTGGTCCCTCAACTTTCCTTGAAAGTCTCGATTTTCATCCTCAACCGAAAAACCGGATAAAATAGGTCCCTCAACTTTCAAAACCGTGCAAATTTCATCCCTCGGCTGGTTTTTAGGGTGGTTTTGCTACAGTAACCGGGTTTTGTTTTTCCTTTTTTTCTAATTTATTTCGGCTGAATATTTAAAAATCATAACTCTTCGATACGACATCGGATGAAGATGATTTTTTATATGAAAATTGTAGCCCTCGACGAGATCTACAACTTTCTAGTTTTGAGTTTTTTTATTTGATGATGTTAAAGCGATCAAAAAATTATACAAAAATTACAAAGACTATAATAATCGCGCATTTCTCGCTTGTTGCGTTAGAAAATTAATATATTTTTGTTTGTCGTCAAATGAAGACACTTTATATACTAAAATTTTAGCACTTTAAATGTAAAAACTCAAAACAAGAAGAATCTATATCTTTTAAAGTGCTAAAATGAATTATACAAAATTACGGCACCATAATAATCGCGTACTTCTACTTGCTGCGTTAGAAAAATAATATATTTTTATTTGTTGTCAAATGAAGACACTTTATATACTAAAATTTTAGCACTTTAAATGTAAAAACTCAAAACTAGAAGACACTTTTAATTTTCTAATGCAAACAAAACAGAAGCACGCGATTATCATGGTTTTGTAATTTTTGTATAACTTTTTTTGATCGCTTTAATGTCATCAAATAAAAAAACTCAAAACTAAAAAGTTGTAGATCGGGCCGAGGGCTACAATTTTCATATAAAAATCATCTTCATCCGATGTCGTATCGAAGAGTTATGATTTTTTAAAGTATTCAGTCGAAATAAATTAGAAAAAGGAAAAAACAAAACTCGGTTACTGTAGCAAAACGACCCTAAAAACAGCCGAGGGATGAAATTTGCAATGGTTTTGAAAGTTGAGGGACTTATTTTATCCGGTTTTTTGCGGTTGAGGGATGAAAATCGGACTTCAAGCGAAAGTTGAGGACCAAAAGTAGACTAAGGAAAAAGTCTACTTTGGTCCCTCAACTTTTGGTCCTCGATTTTCATCCTCAACCGTAAAAACCGGATAAAATAGGTCCCTCAACTTTCAAAACCGTGCAAATTTCATCCCCGGCTGGTTTTTAGGGTGGTTTTGCTGATAACCGGTTTTGTTTTTCCTTTTTTCTAATTTATTTCGGCTGAATATTTAAAAAAATCATAACTCTTCGATACATTTACATCGGATGAAGATGATTTTTATATGAAAATTGTAGCCCTCGACGAGATCTACAACTTTCTAGTTTTGAGTTTTTTATTTGATGATGTTAAAGCGATCAAAAAAAATTATACAAAATTACAAAGACTATAATAATCGCGTACTTCTGCTTGCTGCTGCGTTAGAAAAATTAATATATTTTTGTTTGTCGTCAAATGAAGACACTTTATATACTAAAATTTTAGCACTTTAAATGTAAAAACTCAAAACAAGAAGAATCTATATCTTTTAAAGTGCTAAAATGAATTATACAAAAATTACGGCACCATAATAATCGCGTACTTCTACTTGCTTTGCGTTAGAAAAATAATATATTTTTTATTTGTTGTCAAATGAAGACACTTTATATACTAAAATTTTAGCACTTTAAATGTAAAAAAAACTCAAAACTAGAAGACACTTTAATTTTCTAATGCGAAAGAAATGTAAGACGCTGATTATCATGGTTTTGTAATTTTTGTATAACTTTTTGATCGCTTTAATGTCATCAAATAAAAAAAAAACTCAAAACTAAAAAGTTGTAGATCTCGTCGAGGGCTACAATTTTTCATATAAAAATCATCTTCATCCGATGTCGTATCGAAGAGTTATGATTTTTAAAAAGTATTCAAATCGAAATAAATTAGAAAAAAGAAAAAAAAACAAAACTCGGTTCTTGTAGCAAAACGACCCTAAAAACAGCCGAGGGATGAAATTTGCACGGTTTTGAAAGTTGAGAGACTTATTTTATCGGTTTTGCGGTTGAGGGATGAAAATCGGGACTTTTCGCGAAAGTTGAGGGGACCAAAAGTAGACTTTTTCCAAAACAATATAGCCGACGATTGCATCGAGTGAGCTCTTTTTTTTTTTTTTTTTTGAGGCGCTCGTGTGGACGCAGGCCCGTAAGTTTTGGCCCAGGAATATAGATGCACTCGTGAAAAACTTGATTAGATATGGCCCAACTTGACAAGTCCATCCTCCAGGTGGACGTGGACGATTGATTGATTCTGTTCCGACTTCCGACCGCCGCCCGTCTCTGGCGGTGGCGACTGCGCGCCCGCCGCCGCCCGTCTCGATCTTTGGGGCATTCGCCGGCGACGAGCTCCCGCCAGGTATGCCCACCCCTTCTCGTGTTCCTGCTGTGCGAAACCGAGAACCCAAACTCAAGCTATTCCGGCCGCCCCTGGTTATGCCATGTGCTGCAGTCTAGGTGTTCGATGCAATGCCTCTGAATTCATGCATTGTTTATGGTAAAGTGGTGCTGATGCGCCCGTCACAGTCACACACACCAGCTGACATTAAATCTCCTTCTCCTTGCTTGTTAGTAGTAAGAAATGTTTGTGGCACGGCCCTGTTCGCTACCCAAACAGGCCTGCCCACGAGTGTGTTAAATTGAAATGTTTGCTGAGTTCCTGCCAGTCTGCAGCCGTACTTCCTGGACACGAATCCTTCTGGTAGTTTCTCATAATTTTTTAGTTTTGACAATGTCACTCGGTAAACCTGCATTTGGTCCAATCCAATAGGTATCATCATGGCTAAAAGGATGCAATGCAGACTTGTGGTAGGTCACATATACAGAAACAATGTTTACCCCAGTTCAAAGAATTCATGTGCCACAAAGAATGACAGCTGATACTCAGAGGCACAAGGGTGCTCATTTTGCTTGGGCTGTCAAAAGAAAATGCATATGGTTGTTTAGACCATCGATTTTGTTGAACAGTTTTATCGAAACAGAGCAGCAGTGTGTGGGCTGTTCCAAGCCTGCAAACTTTTTAATTCTAGGTAGCAGCTCGTTTGCTAGTTTTACTGTTATTCTACAGTTCTCGGTCGGCATTATCTTCTCTCTTTTTATCAACAGCTTCATCCTGAGTGCAAAAGGGTTTAATAGCTAGAAACAATGTTTACCCCATTCGAATGATTTTTTAATTCATGTGCCCCAAGCATGCCTTAAAAAAATTTAAGGTAGAACCGTCAAGAATGACAGCTGATACTCAGAGGCACAAGGGTGCTCATTTGCTTGGGTTTTTAAAACAAAATGCATATGGTTGTTTAGATCAATTTTGTTCAATGGACTGTACCTTCAAACCACACTATATACTCCTCTGTCCCAAAATAAGTGCATGTGCACTTATCTAGATATTTTTCTATTTTTAAAGTGCTTTTTATATTGGGCAGTTTTGCAGAGTTCATTAGTGCCCAGGAATATAATTAATGGCTAATAAATGGTGTCCGCTTCAACAAAGTGTAGAATATCTGCCATTAAAATGATTTCATTGTTTCCCCAAACTTGAAAAGTACTTATCGACTTAAAATGTGGTTTGTGTAGATGCTTCTAAGCACATCTAAAGTTACATATATAATACGACTATATCTAATGCTGGACTGAATTTCTTAGAAGATGTCAAACCTATTGTTTGATAAATAAATAGCATTACTTTCTGATCAATCTGAGGTATTAATATGGCAGCCAAGGTAACTTTGAAGACAAATATGCTTTCTTCTCAATGGTTCAGATAATCAGATATATCTTAAAAAGTAAACAGAACATCTTTTCCTATCATCATCGTATCTCTAGATGCTGGGCAGAGGCCTTTTGCACAATGCTAGTCCTCTCCATTCAGAAACGTTTCTGAATGGAATTGCTTCGCCTCCTGGTGTTTTGTTTCTGAAACATATGGTCACCACAACAGAGAATCGTCCTGTTGCCATCACAGATCAGGCTTTTGGTTCCAGATTATGTATTGCTGTTGTCCTATTTGTTTAATAAGACAAGTCATAGTAGGTCAGGCCATAATGTATGGATAGACACTGTGTGTGCACTAAATGATATTCTCTGTTATTTTTTATAATTTTTTTTGTAATTTCCCAAACATTTATGTGTTATAGTTGTATCATCCATATAACCTACGTATGCACAAGAGTTTTTATCTTGCATGTGGGCTCCTGTAGCGCCTGCAGAACCTGCTAATCGGAATGGAGCAGCCAGCAACCACAAAGCCTGCAAAGTTACTTAGCCGTCAGAGCAGCAGTGTGTGGGCTGTCTGAACTCTAAGTCTGCAACCTTGTTAGTTCTATCTAGTAGCCCATTTACTAGCTTTACTGTCATTTTACAGTTTTCGGTTGGCATCACCTTGTCTCTTTTATCAGCAGCTTCACCTGAGGGCAAAGGGTTTAGTACCTAGCATATTTGCTGATCACGTTTCCAATGCTCGTTTGTTGTCGACAGATTAATTCAGCACTGTGTCCCTACTTGAAGCCGCTATCGAGTCCAAGTTGCTGCAGAAGGGAGCAAGCAAAGGGAGATGAAGTTCAGAGTCGTGTGCAGGAAGCTGTATGACTACGTCGGCGGTACGACCTCAAGGAGATCGCCTTCCCGTCGCCGCTGCCAGACCCTCCTCACATCAAGAAGCGGCCCAAGCTCACATGGTACGACCACTGGTGCATTTTCAAGGAGGCCACCCGGCTGTATGGTGCGTCATGGGTCCGGGACATCGGCCCCGACCTCAGGCCCAACGACTACAAGAAGGCAGCCGAGGACGAAGATGAGCAGTCGTCCAATGCCAGCCCCAGCTCTGGCAGTGACAAGAAGGGGAAAGCGAGCAGCGAGCCAAGTTTGCTGGAGGATCTCGCTGTTGCCGCTAGGGGCGGTGCGGAGACGCTGAAGCCTGCCCTGCGGCGGATATACATGACCCGTGCGTCCACATACACCGACGCGATGAAGAATTTCATGGAGACGTACCAGGAAGGGCTCAAGGACCAGCTGCAGGAGAAGGCTGATGGTGGAGAAGGTGGTGGTGGTGGTGGTCGTCAGCAGCAGCAGGAGCAGGAGCAGGGCAATGAGGCATCAAAGCCACCGCCACCATGACATCATGATAGTGTTCTGCAAGTGATGACATCAAGTACTTGTTTCAGTTCATCCACCCAAAGTAGAACAAGATGGTTTGGCTAGCACTGTAGGCTGCAGACCCTGTTGGCACTGCAGTAGGAGTACTTGAGAAGGATCATCAGTTTTGCCTGATTTATTTCTACCAACCTCAATCTGGGTCCTGCCGAACTACTTGTAGGCTTTCGTTGCTGGTGCCTATAATGATGTGATATCCTCGTTGCTCTCCAGCCTGTTCCTACTTGCTGATTGGAATGTGTTTTGCTCGCGCCTTTTTTTGGTGGGGAGGGTGCTTTAGAAGGCTTAGATGAGTCAATATGTGCCTGATTGTTTCCATCTCCCTCTCAACAGGACATTACATGGTATTATGGTACGATTTTGCAAGCAGGTATTATGGTACGATTTTGCAAGCAGAAAGAAGGATGTTCTGAACGAACAAACCTTACTTTTGTTTGGCAAATTCTGCACGCTTGAATTGTTCTACACAACTAATGTTCTGAACGGACCTTGCTATCTGTTCTTGTTTAAATTCTTCGTTAATGAGATGATATATGCAACTATTGTTAATGAAGATGAAACTCTAGTTCGCTGCAGCAAATTCGTTTGGCCGTTCATGAAATTCAGTGAAGTTGGTCCGTGCATGAAACTCACTAGATCCAGCAAATATTTTAACGCTTGGGACATGGCCTCTGATCAGAAAGTAACTTTTTCCATAGTCTTAAGTCCGTGCAATAGGTCAAGTTGGTGCATGGCCGTATGGGCAGCTCCCAAGCGACGAATGGCATCGATGATCCTGTGGTGTTTCAACTGATCGTCCTATGGTACGGTGTGTCAATTACGGTTGGCGTGCATTTCCTTTGGATGCAAGAATTGTGCTCCCTTAATATCCGACATAATGTGTAAGAGGATCCATAAAGAACCATATGGTTTTTCGAAAAAGGCCTCAGGCTATAATACGCCAAAACGTCTTATCTTTCCAGAAGAATTCCAGAAAGTGATGACTTGCTCCAGAGAGGTTTAAGAAGATACTAATTGTAAGCCAGAAGATTGTTTATGATGAAACAACAAGAAAAATCCATAATCTGATACTACATAAGAGTTATATGAGAATCAAAACAGCCTTTTATTTTCTCTCAAAGAAATAAAAAAAGTGATTTTCATTGAAGTAATATAATAATACTGATACTCCAGTTCAAAAAAATCAGTGGAGAAAGAAGTTCAGTGCATCAAACTATAGGATATAAGATTCCACTAGATCGACCATCCGTACACCTGGGATGTCAACTCGTCGTGAGAGAAAAAAAAGTAGCCTCTTTTTTATTGTAAATTTGTGAGGTTGGTCTTCTCAAATTTGTCAAAATATCAATCACTGTGAATTGTAACTTGATGAGCGGTCGATGTGTGATGAGTGACTAGACTGGATGTGTGTCGGCACGGCAGGTGCGATGATGATGGATGTCAACATGTGATCCTCCGGTTTGGTGCATCATATCATATGACTTTGCTTAATGTTTCACTATCATCACCATTATGTCATGGGCCATGGGGCCAACCAGGTGATGAGCCCACATGAGGCAGGCCGGTAGCAGCCCAGTGGTAAACAACTAATGGGCTTGGGGGCATGCTTGTACGTACGCTCTGCATCATAGCTAGACGACAATGCAAAGGTATAGTCGTCGTATGTAAATGCACTGCAAAAATCCTGAATCGGATTACAAGTTTTTCATTAAGGATGTCAAAATCACATTATGCATGCATGCTAATTCACTATACATATCATGAACGTCCAATGATGATAATCAGTGGCGGATCTAGAAACATCTCAAAATTTACTAGTATATTTGTTACTATGAAAACTTAAAATATATATAGTGCTTTAATACTGTACTACTGTTTTGGCCTGGTCTAATTAGGTACTGTCTATATCTGTGACAGCAGAATTAAGTCAAGATTCTGACAGCAACCGTGTGGTGACAGAAGGAAGTTCATATCGCGACAGAAGCCAATTGGACCGGCCCGAGACCATATATGTGTGTGTCATGTCAAACTAAAGCTTCCATCTAAAGTAAAAACACGTGATCCATGAACTTGAAAGCATCATCTCGTCGCAGCTTGCTTGTTATTATTAATTCTAGCATCTTGTTATTCTCCGCCGATTAATAATCTATATAGCTACCAACTAATGTCCACTAGCTACACCTGCTAATTATATATAGAGTTTTCTGCACACCGTGTGTACTTTGCTTCGTACCTTACCTAGAAGTAGCAGCATCAGGTGTGACTGTCACTAACAATGTAAGAGAACAACTCCAAAACACTTTTATATCCTTTTCTAATTGTTAGGAATATAAATTTTGATCGAAACATACCCTCCAAAATTCCCAAGGTGGTGGTTAATGGAGTTTGAGAGTAACCTTCGTTTGGATATTTGGTAGCGGTTAAGCTAGCAGGCTGCTGTGTGCAGCTGTTTTCTTTCTGGCGTTTCTGCCCTATTCCAGTTTCTTATCTCCTGTTACCTCTGAGTGTTGTGTATTTCCGTTAAAAGCTAATGAAAATGGGTTTCCCGTGTGGAAAAATATACCCTCCAAAATTTTGTTTAATTGGTTATTATTTAAATATTACCATCGTCTACTCTTTATTCCTCGCTAGCCAAAGATAAAATAAGATTGATATATAGTAGAGGTTAAAACTATCTAGCAACAAACTTGGTTAGAACTATATAGAAGTTTGATTAGAACAAAACAAAACTTACAATTATCTGTAATGTGTACTATCTTACACGACACCACACACACACACACACAGTTGTGCCGATATATATACATAGAGGTTGCCGAGCAAGCAGGTAGACGGCAACTTGCAGGAAGTGTGTGTGTTTCCCTTCTCCTTTCCTCTAGTCGCTATAGGGGACCAGGGAGGCAACGCAAACGCAGGCAGCAGCAGTCCAATCGATACATGGATAGATATATAGATAGGCGATCGATATAGATGGATGATTCACTGGTGATCGCTACTATGCCTCGCGCCAATGCAATTCACTGATGATGATCTATATAATATATGTCACTACACTACACGCCTTTCTTTACCTTTGAAGCAATCATCTCCATCTCGCTTTTCAATGATGCGCAACATATCAAACTGCAGGTACGGTGTTTTCAGCACAGTGATTTAAAGATGGACATATATATGATGATGATGGTGGATCCATCAGTAGCATGAATGTCCACACATGAACATGACGATGGAGCCTAGCTATATGCACGCATGTCTGTACGTGCCAACCAGAACAAAAGTTTTTGTGCGCCCTCTGAGGATAGCACATGTGCCACCTTGGGTTACCTAGCAAATTGCCATTTTAAGCTCTGTTAGTTGTACTGTCGTCGGACAAAATAGTTCCCTAGCATTATTTCATATTAAAGATAATAGTTCAATTTCCTTCACATGCATATTGCAGGGTGATTGTGATGCCTGCTCTTGTGGGGTTAATTAATCACATTACATATGTGATGGGCTATGTTACATGGATACTCCAAGGGGGTGACGTATCCGTATCCGATACTCGTCTGATACGCGGATACGGATACTCGGATACACCATTTTAGTGGGTTTTCTTTTGAGAAAGTGTGTATCCGGCGTATCGGATACGTATTGTATCGGATACCCGCACCCGCATCCGTGTAACGTAGGTGATGGGGTCTATACCTTCAGGAAGCAATTAACCCTTGCGTGCATGCATCTCTAGGTCGTCGGGTTTTTCTGCAAAGATATACCACTCTTGTCGTCTTTTAATTTGGACAGATCATCGGAGGTGGAGTCGCACGAGGTAGCTGTTTGGTTCGCTGCCACGGCGTGCCACACTTTTTCTTGCCAAACTTTGCCACAAGTGTGGCTTCAATTTTGATCACCAAACTTTTTGTGCCAGCCCCACTTTGTCGAAGGTTTGGTGTCGCAAACTACGACACTAACTATTTGGTTTAGGGTTTAGTGATCTACTATTCCTATAAGAACAAACTCCACTAAGCTATTTCTCTCAACATTTAATCTATCTACCTAGGCAATGCACTATCATAAACAATTAATATCCACTTAGCTATTTCTCTCACCATGCAAGCTATTCACTTAGACCATGCACTATCACATATAAGCCTCACTATGTAATATCGCAACATGCAAGTTGTCCAACTAAGCATTGCACTATATAATATCATATTCCTGCATACATGTACATCTCCTAATTCTTAGTGATTAACATCCTAACCCATTTATATTCCTTCCTCCTAGTTATAAATATGTGGGAAGTAATCAAAATGTCTATATATACGGGGAGATATGGTTGGTTGTGGGCACAACTTGGGTATTGAATTTCATTTGCGGGGTTGAGAGTTTTGGTTAGGATTAAAGAGACAGAGAAAGGAGAGACTCTTTGACTTAAGATTTTGTCATTTTAAGTTTTGGTTTGCTAGGAGTCATTATATATCCAACATTTTAGATTTTTATTAAAGATTCAGTTCCATACTCCAATAACTCTATCTCCCTTGAGTCTTGAGTGTTTTTTTTTCTTTTTCAGGATTTTCGAAGGTATATATTTTACGGAGATCTTTCGTTCTTCATCCCTATCGGTGATATTACATGGGTGAAGAATCCTAGGGAGTTTTCCCACCAAATCATGACTTGGGCTCAACAAATTTTAAGTTTCTTTTCCTAATTCCATGAAATTAACTTAGAACAAAAAATATTAACTCTAAGTTTTTGGAGACATAGATAGTATTTAGGATAATACTATATGGACCTATACTTGGGATAAGAGGCAGAGGGCATTAGTATTGTTACCTTGGAGGTTTTAGCACAATTCTATATGTATCTGCATGTTTGTTGCATGCATGCATGCACACATGTGCATGCGAGAATTGGCCACTGGTACCTTGTTGAAAACAACTAGTACTCCGAGTACTTCCACATGAGAGAGATACTATGCTGCATGCATAAAGTAGGGTATCAGTTAGTACTGCATAGGGCAATTATGAAATTAGGACTGTGTCAATGAAGCTTCTTGCTCACGCTAACCGCTCTCTATGCCTTTGTGCCTTTGTCTGAGCACGTTACTTTTTGACTGTTCCCTGCTGTGCGTGGGGCAGCCAGGCAACAAAAGGGGCATCCTGATGACCGTACAATCATCTACAAATTTAAAAACTCTTCCCCTCAAAAAAACAAATTTGAAACCCCGTAAAAAAGTAATGTTTATCTGTCTTATTTGTGTAGAGTTAGAAGAAAATTTTGATTAATTTCCTTACGAAATAAAAACTTCAGTGCGATAATGAAACTTTGTAAATCGTGCTAATTAGTCACAAATATATATCGCATAATAAACTAAAATTTTGAAAGACGTTTGTTTTCTTACTGATGAACCAAGTTCGAACAATGAACACCTCAAAACTTACACTACCTCTCCTCTTCTCTCTCTCTAACTATCTACTACAACTACCTACGTCCCAAAAATAAATCTCACTATAGGATAAGTGCTGTTAACCTTAATTTCTTTAAGAGAATGAGACTTATTTTTTGGGGACGGAGGCAGTTCACTCTTAGCTTTGTGTTCTCTATCAACAAAAAAAAAAAAAAAAAAGACCCCGAGATCCATATGCATATATGTAGGAAGCTAATAAGGGATACAACATAATTGGTTCTATATATAGCTAGTGATGGCTGCCTCCAACAAAGTAACTATATGTAAAACCCATTTTTGGTGCCGAGGAGAGGCATAACCCAAATCCGAGTATCTTCTCTCCTGTAGACCCATTTGTAGATATAGCGGAAAAAGAGACGGAGCGGACGTAAAAACATCATTTCTACTGTTTCTATATTTTTAGCGGAACGGGATCGGGTTCGAAAATGCAAGTACCTAAAACGGAATCGGATTACGCGGAAGTACCTAAAACGAACCAATATGGAAGTTAAGCCGAAAGAATATTAAATATTGTCGAAGTACACATGAACAAAGTCACAAAATAATACACACATACAAAGTTATTAGTCCAATATTCACCGGTATGCCATGTATTAACATGTTAACATGCATAATTAGAGATTAGTATGTTTATGAACATATAAATTTTTAGACATATCTTATGGAGATTAAAAACGGGATGAAAAACGGAATAAATACGGGTCAATTTCGGGTGAAAACGGGATCCCTCGAAAACGGACGGAAAACCCCATTTCTACTTCCGTAAATATAAAACGGGATCCCACAAATACGAAAGCGGGCGCACAAAAATAGAAAACGGAACGGGTCGGAACGGAAAATTTTCCATCCGTTTTCAACACTATTTGCGTAAAGGGTTGTCATTTGGGTCTTGTTGTTGAGAAGACCAAAAATAGGTATTTTAGGTCACTTACCCAAAAGTATGAATGGTCTTGTGTTTTAGGTCACTTACCCAAAAGATGAATTGGTCTTGTATTTTAGGTCGGGGTTGTTGAAGAGAGTAGACATAAATATATTGTCTAACGCATGCATGCATATCTCATCCTTGGCAATGCAAGATAAGAGGTGACAAACATCCTTGGCATTGTTCTATGACTCCCTACACATGTGTTGTTTGTGAAACACTATGGGACTACTTGGTCGTTTGTATCGGTTGATATATAGACCTGTGGCGTGTTGTTTGCCCATGTTTGGTTGATTGCATAGCCACTTAATGCACATTGGTAGAGCTGATGAAAATCCATGCCTAAGGCCACAGTCTAAGCATCTAATAAAGAATATATATAATGAGCCCACATATATACCAATAGTTCACATAGCCACATAGGTAATAGATAAAATACATAATTTAGAAGACATCTCAAAATTCCACGCATATTGATACTAAACATGTGGTATGGTATAAAATAAGTGTTTAACTAAAGATAATTATTTTAGTTCATCCCTACATATCATATCATCTACATTAACAAGAGATTTTTAAATCTATACATGAAAATTTGAATATTTAAAATCCATAGTATACTGAAATATAAAACTACAATTTATTAGTCTTTAGCGATTTGTATAGTGATGTTGGGGACGCCCTTATATGGTCCTCGCGACCTAAGAGCCTTCTACGAACGACCCCCTTCCCCCCCCCTTCCCCAACTTTATCATTGCACCTAAGAGCCATGTAGGATTTAAGATGACTGAAATCTAGGAGGTGTTGTGGTGCTCCTTTGGTGCCATACTGCCATTGGCGTGGTAATTTGGTATATTCGTCGTCATTTGTTGCTTTTTATCCCAAAGCAGCTACTATATTTTGCCAACCAGAGCAGGGGCGGATCTATGTTCTGATTAGTGGGTGCGGCCGTACCCAAAAAAAACCAAAAATCAGTGCTTGTGATCAAATTTTCTATGTAATTGCACCGACAAGGCAAAGCGCATCGGTCGAATTTGTTTTTAGCTCCGCCCGCTAAAACCAGAGTGAGCTAACAACCGTTTAAGGCTAAGACGAATAGTTATTAGTTTGGTTATTTCGCCCTCTGGTTTTTTAGATAGATTATTATTAGGGTTTAAAAAAATAGCTGGCTTGTCATTAGCGTTATGTATCAGACGTACAGGAACACCGGCTCATCACATCACAATTAGATGTGCTAGATTTTTTGTGTAGCTAATTAACAAGAGACTGATGGATGCATGTACACGCACATAGATGGGCCGGGGCGGGGTCGGTGACGAGCACCACGGAAAAGAGAAAAAAAGCAGGAGCAGCACAAAAATAAGGCTACACAGAGACAGAATGGTGCAGGCCCACTTTTCCATGCTTTTTTCTCATCTCTCTCGTTCGCTGAGTGAGGCAGCAGGCGGGCCCCACCTGAGCTGAGCTGAGCCCCCGCTATACTCGGCCCTGCCCTCACTCTCATCATCACTCACTGATATCATCCCTGTCTCCGTCTCAGCTTCCCTTTCTCTTTTCTCTCGCCGTCTCCTCCTTCGCCTTCGCTTCGCTAGCTGATTCCCCGGCCCATCGCCATCGCCCTCAGCTCAGCTCCCCGGCCGCCCCGACCTCCACTATCTCCCCCCGTCCCAGTCCCAGCACCATCCACCATCCATCCGCAGAGACCAGCCGCAACCGCAAGGGAAAGCACGCACGCATCACCCAGCTGCTCGCTAGCTGAGATCAATAGAGGCAAACCCTAGCACGCACAAAGCACTCACACACGCTTTCTTTTCTCCGGCCGATCCTTCCATCCATAGCTCGCGCACCGGGCGAGCGGGACGACGACAGCATAGCATAGCATCTATCTCCGCCGCCGTACCCACCACCACCATGATCTTCCCCCTGCCTTCCTGGATTCCTCGAGCTGGAACGATAACCAGGTAATCCGGCCGCCGTTTTCAATTCTTTCGTGCTTTCAAATTCTCTATCGCGATTTGAATCTTCGGTCTCTTCTTCTCTTTCTTTCATCCTTTCTTTCTTTCTTTCTTTCCCCAAAGATTTTATTCACTCTCTTTTGAACAAGCTAGTAGCACGGAATAATCAAAAGCCGCCCGGCCGGAGAAAGTTGCAGGCTTGCAGCAGCATCGATATATATCTATTTGCAACTGACTAATACAAGCTAGCTGCTCAAAAGAAGAGAATAAATCTACCTAGGGCTTGCTAAATATTCTGATCCAAGATTACACCATACATATATACTATATATAATATCATCTGCTACCTAGTTTAGCTTCCTAGTATATACTTCGCCGCTGCATGCTTGAATGAAATTCTATCTTCCTGTTTATTCCTCTTCCTCCTCGATCGATGGATGCTTTATTCATTTATTCTCATCTTTGCTTCGATTTTGTAGCATCAGCATCAGCAGCAGCAAGCGCACCACCAGCACCAGCAGGTTGCAGCCAACGGCGGCGGCGGTGGTGGTGGTGGCGGCGACGCCAATCATGAGCTTCTCCAGCAATCAATCATGGGGGAGGACCACTTCCCGATGGAGCAGGTTGCGGTGGCGCGGGGGGACAGGTTGGGGGCCCCGCCAAGCCCATGTCCATGGCGGAGCGCGCGCGCGCCTCGCGAGGATCCCGCTGCCGGAACCGGGGCTCAAGTGCCCGCGCTGCGACTCCACCAACACCAAGTTCTGCTACTTCAACAACTACTCCCTCTCCCAGCCGCGCCACTTCTGCCGGGCATGCCGCCGCTACTGGACGCGCGGCGGCGCGCTCCGCAACGTGCCCGTCGGCGGCGGGTACCGTCGCCACGCCAAGCGCGCGAAGCCCAAGCAGCAGCAGGCGGCTGCCGCTGGCGCTGGGACTGCGGCGTCGGCTGGGGCTGCTACCGCCGCGCTGCAGCCTCCGTCTGGGTCCACGGCGTCGTCGGCCGCTGCCTGCACCGCGACGACGACCAACGCGCTCCCTGGTGGCATGCTGGGCGGCGGCGGGCTGTCCATGCTGCCACCGCTGCTCCGCCTCGCTGACTTCGACGCCATGAGCCTCGGTTCCAGCTTCTCCGGGTTAACGTCGATGGGGAAGCCCGGCTCCATTGACGCCTACTCGCACTCGGTCGGCGGCGGTGCTCCGGCCGGGCTGGAGCAGTGGAGGGTGCAGCAGATGCAGAACTTCCCGTTCTTTCATGCGATGGACCAGGGCCCACTGGGGCCACCTCTGGCTATGGCAATGGCGACGCCAGGGATGTTCCAGCTAGGTCTAGACACCAGTGATAATGGCCATGGTCGTGGCGGCAACGGAGGCGGCGGAGAAGATGGGTCGTCCGGAGAGCAGCTCCATGTGATGCAACAAGCAGCAGCCACCAAGAGGGAGAACTACCCGGCACCAAGAGGCATGTATGGCGATCACCACCACCACCTCGCTGCTGCTGCTGGTGGCTACACCTCCTATTCCACCAATGCCGCAACAGGTAACCATCTCTTGTAATGGCCGATCGATCGATCGAGAGCTCACAACAATTCAGGTCCAGCTAGCTACGCGCTGCGATCATGTCGGCCGATCGATCGTTGATCGGTCTCTGTTCTTCGTTCCTACAACTAGCTAGAGATAGAGTGTGTGATCGATGGTACTGTGGTGATCATATAGAAAAGGTTAGTAGCATGCATTTGCAAATGTTTGCTTCAACAAGAACTGGAGAGCGAGGAGAGGCTCGGTTTGGATACGGACGAGCCGTGTGTTGGATCATGCACAAATATTATTATCTTCAGCTGCTACTTCATTAGCTGCTTGCATGGTCACTTGTTTTATGTTTCTTCTTCTTTTTATCTGATCCCTTTGTTAGGTTTCACTACTACTGTCGATCATTTGGGGTGAAGTAATGTGTACTGCTGTTCATCATTTTGTTCATGAAAACACCTACCTATCATATGTCAATTATTCCCCCCCTTTTAACCTTATAGTATTATCTATATACAGTTTCTCTCTCCAATCTCCATACATGCATGAACAACCGAGTGTACATTTGACTGTAAATGGGAGTTTGCATGGTTGGTGAATTTGAGCAGTGGTGCAACAGGATTGATAAAGTAAATAAAACCAAGTTGCATGTCTTTTCATTAATTTTACTATCATTTACTATATGGTATATATACTATATTTGTATCATATAGGAGTCAGAATTAAGAAATATAATGAAGCGCATAGAATCATTAATTTCATGCTTACACATGTTTCCCGAGCTAGCATGCAATACTAGCACATAAATAAGTTTATTAATATTCGTAGGCTCTATATATATACTTCTACCCATATATAGTTAATTTATATAGTGGCATATTTATTCATATATAGCGGCGGGTAATTACTCTAGTGTTATTCGTGCAGAAAAAGGGGTGTAGTCAAAGAGCGAGCTGAGGCCCATTCAAAAGTGTGTGTCTTTTGCTTGTTTTTTACCTTTTACTTTACCATCTTTTTACAGTGATAGAACGTACTAAAGCAAGCGTGATGAAATCCAAGGTCTTTTGTGTTCCATGAAGACCATCTTCAGGAACGCACTCACATATCTAGGCGTAGAGAGAGATGAGAGATGAGAGAGAGAGAGAGAGAGAGAGAGAGGTATCTTTATTGACTATATATAGATATATACCTAGGTAGCAGATGCTCTAAAAACTCACTGCAAATTACAAGCACATAAATGTCTACTAACTGAAGATAATACATATGATATATATAGGTGCAGACGTAGCTAGTTCCATGTTAGTATTACTCTCTAATCGTCATGCATATACACTACTACTGGTAGGAACAGGACTTAAGATACAATAATAATATCTTATTATAGTTTATACATGTAAGGACAAGATAGATGCTCATGATGCATGGCACTGCTGGCATAGAATAAAGGAAAAGGAGAGGGTCCTGAAAAAGAAAGAGAATTGTTCATGAGTTTGTGATGGATCTGCTAGCAGATATATGACATGATATATGGCACGTAAGCCACAGCTAGGTAGGCCACACATATATCAATGTGTGGATGATCTTAGAATGATTCGAGGACAAGGACATATATACCTATATATATCTATATATATGGAAGGAGCGCACGAGAAGGACGAGGAGGCCGCCGCCGACAGCCGGCCGGTGTGAAATGGGTAGGTCGGTAGCTATATATATTTGTCCTGTTATTATCTGATGAACTGATGAAACCATGCATGTGGGCAAGCCACCCAGGATCAGTTAATAAGCTACTATACATAGAAATTTGAGATGGAATGACACTGAGAAAGAGAGGGATTATGCTTCGAACGAAGCAATATATGCAGAGTGCAACGGTGTTCCCAAAACCACGAGGCCGGCAGAAGTGCAGGTACGTACAGGAAAGCGAAAGGAAGCGAGGCTGCAAAGCAGCAGCGTACGATATAGAGATGGAAGATGAGAGAGAATGTAGAGAGAGAGGACTAGGAGCTAGCTATGCCAGCGCATGCATGCAGCTGGGTATCTAGGTAGCTGGTAGGACGAAGGAAGGAGAAGGGTCATGGTCGTCGTCGTCGTCTGGGACGGACTGGGAGTAGGAGTAGCTATAGAAGAGGTAGCTGCAAGGTGGATCGGTAATGGCGCCTCCTGCTGCTGCTGGTGGCCCGCGCCCGCGCCTCCATTGTTGGAATTGGAATCGTCTCGGAAGCGAGAGCGAATGGTCCAAGATCTGGACCGAATTCTTCATCTTGATATGCGCATGTTACTCGGAGCTGCTGATGGAGGGAATCTGATTCTCTCTACTTTGCGCTGCTTGCCTTTGGGGGTTGCCTACCTTTGCTTTGCTTTCCTTTCCTTGGGGCTGCTTTCTCGAAGGCCTAGGGAGCCCTACTAACCCACCCGGCCTCTCTCTCTCTCTCCCAGGAGCAGCAAGCTAAGAGCAATCCAGCATGCAGTCCTCCCTCCTGTTCTCCCCCTTTGGGAGAATAAAGCCACCATCCACATGCACTCATGCTCCCATAATCCTCATGCATCAACAGACATATATACCCCCCACCCCTCTCATCTCCTATCCTATACAGTAATACTAGTCCTCTCCACAGTAGTGTCCACACACACACAGTAGTGAGTGACTACTACTACTGAGAAAGATCTAGACACACAGTAGAATAGTTGCACCATATGCTTGCATGTATAGTTTTCCTTTTCTTTTCTTTTTGGATTCCTGATATACTTACTTATCGATAGATGAGGGATAGAATTCAATGATTTAACCCATGCGTGCGTGCGTGCGTGTAGGACAATCGACAAACATATAACGCAAACACATAGTATCATTCTTTAAGGTATCTCGATCAGCTCGCATCAGAATACCACCAGATCTCCATCGATCGTCGATCCATATCCATCATGTTGCCAGGCAGTACAATTGATCGATCGACTGCCCTCCACATCGTAACTGCACTAGCTTATGTACTGAAATGTCGTCTATGTACCTTCTTTGGATCATTGGATGACGATATATATAGCATCGGTTCCTTTGGAATATAATGTGTTCCCGTACGAAGTACATATGCTTTCAGCTAGCTGTGTGGGAAGCACATCTCCAACACCAATAGTGACTGAAGAAGAAAGAATATTTAGTAGTTGCAGTGGACGAAGATAACGGTACGTACGTGTTGATAACAAGGAATATATATCTGAGTTTGTTTGGAGGAACAATATCGAATGTTGTCTTGTCTTCAGCGTCCTAGGAATATTATTGCTTCACACATAATACTGATCCCTCCGTTCTGTTCCAAATTGTAAGTTGTTTTGGATTCTCCTAGATATATATTTTTTTGCTATGTTAGTAGACATAGTGTGTCTAGATATATACTAGCAAATAATTTCTAGATATATAACCATTGAGTGTGCTAAACAGATTGAGTCTCCTCCTTCCCACAAACCTTACACGCTTTCTCATGCTAATCTCGGTTCGTGACACTTAATTTGAGAAAAATGGGAAACCTAAACTTGAATTGAAGGGTTGCAAGTTCATTTCAAAAGTTATAGTGTTTTTCCCATGCAAACTTTTTGTTGCATTTCAAGTGTTGGTGTGTATGTCAATTTTTACCATTTCCGATCCCATCGTATTAGGATCGATCTTAAGGCTATATACTTAATAATTATCTAAAATTTGAGCTAAAAAAAATATAGATCCGTGTTGAAAGGAGAAATTAAAGGCAAAGAAATATGTGGGAAATAATTTATCCACTTGTTTCACGATAGATTCCAAAATATTATGGTGTCCATCTTGCCAACCACCCCTCTTATTTGCTAGCACCCAAGTTGACGCAAAAAAGTGATAGGAGGTCCAATTGTTGATGTGACGCTGATCTTAGATCTAACTAGGCTAAAGTCCTTGTTTTGTTCATCATCCGAAGCCCCAGGGAAACTTTCTTCTAATTTTAATTTTGCAAGCTACATGTGCCAAAAACAGGCAATCACTAACATGGCCTCAAGTAACTAGACCCCAAAGAGAGAGAAGCTACATGCGCCAAAAACAGGCAATCACTAACATGGCCTCAAGTAACTAGACCCCAACAGAGAGAGAGAAGTTTCAGCTTGGCTAGGGTTCACAATTTTGTGTAAAATTTGTTCATCTTTTTAAAGAGCAAAGTCAAGTTCTTTGAACATAAAAATGGAGATCAATTTTTCCCTACTAGTTGTACTTGTCCCTATGTGATTTTTCAATTTAATTTTTTATTTGAAAACAATAGTCTGAACCCTAGCCTTGGCATGTCACTAGCTATATAGTGCATATAGTATGTACCCATAACAGAAGTTTCGAAGCCTTTGCGGTTAATTCAAGTTTTGATATAAATAATCGGTATCAACATAACCATGGGTGATCTAAGTTTTTTTGTTTGAGAATAAGGTCACTGTTTAGTATTCCGGTATTATTTTTTACCGTAGACACATGTCTGCGTTCAATTCTATAATAAAGGATACTTAATTATGTGTGAAGGTTAAATAGCTAAACATTATTTAGATCATCCTAAAGTAGCATGGAATTGAAGTTGTGGTTACTTAGCCTTTAGTAGATAGGTCTTTGAATTTTCCTTCGATTGGGTCATACTTTAAAGGAATGATGAATAAAGAGTAGTAGCTCACCCATTCGCATTCACTTATCTTAGATGGTTGGTAATGGTAATTAAGTTCGTCCAGTTCTTGATTGTCAAAAGGAAGAAAAACCACTAGCTAGAGTGAAGCCCTCCTACTTGACTTACTAGTCCGGCCGGTGAGCTTCCATGCTTTGGATAAGTCTTGTGGAATCCCCAATATGATGTGCAGAACCTTGTTTGAATATGCCGATTCGGTTTCGAGGAGAAATAGAGTGTACTTAAATAATTAATGTGCAGAAGAGGAACTATATCACCTTGTGCATGCTCCAACAAGGTCTGCTCAGGAACACAGACTCTCAATACCTCGAGAGAAAATTGAATTTTCATAATCCTTTTTCTAAGTTAATTCCACATTACTTCTGAAATTTTTAGTTGTAACTTTTTTTAGAGAGGCAGCAAGAGATTTACCGTAATTTTTATTAGACGAGGAACCAAAGAAAAACAACTAATTTTCATTTGTAATTGATTGGTAGCTTTCACAATACATTTCTAGAATTATTCCCACTGGCCTTGGCTGGAGTTGCAACTCGGGAGCAGAATAGTGTGCTTGTTAAGACACATCTGCTAGCATGTAAGACTAAGGGTGGGTTGATCTTTAGTTTATGCTACTAGTTGCCGTAAAAATTCTTTTTATTTATAACCCTGTCATGTGAGCTGTCGGGCTTTAATTTCGTCACTTGAGTAGACAAGTCTTTTTTTTTTTTTTTTTTTTTTGATAAAGTAGACAAGTTCTTGCTAATGCTGTGGGTTAGTAATGTTTTTGAACGGGTAAAAACTGCTAGGAAGAAGGCGGCTGTTGACACGGGAAGCGGGCTCTGAATCGAGGACAGTTTGAGCCCAATTCGTTGTTAATTAGTGCGCATTCCTTTTACTCTTAATGGACGAGTAGTTTTTGGTGGTGGGCTAGGATATGTGGGCCTTCTGCGGCCCGGCTTCTAAGATTGAGCCCATGCCTTTTGCAGCTCTAACATCTTTTCCTTTTTTTTTCTTTTTTTTTTGCGATAAGTATTTTTTTATTTTTTTTCCTTGTCTTCTTTTTCCCCTACTTATCGTCTCTTATAATTATTAATGAAAAATGATTATTTACAGATGCTGCATTATCACTGATGGATGCCACATGAATTGAATAGGATTAATTGTTCGGAAGAATAGTGACAAACCCAAGTATGTATGTATGTGAGCTAACAGTAGCAAAAGAGTCCTTTATTACCTTGTTCCCATTAACTGAGCATATATAGCTTAGTTGGTTGGTGGTAATGGAGCTTGCTCTTTTAATTTTCTGTATTTATTTCATAATTTAATTAACAGTAAATATTTTTATTAATAGGCTGCAATGTGTTTGTCGATAACATTATATAAGCAATTTTATCTATTTTGAAATATATATGGTCGACCCTTTTTAGGTTTACGAGTGTGACAGCGTAATAATAATTACAAAAAGAAAAAAAAATATACTTCCATGCACACGTAGCCGGCCGGAGGAAACCAAACTAGACGGCGCGAACGAACGGGTCTTCGAGAGAGAAAGGAAACGGAAGGATTCTCGCAGGGACGTCGTGTGGACTTTGACCTCAAAAGAAACATGATACGGAGTAGTAGTAGATACTCGCATTGTGCTTTAATATTATTGAATTGATTGATCCCTTGAATTTGGCACTATGCAAGGTTCCTTTCCACGGAACTTTTCATGTTGACTTGGCAAGTTCATTTGCTTGATGTTAAGGCAAGTAGTAGGTTTTAATTATTTGTTTGATGATAAGTGCCTTTTCAGCTTTTTGTTGAGTAATAATAATAATTAGAATTCCAAATAGTAAGATGATATTGAGGCCAGTTCTCCCGTGAGAAGTTCTTCCATTTAATAAGGTGATACACCAACAAAAACAATAACTTGACATATGGATTATCATAAGAGACGAGCAAGAGAAGATGGCTCCATCTTGAAGAAAGTAAGAAACCCAGCATGCACGGTTAATGACACATTGGAAAGAGAGTGGAACTCTATTGTCCGAAATAGGTTTTTATTTCATCTCCACCCGTTGGAAATGAGAGTGAAACTCCACAAAGCCTTAATTTGCTACCTCAAGCACAATAAACTAAATGTCTAAATTGATGCTTCTTTTAATGTTTGCTTCGCTGTAAATCAATTTGCTTGTATATGAAGGGAATAAGATAGGTGTTGGAATACCTATTATGCTCCCTTAGCTCTCATAATTCACATTGTTTCGAATATGGAAAAGGCAAGATAAACTTTGATTGATAGTTTATCTTACTATAAATATATTGTAAACTTATGCACAACTTAAATAATAAAGTAATTATAAGTTTATACAGTATAAGTTAATTTTTCTCTATGTAAAAATCTGATTATTATTTTTGGACGGGAGGAGGAGAATATATGGTGACGGGTACATCCATAGAGCCTCGTGGATGGATGGGATGCGTCTTTGGTTCTTCCCCTCGAAGGCACCGGGCTCAGCTTCTTCCTCCCCACGGAACAAAAAAAACGAAAAAGAGAAACGCGCATCGCATCGCACCGTTTCCGTTCCCCTCGAAAATTCCGGTGCCCATCTCTGTCGTGCCGTGTTGTCGCTGATGTAACAATGGTGGGACCCCGTGTCAGCGTCACGACCGTCTCGAGGCCGGCCAGTCGAGCCGGGTCTCCAACCCCATCGTGGCCGTCCATCTCCCCACCTCGGACGATCACTGCCGTCCCCGCTTTCCGCTCGTCGTCTTCTTCTCGTGCTCATCAAACCGCGTGGTCTCGTCGTCGTCTTGTTCGTTTCGGTTTCTCCTCCAAAGTCCAAACCCCTCATTCCCCATCCATCCCCAAGGCGGAGCAGCAGCATCAGCAGCAGCAGGAGGCCGGCGCCCATCCCGCTCCCTCGCCGCCGTACGTCATGTCCATCCGCAAGGCGTTGGGTGCGGTCAAGGACCACGCGACGATCGGCATCGCGCGGGTGACGGCGACCGTGGCGCCCGACCTCGACGTGGCCATCGTGCGCGCCACCTCCCACGACGACGCGCCCCCGGACGAGCGCCACACGCGTGAGGTGCTCCGCCTCGCTTCCTCCGCCGCACCCGCCTGCGTCGCCTCCATCGCCAGACGCCTCTCCAAGACACGCGACTACGTCGTCGCAGCCAAGTGCCTCGCGCTCCTGCACCGCCTCGCCGCCGCCGACACCGAAGGCGCCGAGGGCGCTGACGGCGGAGGTGGCACGCGGTCGTCGGCGTCGTTCCTCCACGAGCTGCTCCGCCCCACCCTCACCGGCCGCCGCGCCGGTGAGCCGGTCCTCGCGCTGCTCCTCGACTTCCGCGACGAGGCGCACACGGCGTCGTGGGACCACTCCGCGTTCGTCCGCGCCTACTCCACCTACCTCCTCGACCGCGTCCGCTTCCTCGTCATGCTCCTCCCCGCGCCGCGCTTCGCCGCCGACGATGCCCGCGTCAACGGACCACCACCGCAAGCGTCCGCGGCCGACATGGACACGGAGGCGCTCCTGGGCCGCGCGCGCCACCTGCGTCTCCTTCTCGACCGCCTCCTCGCCTGCCGCCCCGCGGGCGGCGCGGGGACCAGCCGCGTCATCCGCGCCGCGCTCCACCCGCTGCTCCGTGACAGCTTCAAAGTCTACGAGGACGTGGCGCTCGTCCTCGCCCTCCTCCTCGACCGCTTCTTCGACATGGACTACCCCGACTGCGTCAAGGCCTTCGAGACCTACGTCGCCACCGCCAAGCAGATGGACGCGCTCCGCGCCTTCTACGAATGGTGCGACGTCGCCGGCGTCGCGCGCTCGTCTGACTTCCCCGACGTCTTGCGCGTCGACGACAAGCTTCTCGAGACCATGGAGCAGTTCCTCAGGGAGCGTGGCCGGGCGGGACGCGCCGAGGCCTCTCCGCCGCGGTCACGATCGGCGCGCGAGTCTGATGTCAACGCGCGCGATGACGACGTCGACGACGTGAACGGCGTCAAGGCGCTCCCGGCGCCGCCAACGCGTTCCAACGGTGCTGATCCCGCCCGCCCGCTGGCGGTGGTGACGGCGAAGGAGGCGGCCGATCAGAGCGTTCTGGTGGATCTGAGAGAGCCGTCTGCCACCGCGGATGAGCAGGGAAACAAGCTGGCGCTCGCGCTCTTCTCCGCGCCACCACAGGCCACGAACGGCGACAACTGGGTCACGTTCCCGTCGGAATCCGACGCCAACGCCGCAGAGCCAGTGGTGACTTCGGCGTGGCAGACGCCTGCGGCCGAGCCCGGGAAGGCGGACTGGGAGCTTGTGCTGGTGGAGACGGCAAGCAACCTGTCGAAGCAGACGGCGTCACTGGGCGGCGGGATGGACACGCTGCTGCTGGGCGGGATGTACGACCAGGGCGCCGTGAGGCAGCAGGTGGCGGCGCAGGCCGTGTCCGGGAGCGCGAGCAGCGTGGCGCTGCTGCCGCTCGGCGGGGGGGCGTCAGGTGGCTCCCGCTCCCTGTGCTCATGCTTCCAGGCCCCGACGGCAGCACGGTGCGTCAGGTGGCCGGGGGCGACCCGTTCGCGGCGTCGCTGGCGGTGCCACCGCCGTCGTACGTGCAGATGGCGGAGATGGAGCGGAAGCAGAAGCTGCTTGTGCAGGAGCAGCAGATGTGGGCGCAGTACCGCCAGGGAGGCATGCAGGGGCAGCCTACTGGGTTCAACGGCCTTGTCGTCGCCGGTGGCAGCGTGTTCCCGTCCAACGGCGCCATGGCCGTGCCGTATGGAGGAGGGTATGGGATGGCCATGGCGCCGTACAACCAGGTAAGCCAGGTCGGTGGGTACTATTTGTGATGCGAACTTTGGGTTATATTCGTTCTGTGATGAATGATGAGTGTACGAATAATGATCGTGATGGCAACAAGTTATAGTGTGTGTCTATCGATCGATCGATTCTGAATGTACAGTACATTCCTGAGATGAGAATCTGGTCATGGTCAAGGTACATGTCCTCTGTGTCTTGTAATGAATTTTCGGCAGGCAGGGAAATGAAAGCCTTGTGTTGGCGGCTAGAAACCGTGTGGATTATGAGATTCAGAAAAGAGTAAAAATTCAGTAGCAGCTCTCGAATTTTGGTATTTGTGTTCCTCGTGAATTTTGATATTTGTGTCTCCGAATTTGTACGACAAGATCAAGATCATCCATACCTTGGTTCGTTATTCTTGAATGTTGATTTTCGGTCACTGAACTTGTATGGTAGCGTCTTCTAGATCCTTAAACTTGTTATTAGATTATGAAATCAAAGTTTAGGCTACAGCCCGTACCGTAGAACATGATGACGATCACTGTGGACCCGATGTACGTTGAGGCAGAAATTGCTGTTCACCGGAGTTGGGCCCAAGGCTCTCGGCACAATTGAGCAGGCCTAGGCTAGGAATTTCATCAGATCTTTCACTGATGCCAGCCCAATGCTTGGAAGAAGCAGAGCTCGATGACGAGGTTGGGCCGTGTTTTCTGGCCCACAGGGGAGATTTCCTTGGCCCGCATAGCTGTTCCTCGTCCGGAGAAGGAAGCGTCGGCACCCACGTGGATGCATGCTCCGTGGCCCAACGTCACCAAGGCGGGCGTGACCAAGGCGGGTGTGAGGCCAGGCCCCGGCCGGCCCGTGCGCTACAAGTGCAGGTGCCCGGTGTGCGGCACACCGTGTGCCGACCAGCCGGCCTCCGGCTGGTGCACGCAGCCATGGCCGCACATGGCTACAACGACATTCTTAAGACGGCGAAAGGAGCAGGGATTAGACGACGGAGAAGGCAGCAGGAGGGAGGCGTGTGCGAGCATGGTGTGTGGCACAACACGTCACGGCCGGCGCGGTGCCATGCATGGAACGCGGCGGTCTGGTGTACGGCCGGCGTGCGGGTTGGCGGTTTAGTCCGTTCCTCAAAGGCCTAAACCATTTTTTTTACTCGGACGGTATTGTGGATCAAAATCGATGCAAAGACAACAAAATGCTAACGTGACAATTGAGCTGCCAAAACAACTTCTCCGTCCCCTGCCAAAACAACTTCTCCGTCCCCTGCCAAAACAACTTCTCCGTCTCCTGCCATGTAGATGGGTATTTTGGCTGCAAACCATCGGTGTTTTTTTCAAATCATAGATAGCAACATTTACATGCATGTTGAGAATGTTTCACCAGTCCAAAGCAACTCCAAGCAAAGGATATGAACGCTTGCGTTGCAAATTCGCAGCATGCATGAGTACAATAACAATGCAGTCGTTGTTCGTTTCTTCTGTAGTAATTATATATAAGGTCTGTGTGCCGGCAGCCTACCAGAATATATGGGCATGCAGCTTGGAGCCGGCGGCCCGGCCCGTGGCCCGGTAAATCAGCCCGCTTGACCCGTGCCTGTGCCGGTCCGGCCCGATGGGGGCGTGTCGTGCTGGGCCGCCACCCAGGCACGAGGCCCGCCACAGGCACGCGACCCGGTGGCCCGGTGCCAAAGCAACAGCCCAGAAAAAAATTAGGATGCTTCCTCACAAAAAAAAAAAAAAAAAAAAAATCAGGATGCCCATAACACACCAACCAACCCAAACAGGCTAACACCCCTACGCAGCCCCACCCCCCACGCAATTCCCCGTCGCTCCCCTGACCCAGTCCCCGCGCCTCCCTGCTCCCGCTGCCGGCCGCCACGTGATGCACATCCGCTTTCGAACCTCTCCAGCTCCAGCGACGCCACCCGACGGAAGGCTGCTGGCGGCGAGGCTTCAAAGCCCGACTGCCAGTGGCGAATCTAGCCACTAAACTCATCGGGGTCATTGCGTTAACAAATTAGGTTTAACACTATTGATGAGCAAAGTGATTAAGCGTAATTCTATCGCGATTTCTTGAAAGTCATCGGGTTAGCCGACCCCGATGGTATAGGCTAGATTCGCCCTGCCGACTGTTGCCTTTGCTTGCATGCTCGGACGACATGGCCGTGCCCCGCAGCTCCCTCGCGCCGCAGGCATTTGCGGCAGCAGCGCTCCCCTCGTGCATGGGCGGCACGGGCGGCGGGGCGACCTTCTCCTCCCGCCCCTGCTCTCCCTGCCTCCCCCGCGCCCTCACGGCGGCTCTCAGCACGTCGTGTCGCCGCCCGTGGGCGTGCCGCCGCGGCCGTTGCGCCGCACGGTGGCACGCCAGGCACGGCACGGCCGCGACACCGTGTCGGCATGGCACGACCCGACGATGCCGGCGTGCGGGCCGGCACGGCACGGTGCACATATATACCTACCAGCATCTTGGGCTTCTTGGAAAGATTAGAAGAGACTGCATTTCCTTTGATTAGTTTATCTTTTAGTGTTTACATTATATCTACCAGTTGGCCATCCTAGAATCTAGGTTGGCCAATGGCTGTGCCGGTTTATGATCACAGCATAAAGACAAAGGAGCCTTCTGTACTGGCAGCCGTTTTCGTTGCCATCGTCTTCAGTCGCTTCGCTTCAGACACATAATGAGCAGCATGGAGCAGCATCAGCAGACGGCGAAAAGTAATTAATAATCCAGATTATATTAATTAGGACGGGACGGGAGATGCATGCACGATTAGTCGCCTTCTTAGTGTTGATTAATACATGTAATCAACACAAGCACTATCAACAAGGTAGCTCTTCTTGTCACTGATCGAGCTGAGAAGCAGCAGATCAAATGCAGCACACCTACTAAGCCAGTCGCCGCGCCTGCACGCACTGTCCTTATTAACCGTTGTTCTGCAGTTTAGCGGGAGCAGAAAGCCTTCATGACAGCCAACGAATTGGCCACGACACTTAACACCGCCGCCACCAGACCCAAAATGGCGGTAGCAATGACGATGCGCCACGGCAGTCCTGAGGCAGCGCCGCCGACCGCGCCGCCGCAGCCGCCGTTGGTGAGCAGCAGGTTGCCCGTCGTCTCCGGCGCCTCCGATCTGCGGTTGATGTGCTTGCCACTGCACGCACGCCAGTCACAAAATTCAAGTCGCAAACAAATGAAACGGTTAACGCCCAGAGGTGTTTCAGGTCGGCACATATTACCCCGTCGTGCTTGGACAGAAGTTGATGCTGTAGTAGGAGTCACCGCCGGCGGCGCACGTGACTGTGGAGCCGGCGGCGTTCAGATCCACCACGCACCCCGTCGACGGAGCGCAGTTGCCGCCGCCGCCAGCATGAGCCACAAGAACGGGCAAATTGAAGCCTTCGACTAGGCTCACATAGTAGGAGTCTATACCGGCGCTCCCATCGTCGAGCGTGAACTCGGCGAGAGTGGCCGGCGGCACGGCGTTGCCGCCCACGCAGTCTAGGCGGCTCGACCCGCAGTCGCCTGTTGCGCAGGTGAACCTGCCACTGCTGTCAGTGCAGCAGAGGGTCCGGCCCCAGACGCGCCCCGACCACCCGGATTGCACGGCGACCATCTCCCATTGGCCTGGCGCGAGCTCGAAACCCGTCGTGTCCGGCGCCGCCGAACTCGCCTCGGAGGAGATCGCCGGCCAGACAGTGTAGCTGCAGGTGTTGGTGATGTTGAACGACTTGCTGGAACCAGCAGCAGCACCTGATGCATGGATATATACAAGCACAACATTAGCTCTGCACTGCAATTAGACCACGGTACGTACTCTATCACCAGTTGTTTACCAGTAAAAATGCCGGCCAGGACTAATAGAGCAAGAAGAGATCGGCAAGGCACCACCACCAACGCCATTGTCTGTGTGCTGTGCGTGTGTGGCTGGTTTGGGGTGTTGTAAAACACACGGACTCTATCCGAGAAGGAAAGGAGAAGGAGGAATCCTAATCCTAGTCCGTTCGTATGTGGGCTCTTACCGAAACTCTCAGGCCTTGGCAGGACTATATATATGTGGGAGTTCTATGTTGTAATAATCAATATTCAGATGAATAAAGAATAGTCTCCCTACCTTGTGTCTACTTTTCATCTACTACGTTCATCGTGAGCTTACGGAGAGGGAAGGACTTAACCGTGGCAACATGTTTCATAACACGTTATCAGCACGACAAGCTCTTCGTCGACATCGCCGTTGAAGCTGCCGCCGATCTTCGCACCGATGCTTGTGCCCGACGCCCCGCGACGACGCCGACGACGTCGACATCCCCGATGTTGTTAGCGGAACGGATGCGCTACCTGCGTAGATGCTACGAATCTGATCGCATCGACTCATCGTCACGCCGGCAGGTCCCCACGGCCTAGCCGAACTGTACTTCGCGACAGCCTTTGCCCGAATTCAAGAACAAAGGTACGAAAGAATCGCATCCTGCAGATTGCCTTTGTCCCGACTATTAAACCGGGCTAATATTTGATTGAATTAATTCTGCATGAGTAGATAGCCGTACGTACCAATATATAGTATATAATACACACACTTACGCAAACTGTGTGTATGCGCACACATGCTGACAATCGTATGATGGCTTGCATGCTACAATCTCCGAGAATTAGCCGCCGACATGAAGTTAGCAACTATTCCCATAATTTTTTAGCCATAGCAAACATGCATGTAACATGAAGTTACGGGCGAGAGCTAGTTCGACCATGGATGGATTAGCTAGCTACTATATATGTCTATTTACAGTTTGCTGGCCAGAAGCAAGCTAGATCACCTACGGCGTGTAGTGTTGCTGCACTAATTTATGCAACGCGCCAATTTAATGGATGCTCGAAGACATCACATCACATTGTTGCTTGAGACGTGAACGACGTGTTGTTTACGTTCTGGGCAAGATAGATCGTGTCTGAATCATGCACGACTTCGAATCAGATCTGCCTACACGTAGTAGACAATCATATGTAAAAGGCACTGTATTCGGACATATATAGATGGAATTTTTTTATCTCGTACAAGCATGGTATGGATAGTCAGCAGTAACGTGTCCGTGCAGGATATATATACACATGAAAGGTGTTTTTTCCGGTATTGACCTGTAGTCGCACTGCAGCCCATACGCCTCAGCCAGAAGACTGCTACCCTTGGTCTTGTATTACCACACGGCCACGCAAAGTGCACAGGCCCGCATTAAGCTAACATAGCCCGCATCCTTTGTCTGCAAGTAGAGGTCTGTCCACCCACATTGGCTGGCTGAGAAATTATGATTTTGAATGTGAAGCCGCATTGCAAGTTCTCAATACTATACTGCATTGTCGACCACTGTTTGTGGCAGGTCGCTGCATGACCTAAGTATTTATTATTGCCTCGTGTGTATATGCCATGTGTTGATACTTTTATGCTCGTTTAAATGCATTTATTTATATATCACATGACATGTATTATATACCATGTAATTGCAAAATAAATTTTTATACTAGAAACATGGTAAAGGTTTATGAGCTCTCTAAATCCTGTAGACCTTAGACTTGTCACCCTTGAGAGCCTCATATTTATTTTTTCCTAGCATATGAATTTTTGAGATGAATGAATAATTGGTATAAATTCGAAAATTTACACATACCATAATCCCGAAAAATGCTAGTACGTTTCTAAGAATATTTTGAGTAACCATCCACTATATCTTTTTTGTACCTTGCTACTAGTTTACATGTAGTAAACTTATATGCACATGATCCAAGTTATGTTAATATGCATGCCTAAAAAGAAGAAGTAATATCCTAAAATTACTCGAAAGTAAAAGTATTTGTTACGGTCATTATTAAATTCATGTAGGATATTTTGCTACCATTGAAGTGTAGTAAACTCAACATAAATATTTCTTAATTACTCTCTGAAATGAGTATATGGCCGATAGAAGTAACAAATACATTGTGGGACTCTTCGCATGAGTAAAATCCCATTATTATGATTACGGAATACCATATTGCATTGAAAGTTGAATTTTCAAGCTTGTATGTCTAATTTGCTCTATAAGCTTGAAGCTTTGTATTAAATGTCTAGAAGATAAGATGGTAAATAGATTTTATCAATCTACATTCTTGAAGAAATGTCTTTGGTATATAGAATATCAAAAGAGCAATGTAATACATGAAGTATTGATTTTACCATTAGAAATTACTCATGGAAATTGAGTTGGAATTTTTAGACAGCTTTATGAACCAGGATATTATGGATTGCAATAATTTTAAATATATGGCTTGCATATATGTTACACCCCTTGAAGACTTGTGACGGTATATCATAACTCTTGAATATAAAGCATGAAGCTACCGCTTGTCAAGTATAGAAGTTAAGACATGCGAGAATGTATATTATTTAGAACATATAAAGTTTTTCTTGAAGAACAACTTAATCATGTGCTTATAGACTTGTATTTTGAAATTCATATCGAAGTATTGATAGTAGTGTTCGTGATGCATTAAGTTTTAATTCCGTTGAATTAAGTGGTTAATGGTTAATTTGTTAGCTTGAAGACTACTATGAAATACTTTATATTCTTAGTTGCAATTCTTATTACTTGAAGTAATATGTGCGAATTTCTCATGGAATAAATTAGATTTATATGTTTCACATATAAACAATTGCCTATTGCCTATCAAAATAAATTTTGTATTCATTTTATCCACAAAGAAGCCTTGAATAATCAAGAAGGTTATAGTTCTTTGTGCATCACTACCATGTAGGTAGATGGGGAACTGAATTTTTCTAAAGCACATGAATAATTGGACTATCTTGGCATATTAATTGATCTTGAAAGAATCAATTTAGTCCAAGAACTAGAAGTTGTATCCTACCCTAAGTCTATTGTTGTACATTAAATAGTACATTGGATATGTAAATTTTATGCCATAATCAATGATTACTAGAAGTATGATTGAATTCTATGAAGCATGAGAAGTAATTATTCATAGATAATGCATGAAGCAAATCACTACTTAAAGTAGTTATGGCATGAAAAGGGGGAGGAATTTTGGGTAAAGGCGTAAGAACATGTGGATAATATATATTTAATAGGCATAGCCGTCCTAAATCAATTTTTAAGTGCATGTATCGGGACTTGAAGTTCGCGCGTCCCTTAGGCCGAAGTTAACTTTTCTCTACTGCACTAAATGCAAGTAAGCTTGTAGCTTTGCATTTTGTTATTATCTATTATGTTCTTGAATACTAACATTTCACATTACACATGCATGTGTATCTCATTGAGCATAACTATCTCTACTTTTGCATCAATATTAGCATAACAGCTATAGTTGTAGCTAGTAGCTACCTTTATGCTTCCCTCATAAGTAAATTGGCTAGCTAGCATGCTATGTCTATATGGTTCCCGTTGAACGAGGAATGATTTGCTTTCGATGCATCGTATGCATAAGCAATAGATTGATCTAGGGCCAAGAAGCCTAAGATCGGGGGAGTGGGTTTATGAAATTTTGCTCAATGGAGACTAACCCATTTGATGGGATGAATAGTTGTGGAACTAAGATATTGGATAACACAATTATGATGATTTGGGATTTATAAAGAAAAGGCATCAAGGGATTTTTTGCATTAAGGCAATTAGAAAATTCTAGAAGAAAATTCCATGTGAATTTGAATGTTGCATATTTAATACACTTGAAGTGTATGATCCATTTTTATGAGTACTTGGATCAATTTTTAGGCTGATTAATAAAGAAGCTAGAGAATGAAATAGTTTTCTAAACTATGATTTGTGCATATTAGGGGAAAAACATCCCACGATTTTGTAGGAATCTTTGAACATTCTTAAATGCACTTTAAGTATTCTAGCTCATTTGCATAATGAATAATAACCCCCATATTGAAATATGTGTGTGAATATTTTCCATAAAATTTAATCATAGCATACATAAATGGGCCTCCACTTGTAGTTGGAGATATATAAATTTGAATTAAGCCCATGATAGGGGATATATTTTGAAGTATGCTATTAATGATCTAATATTGGCATTAGGGGAGAGAGCCTATATTTTGAATGCCAAATATTATTTTCATAGAAGGAAAATAATCTTAAGAGAAAATATTCCTTGGAGCTTGAAGCGAGGAATAGTATCACACACTAAGTCATACAATAATTTGACTAATGCTCTCGTGAAGCCCTGAAGCGAGCATATGCGGATATTTTTAAAATGAGAGGAGTAACTTGAAGTTATGAACCTGAAGTTGTGTTTACTAGTAGTAAACTAAATGTTATATACTATCAATCTAAAATCTACGGGGGCCTTTGTGGGTTCTAGTTTAGCGTATACACGTTAAATAGAAAAGAAATGAAACTCCTCCATTCTCATGAAGAGAACGCCTCACGAAGAAGGTTAAACACCTCATGAAGAGGATCATCATGAAGATGACATCCAACACAATTAGCGCGCACCTCACTAGTGTTGGGTATGCAGAACAATATATCATCTCTTGTTTGGGAAATGACAGAGATAGAATATTCTCACATTGTGAGAGTATTGGGAGAAAAGAAAATAATTGTCGACAAACTACCTCTTTAATTGCAAATGTTTCTCTTTATGAGAACCCGGATCCGGAAAATAAAGTCCATGGCAAAATCGCTTGTAGCGATTATATCGGGTCAATGAAGAAAAAAGCAATTGAGGTTGAATCTTCTATTAAGAAGAAATGAATGTTACGCTATATCTCCGGCAAATGAAATGAATGAGTATCGAATATGTAGTTAATAGTGGATTATGAAAATCCATATAATTCCCGAAGAATATAAATCGCAACTTGTAGAAATCTCATACTAAGTATTAAAGTCTAAGGTATATATATTCTGAATGAATATTCAAGTCTCAAGAAGAGCATGTTCTAGAAGGATTGCAATCATTAAATGATTTTACACGGTGAATAACGCTATGTCATTGCGTATATCACTCATCTCTCATACAGTAGAAAATGTATCTCATAGAAGAGAATTATTAATTCATTAAGAATGAATGTACATCCTTGAAGGAATTAATCCATGAAGGATTTACTAGTTAATTTTTGAATAAACACCATTCATCCCTGAAGTGAATATAGACACGAGAGAAAGAAAATGAGGAATCTTAAATACCATGAAGGTGTCATCAAAACACTTAGAAAGTGTATGAAAAGCTAGCAATGTAGTGTTGATATCCTCTATATACCATGGAAGGTATAAGAATAATGGTGGTTTTGGCAATTGAATTATCCCCTAAATGCCAAATGCAAGGTTGGATTTGTACAATCAAAATCTGAAGATTTATAGAATACATTTTGAAAATCTACTAAGGATTAATTATAAGTATCCAAACTCTAGTATAAGTTTGATACACTATCTAGAAGATATTGAATATTAATTTATTTAACCCCATAATCCTACGAAAGGATCTATTTCTCGAAGGATAATATTTATTTGTTTTGCACAACTAATAGGTGGTCATTATGCATAAAGCATATTACTCCCATATAATTCATAGAAGAATTATGAGCCAACTTTTATTTACACATGTTTATGAAAAAGTGTGGTTTGAACAATGAAGTTCAAAGTTTGGCTTTATGAGGGGGAGCATATTTTCTTGAATCTGCCTCTAAGGTAAACCACTAGAATTACAAAGATCGAGAAGATCATATTTGTTAAAAACAACGAAGTTTATACGTAGATTATGAAGATCAATATCTATTCATGAAGAATAGAATATCTGAAGAATATATGATCAAGAAGGTTAAATGTTGTACTCTTTTTTTCCTATGTGAGTTTTTACTCGAAGGTTTCTCACACAAGGTCTTTAATGAGACAACATGTGCAATGCAATTAACTTAACGCGATGTACTCTTTTCTCCAAGAACCGTTTTTCCCATTGGGTTTTCGGATGGAGTTTTTGATGAGGCATATGCATATGCATATCGTGGTAATCGCCCAAGGGGGGAGTGTTGTAAAACACACGGACTCTATCCTAGAAGGAAAGGAGAAGGAGGAATCCTAATCCTAGTCCGTTCGTATGTGGGCTTTTACCGAAACTCTCGGGCCTTGGGCAGGACTATATATATGTGGGAGTTTTATGTTGTAATAATCAATATTCAGATGAATAAAGAATAGTCTCCCTACCTTGTGTCTACTTTTCATCTACTACGTTCATCGTGAGCGACGGAGAGGGGAAGGTCCTAACCGCTGGCAACATGTTTCATAACATGGGCTACTTATAGGACACAACTACGATCGGGCGGGGGCGCCTTTTTTAAAAAAAAAACGGACACGTGAGGAAGCGCCGAATGTATCACACACATCTCGAATTTCCGAATTCCGAGACCTAGAGTCCCATGAAGGTAGTAACTACGCTAATCTCTCGAATTTCCTCGTGTCCGCGGCTTTTTCCGTCAGTTACTGTACTCGACAAAACACCCATTGATGGATGGATGGATGGACGGACGGAGGGACGGATGGATGGATGGATGGAAAAAGGCAGCCGCTTGTTTTTTCAGGGCGTGAGCGGCGCTATCGTCTCACGACGCGGCGGCTCCCCGCCTCACTTATCGCACCCAAACCGGGGTGATTTTGCAAAAGCGGATCCCGGTCCTTGTGGCCGGATCCGGGCCTCCTTGGGCCGGGGCGGCGCATAACGTTGGCGGGGGCCTCTTCGTCGAGCAAGGCCTCCTTCTTGTGGATGGCGAGGTCCCCGGGCCGGGACCTTCGGGCGGGTGTGCGGGCGGGTGGATGCGCCTTCGGATCGGTGGTGGTGCCGGCGTGCCGTGGCGGCGGTGGCGTGCTGTGGTGGCTCGACCTCCTCCTGCGGCGTTGAGGGTCGGCTTCTCTCCTTTGCCGTCCCTCCCCACGATGGCCTAAGCTGCGGCGCAGCCTTGGCTGCTATGGACGTCGCTCGCGCGTGGCGCGGTCAAGATGATGGCATCGGCGTTGGCGCGGCCGGTGGACACCTTGAAGCGGCGGAGCGATGGTTGGTTTCTTTGGCATGTCGCCTTGCCAATGGGGGTGGTGGCGCAGCTTTGCGGCCGCGGAGCGGCCGTCGCGTCGATGCCCTTTGGCGAGGCTATTGCGGATGACCGCAACGACGGACGGCCCGGTTGCGTCAAGCGAGTCCGAATCTCGCCGACGCCCGAGCCGGGAATCTTGGGGCGAAAGCCGGCGACGGCGACGCCGCGGGCGCCGCTATCCCCGTTGGGGCGTCGCGTCCCGAGTTCTTCCACGGTGAGAACCTGGTCCGGTGGGCGGCGACGGCGCGGCGCCGAACGTCGTTACCTTCATGAAGGCGTCGCTGTGGTTCTCGGCGTGGCTAGATTTGCTCCGCACTTTATTTTTTCTTGGGTTGTCGTTCTCTGTACATTGTATCTCTGTGTGAGGTTGGTTTTTGGGCCCGGTTTCCCTCATAAAACTGGATCAATTGTTGCTGCTTCTTTCACTTAATGATATCCGGGCGGAATACCGGGCTGTTTCCAAAAAAAAAAAAAAAAAGACGACGGCCAGCATGGCGGCATTTGGGAATCCATCCATCCCACGTCCCATCGCGTGCACATTTGGGCAGACAGGAAAAGGGCTAAGGCCATGCATGCCATCCGATCAGGGTTGGATCCCCCCTCCCTCCCTCCTATGAGGCGGCGGCGCCCGTTGGCCAGCAGCGACCGCGACCAGCCATGCATGTATACAGAGCTACAGAGCAGGCAGGCAGGGAGGACGGGAATCTGGCTGTTCCTCAGATGGCGGGTCCCGGCGGCCTCCGGCCTCCGGCCGAAAAGCCCATCGCTGCAGGCGCCGCAGCCTGGCAGCGCGCCAACCGGCTGATGCCAACGTCGCCGCCCCGGGCAGCTGGGGAGCGAGTGAGCGTGCAGAACTGCACCAGCTGTGTACTAGTCCCATGTCCGATCTCGGCGGCGGCCACCACCACACTCGCTGATGAAGCACATCATGCCGTTCGTCGATGGAGGCGTCCCTGCTGCGCTTCTTCACGGACGTGCTTACATGAGCCGCACCCGAGATGGCCGGGCGCAGGGGCGGAAGACAAGGCACGGGCGGCCGACGACGTATACCCCGTCAAGTGAGTGAATACCCGGGATTTGGGCGACGGGTGGGGTGTGGATAACTCTTCACTGACATGTCGGACCCCAAGTCACAGGGGCCCAGGTGTAAGGGACGTACGCCTACTGCGTTTGCTTGGGAGCGTGTGTAATGTAATGGCGGCGGGATGTCACACCGTCTACGGGATCAATTGAATTGTGTGGGCCGGGATTTATGGATGGGCCACATGTCATGGAAGTTTGGCACGGCCCAACGGCCCAAGGTATCCGCGGCATGAACGGTGCGTGATGACGTCCGTAAAGGATAGGAACGCGGCTGTTATTTTGAGAGTGTACTTTTTTGTTCGGCAATTTAAAGCCATGTTGGAACCTTGGATTGTACGTAATTCCCTGCTAAAACTTGTCCTTCTCCGTTGAAGAGCCGTAATCTACATCTATACCTACTTAATAAAGCGAGCAAATTTCAGTTCGCCTTTTTTTTTTTATCCCCGTGTAGGATTGGATCAGTCCGTTCGCAAGCAACTTGCCGACGTTGATTTGACGTCACGTACAGAAATACAAGTATGTGAATACAAGTATGTGACATTCTTATTGTCCAGCTCAATCGGATCAAGGATGTTGTAAAAGGAGGAAGAAGAAAATAACGATCGGTTCTAGGCTTCAAAGGACAGGGTGACGAATGATGACGTGCCAGCAGCTGCTTCCCACCACCAGCACCAAGCAGGAGGTGGTCAAAAGACGCACGGAGACGCGGGCACAAACTCGGCGACGAAAACAGGCGGGAAAGTCACCGTGCGCGGTAGCTTACCTTCTCCTCTTTTCTGATTTTTCTAAATTACTTTCAAAATTATGTAGAAACATGAAAAGTTCCCTATATAAAGGTTGTTCAAAATAATGAGAACTACAACTTTATTTTTGTAACCATTATCAAATTCCAAATTATTTTGAAATTAGTTTTAGAACTTTTGATTTTGAATTTAGGGTTGATAACGTCTGTTGCACCGGGCATGTTTTGCTAGTAGTATAAAAATCAGGTGGAGAAATTCCCCGTTCAGAGTCAAATGAATTTTTGTCAGGACGACAGCGCCCGCTGAAGTGCGAACAGAAATAAAATATGCTACTAGGTTTGGTCTGGGCACCGGATGCCTGCCGATGCTAATGTCTGCCGGATGCTAATCATCATGAGTCCATACGAAATCATGTGAGCCCACACGAAATCAAAAAGTCCACGCGCACATAAAAATAGCAACGAACGTACCACACTGGTCTGACATAGCTACCTCGCACCGCCCATCGCCGCCTCGATCGTCGACTCAGATTGTTAGAAGTATAGGTTGTACACCTTTGTAACAAATGTTTGACACGATTGTAATGCATGCCGGTGGTGGTTATTGTGTAGCGTCTAGGTTCATGGTTTGTTGTACAAGATAGATTCGGTTGTATAGGCCTAGATTGTAGCTCAAGATGATCACCACCGCATGCAAATCTGTAACAAACTTGTAAGCCACGGTGGGGGCAATTCCCATCCATACAAACACGCAGCCGAGCACCGAGAGCAAGGTGTCTCGTTAACCCAAACTATTCTTCAGTTTTACATGGTACCAAGAGCGAGAATCCTCACGGATCGTGATGGCTTCCGCTTCCTCATCCTCAGCGTCATTTCCTCGTCCTCCCTCCCTCGGCATCTTCCTCCCCGCGCCCCGGCGAGAAGACGACACGCAGCAACCATGTGCTGTGGAAAGCTCAAGTCACGTCGGCCATCAAGGGGGCAAGGTCGGGTGGGTTCATAGATCCGATTGCCAAGCCACCGGAGATGTTCCGCCCAAAGGCGACCCCGTCAAGCGACGAGAAGGCCGACGAGAAGCCGGAAGAACTTTGTGGGAGAACCCCGAGTGCGAGACATGGATGGCGAACCCGGGGCGATCCTCGTACCTCTGTCCAATCTAGGGAAGGAGATGCTCTCTCAGTCACTATGAAGACAATGGCGACCAGCGTGGGAACGCCATCGAGGGGATGTTTGCATCCCAAAGCCGCGCCAGGATCATCACCACAAGAATGGCGCTTGCGGCGAGCACTAAGGGTGCTATGTCCATCGGTGATTACTTCACCAAAATGAAGGGCCTAGCGGATGACATGGCGTCGCGGGCAAAAGCGGAAAGGCGACGAACTCATCTCCTACATCCTCAGGGCTGCGGATGATTTTGAGTCGGGTGTCGGCGATCTCCGCCGGGTTGAACCTATCGGCTTGGGGGAGCTGTACACTCGACTCTCGGCCCGAGCGGCGCCACGAACTCGGGGATCCGGCGGCGGCACCAACATGTCGTCGGTGAACATGGTGACAAGGGTGGAGGGGCGTGGCGGTGGCGACAACAACACCTTCCGAGGAACCGGCGGCGGCAACAACAACAACTCGGCGGTGGCAGCGGGGGTTTCTCCCGTGGTGGTGGCCGGGGTGGGAGATCCGGTGCTCGTCCACCAGGAAAGAACTTTCAACCCGTGTGCGAGATTTGCGGTAAGGAGGGTCACCCCGCGCGATCGTTGTTTCAAGCGTTTTGATTCTTACGTGAATGGCCCGCCGCCGGTGCGTGTCATCCGCCACCACCTCGTCATATGGAGTGGACTCCAAGCGGTATATGGACGGTGGAGGCGACGGACCACATCACGGGTGATCTCGAGAGGCTCACCGTGCGGGACAAGTACCATGGAGGCGGCCCGTGTGCATGCATCGCAAAGCGGCACGCGGTATGGAGATTGCTCATGTTGGTCATGCATCTTTGCACTCTCCCAACAGCCAAATACATCTTAAAAATGTCCTCCATGTTCCTAGCACCAACAAACATCTAGTTTTAATTAATCGTCTTGTCAAAGACAATCATGCCTTTCTTGAGTTTCACCCGATCATTTTGTTGTCAAGGAACGAAGACGAGGAGAACACTCCTCGAGAGGTCCATGTGAAGGGGGCCTCTATCCCCGTCCAATCCACGCGTCGCATAGTGTCCACAAGAATAAAGAAGCCCTCGCTGTGCTCAAGCCGTCCACATCGTCTAGCATCAGCGACTTGGTCATCTTTGCGCCGCTCTAGTCGTCGATCGTGTCCTTAGTCAACACAATTTGAGTTTTGTTAGAGATTCGGGCAATAAACATGTATGCGACTCATGTCGGCAGGGGTAAAAGTCATCAATTACCCTATCCTAGGTCTACTAGCGTGTCATCTAGGCCTTTGGAACTTATTTTTCTCGATGTTTGGGGTCGTGCTCCCGATCGGTGGGGTCGATTATACATACTATGTGTCATTTATTGATGATTATTCGAAGTTCACGTGGATTTATTTGCTAAAGCACAAGTCCGAGGTTTTTTATTTGCTTTTCTTGATTTTCAACAACTAGTTGAGCGTCAATTCAATTCCAAAATTCTAGCGGTACAAACCGATTGGGGTGGGAGTATAGATCCCTAAACTCGTTTTCCAACGCATAGGAATTGCCCACCATATTTCTTGCCCACATGCCCATCAACAAAAGCGGGTCAACCGAGAGGAAACATAGACATATTGTTGAAATGGGACTCACCCTCTTAGCTCATGCCTCAATGCCCCCTGAAATTCAGGGATGAAGCCTTCCTAGCGGGCAGTTTTCATCATCAAGAGACTACCCACTAAAGTCCTTAGTAACAACACTCCATTTCGAAACTATATGGCCATGCTCCAGATTACTCCTTCCTTAGGACTTTCGGGGGTGTGCATCTTTGGCCGCATTTGTGTCCTTATAATGATCACAAGTCGCAATTCCGTTCAAAACGTTGTGTTTTCTTGGGCTATAGCAACTCTCACAAGGGGTTCAAATGTCTTGATGGCAGGAAGGCAGGGTGTATATTTCTAGGGATATAGTCTTTGATGAGAGAGTTTTCCCCTTTTCTAGTCTTAATCCCAACGCTGGTGCACGCCTCCGCAAAGAACTCACACTTCTTTCTAATGATCTCCTTGACCCTTCCTCTAATTTTGGGAGTGCACGGATTATTGACCTTCATGACTCGTCTCCTGGTGTCACTACACCACAACACCGCAATAGCGCTACACAATCTGACGCTAAAAAATATCTTTAGGGATGGAGGATGTGACGCTAAAAATTCCTTAGAGACCATCTGACGCCAAAGCTATCTTTAGCTATTCATTGTCTGACGCAATAGGTACTCAGATTTAGGGGTCATAATGTCTGACGCTAAAATCAGCTCACCATCAAAAGGTCTGACGCCAAAAACTGGCCCACCTCAGGTGCACTCGTGCGCCCCACCATGGCCCAGCCCAGCCACACATATTTTGGCCCAGGTCTGTATCGTAAAGTCCAGTGGTAAACCCTAACGTCCCAAACCAGCCGCCGCCCGACTCCCAATCGCCCATAGCGTCGGGATATCCCTCTCCTCCCCGTGATCCTCCTCCCCACCCCACCGACCTCCCATCGCTCTTGCACGCAGCTCAGTCAGCCATGGCGGAGCCTGACCTGACCGCCACCTGGTGCTCCCGCTGCTGGAGTTCCTTCTGCCTCGGGCCTCCACCAAGCTGTGGCGTGGAGCTCATGCAAGGGAGGCCAGATCCACGACCGCTCATGCGAGAGGGGCCAGATCCGCGGCTGTTCGTGCGAGGGAGACCGCATCTACCTCGTGCTTGAGTACCTCTACCTCGCCAGCCCCGTCGCGCCCCTCTTCCTTCCCGTCGTCATGCACACCAACTTCTATTATTAGGCGGAAGTGAGTTTCTTGGACCATTCATATTTATGCCTGCCACTTTTGCTCTAACTAGTACTTCATGCGTACTATTATTAGGGGGAAATTGCATGCTTGAGGTAGGTTTCTTGCTCAGTGATAATAGTGGGCTGAAGTGAGATTTGACATTGTTGTGACAGTTTTTAGGTCATAATCCTAGCTTTAGTTGTTCTGTTGTTTCATTTTGATCAGATAGCAAATCTATCTTGATTTTATTCCATCAATTGTTGGCTATGTTCTTTTGTCAGTTGTTTTATTTACTTATGTAGAAAAACTCTATTCTAGACTGCAGTTAGAGAAACACATTTAATTTTACCTTCCCTAGAGTATCACCCAGCTAGAGCCTAGAGGTACAACAAGAGAAGTCAGCTGACCTAGATAAATGTCCACCCAAATGTGGATTTCAAGTTTATATAAGACTAATGCCCTGTTTTATCATTTATGAATCTTCAGAGCAGATTTTCTTTCGATATGGATTGCAAATACAACAGTGACTTGCAAGTGAAGGTGTATCTTTGTCCTTTTTAAATGCCTGTTCAAGTAAGTAGAAGTTCCTCCTCTCTTTAGTTACTTTCCAAGCAGTTACTAATTATTGTTTTGTTATATGCTAGCTGATTTATTAGACCATAATGGTTCCCTCATACACTTAGGCTTGAATCAATTCTCAAAAAAACAATTAGGCTTGAATATTCCAAAGGCCTCTTATCTAAAATTCTACTCGGTTAATGTAATCTTAGGGTGCTGGTGGTTCAGGCAAATACCAATGAAGAACCCTACAGGATGCAAACTAGGGTTTTTTTATACTAGGCATTTGTTCAGTCCAGTACATCTTGAAGGTATGAAGTGTATAATCTGAGTTTATTGCTTAGCACGTAGTTAATCCGTTCTCATGTTTAGAAGCCTAGATGAAAATATAATTACTGAAATTAGTGAATCCAATATTCTCAAGCAGATAGTGATGACTTGGTTGAAATTTGAGTGTTCTCAAGCAGACTGCATTCTCAAGTACATGTTTCGTGTAATAAACCTTGTGTATGAATATGAATCTTCTTTAAATTTTGTGTAAACATGTAGTATAGCAGCAGCTCATGGTTTTTCCTGTTTTTTTTTTTTTTTTTCACTGCAGTTCAGCAACCACAGCCGCAGGAGCAGATGGACAACAACTACTCTTTTTTCTTTAGTGGCAACATGATGTTTGGCAACAATATTCTGGAATGCAACTCCTAACTGATGTTGTTGGGGCACTTGATGTATACAAAAGAGCAAGTAACCAGGTATATTTGTACTCCCTTTTTTCTCCAACAAATAAGTAGTTTTTGGGACCATGTACAGGCCAACTAAACTACTAATAGAACAAAGTATCAACTAAAATACTAATAACACTTGATATTTAGTGGTAACATAGAGGAGCAGGCTGTTCCATCCTACACTAATCATGAAACATGATGAAACAATTGTGGGTTCTATGTCCAGAATTAATTCATGTGGGTGCTATCTGTTATGAAAATTTTGCTGATGGGAGTTAGTTGTTGCTGCTATAGACTACCTACTGATTGTGTCTTGTTCACATGGTTGCAGTTCTGCTCTTTATTTCCCACTTCTGAATGTCTACTTCTGTTATTGTGTGAGACCATGTACTTGGGTTCTCTTAATCTGTGTTAATCAGATGATCACCGTGGTTAACAAATACTCATGACGCTTTAGCTTACGATTTTGTGTTTGACTTCTTAAAATTGAACTGCACTTGTATTGTTAGCACTTCCTGTAGTAGCAAAATTGGTTGAACTAAAAAAACAAGTTCTATTTTCTTTTAAGAGTGAGTCTGACACCCCTCACTTTTGTAGATTTCCAAGAATAAAAACACTGATTTGTGTGCTTATTGCTTTAAGTTACAATGGTTGTTGTATGGAAATCTCTACTTGCGCTGTGATCTTAAAGCAATAAAACATATGAACAAGGACATCTCTTTTTTTATGGTTTGTCTTTTATTTTACTGTCCAACAGCCCACCAAGTCAATAAAATGTATGACCCAAAAATATATCTTTTATGATTTTTTAATATGATTTGAGCTATAGACAACTCAATTCAAAATTACTTTTAACAAGCTTTAGAAATTTGGCATGGTGGTGGCAGAGATTCTGAATTTTCTTTGATGAGCAGTAGCATGTCCTCGCCTGCATACTTTTGAGCACTTGCTTTGTTCAGAATATCATTACTGTTATGCTACCTTAGTTCATTTGTTATTTTTTCTCTAATTACATTAATAATGCTAGGCATTGTTGTTAACTTTACAGGCCATTGCATCTTGGTCCAGGCTGCACCCTGCATGCAACATGCCGGTATTAATCTGACTATTTGAAGCATATTGTTCATGTTGGAAAAGGGGAAGCATTGTTTTCACTTATATATGATCTCCCATCTGTCTAGGTGATGATCTGCCCATCTCCTTCCAGCCTTCACTTAAATGTAACTTATCCAGCTTTATTGGAAATCTCTTGTGACCCATGACTTGTTGTATTTGGTTAATTATCTACCTACTGCTTGCTGTATTTTTAGTATTGTATATGCGGTTGATTTAAGCGTGCTTGCCCCTTGATGTGAGCCTAAATTGGCCAATTCACACTCATTTGCATGTGCTCTAGTCATGTAGCAGTAATAGTCTGTCTGCTTCATTGTTTATTGACTTTGTAAGCCTGCATTAACATTTAAACTTCAATTTGGCAAGTGACTTTGGTTTGTCCATTGTTTTTTGGTTAAAATTGTGAACTTCAAATACATTATCGAAATCTCAAAATCATTCAACATAGTCTGCTAATTACCAAGTTTTATTTGCAGCCATAGCATGACTTGGAAGAGTGACGCACATGTCTGAAAGAAAGAAATCTTCCTGTACATCCACCAGGTAAATGGATAAACATTGGTGTGTGCTGAGATGAATGATTTTGTTGCAAAATATGTGCAAATTGATGAACTAGTTATCTGCTATTGCGTCCACCAGGGGACCTTGATACTTTTCATGTCCTGATATTGTGTCCTCTCCTTACATGAATATGACTGCTAGCCTTAGATAACCTGCTGGTTAGCAACTGCTAGCTGTAGTAACTGCCAAGGTTGTAGTTTTGCCGAACAATTGCATTTATGTTTTTAGTAAAACTGATGTCCCCTCCTCAAATCTGCTGCAACTACCGAACATGATTAATTTGTCAAATTAATTTGCAAAACAATTTTTAAGTTACTTAAGTTGGAACTCACTTATGCAGCATGAAGGATGTTAGCAGCTCAATGGCACTTGATAGCAGTTGATAGCATCAGGTTTGTCAACTCTCTGTTCTTCATGCAACAACATCAGCTTGATGGTGGTGCCTTTTATTCTACAGTGAATAATCTTTAGGTTAACTTGTGCTTTATTTGTTCCTATAGCTAGATATATCATCTTGGTAATGCTAGCACTTTTTAATTACTTAATTCATTCCTGTTGTTGATTGCTTGTCATCTCGGTAATGCATATGCTAGCACTTTAGCATTAACTTGTGCTTGGAATGATGCATAGAAATTTGTCTATCAGTCTCTTGCACTGAGCTTTTAGAGAATGCTTGCATGTGTGTTCTCAGTAGCACTAGATCAATAGCAGCATGTGTTATTTTTCCTGGTTTAACCTTTGGTTTAATTTCTCTTGTTTAATTAATTAGGGAATTTATTAGCTGGTAAATTAGTAAGTTGTTGAATAGCAGCATGTTTGTTGACAGTAGCAACATGATTTAGCATGTGGTTGTTCAATATATACTCAATTTGTAGTTAGTTGATTAAGATCCAATTAATTTAACAAAAAATAAAGCATAGTAACTTTACCTGGATATATGTTAACATGCTATTGGTTGCATGTCTTTTGGTTTCAGGTCTGTGATGGTGCTAATTAGCGAGTTTGTGGAGGGTTTGACACTCAAAACTGATTTATGTGTTAGTCTCTTTTTTGAGATAGGTAGCTGATACTAGACTTGTCATTGATGAACCGTTGCATGTTTGTAATGGTTGATCTTATATGTATGTCCCTGTGAGTGTTTGGACTAAATGAATGAATCTATTTATATGAGCAATGTACATAATGATGTTATTTTTGTGTTAAACTGTAACCAAATGGTCTTTTATTTTTTTTAAATGCATTCAAATTATCTCGTCAAACCATCTGACGCTAAAAAGCATATATAATGTCAAGCTGTCTGACGCTATACAATATTGGCATGCTGTCTGACGCTATACAATATTGGCATGCTGTCTGACGCTATAGAGTGCTGGCATGCTATCTGACGCTATAGATATTCAGGCCAACAGACTGTCTGACGCTAAATGTCCGGGCTGACGCTAAAAGTCTTTAGCGTCAGGACTTACAGCGTCAGCTGAAGTCTGACGCTATATGTTCTTAGGGTCAGATCATCTGACGCTATATGTGGCTTATAGCGTCAGACCATCCAAGGGTAATTGGGGTGTTGTGGTGTAGTGTGTTACTAATGCCCGCGGAAAGCTCTCGTAGTTCTATGATGTGTGCAGGGCAAAATCTGGTGTCATCCGGTGAAGAAACGAGTTCAAACGGCGGTGATGAGCGTCGTCATCACATGTGCTCCGCGGCGCGACAGCACCACGATCGAGGCAGATTCACCTGCGACGGTCGGGTCCGCACCGGCGAATCCGTCTCGGGATCCAGCCCTCGAACGACCGTCGGGGCGATCGAGGCTCGACAAAGCGAGGAGGGGCGGATCGTCTGCGGCGCCACCAACTCCGCCTCCGTCTCCAGCACGGCGTGGCCGACAAAGTGATCCTGGCGCAGATCGCCCGGTGATCCCGCCCATGGATCTGTTGTGGCTACCGGCGCTGGGGACACGTCTGTGGCCGAGACGGGCACACCTCCTATCATCTCGCCTCAACGACCTGTTACTCGGCTGCAACATGGAATTGTGAAGCCTAAGACCTATACTGACGGAACGGTCAGGTGGGGCATGTCGTCCACGGTCTCTAGTGGTGAGCCAAGCACAGTAGCTGAAGCCTTGCAACATCCGAATTGGACTCAAGCCATGAATGAAGAACTTCAAGCTCTACTCCGGAATAATACCTGGAATTTGGTTCCCAAGCCAAAAGGTAAAAACATAATTGGATGCAAGTGGGTTTATAAGATCAAGAGAAGAGCTGATGGCAACATTGATCACTATAAAGCACGTCTAGTTGCAAAAGACTTCAAGCAACAATATGGCATAGATTATGAAGAGACTTTCAGTCCGGTTGTTAAGGCAGCTACCATCCGACTCATCTTGTCCATTGCAGTGTCGCAAGGGTGGTCACTCCGACAGCTTGATGTACAAAATGCCTTCCTCCATGGAGATCTCGATGAAGAGGTATATATGTACCAACCACCTGGCTTCTCGAATCGAGTTCATCCATCTTATGTGTGTAAATTAAACAAGGCACTTTATGGCCTTAAGCAAGCCCCGAGGGCGTCGTATGCTAAGCTATGTGAAAAGTTGATTCAGCTGGGGTTCAAACCATCCAAGGCAGACACATCTCTTCTACTTCAGGGAAGGTAATCTAGTGTTGTTTGTTTTGGTCTATGTGGATGATATCATTGTGGCTAGCTCATCATCTCGGGCAACTGATTTGTTGTTGCAAAACTTGCAACGGGACTTTGCTCTTAAGGATCTTGGGAATCTTCATTACTTCCTAGGCCTTGAAGTGAAGAGAACCGGTGACCATTTGCTTCTTACTCCCTCCGTCCCTTATTAGATGTCGTTTTGGGGTGCGTGCCGGTCAAACTTTCTCAACTTTGACTATGCTTGTAGAAAATATATGCAACATTTATATTTTTAAATAAATTTGTTAAAAAACTAGACTTAAAGATCTTTCCGATGATACTAATTACTTAGCATAAATATTTATATATTTTAAAAAAATAATTGCCGGCAATTTAAAAACGTGGATTTCTCGGGAAGCGAGAATGACATCTATTTAGGGACGGAGGGAGTAGTCAACAACGGTATGCCTCTGATGTTCTTGCTCGGTCTGGTATGACTAACTGCAAATCTGTGGATACTCCGCTGCCTAGTACACAAAAGTTCAGTATTAAAGATGGTGATCCTCTTGGGCCAGAAGACTCTACCAAATACCGGAGTTTAGTGGGGGCATTACAATACCTTACTTTAACTCGACCTGACATATGTTTTGCTGTTAACAAAGTGTGTCAGTTTCTTCATTCTCCTTCCACAGTCCATTGGGTTGCAGCTAAAAGGATACTACGGTACATCAAAGGGACTTTGGATCTTGGGTTACGCATTGGCAAGTCGTCCTCGGCAATTGTCAGTGCATTTTCTGATGCTGATTGGGTTGGTTGTGTTGATGACCGGCGTTCAACAGGCGGTTTTGCAGTGTTCTTTGGCAGCAATCTTGTGTCATGGACAGCCAGGAAACAGGCAACCGTGTCTCGGTCCAGTACAGAGGCTGAATACAAAGCTCTCGCTAATGCAACAGTTGAGATGATGTGGATCAAGAAGTTGTTGCGGGAGCTCAAAATTTTTCACTCTCCAGTTGCTCGGCTTTGGTGTGACAACTTGGGCACTAAGTACCTCTCTACCAATCCTGTTTTTCATGCACGTACGAAACATATTGAGATTAATTATCATTTTGTACGTGAGCAAGTTGCTAGCAAATTGCTTGATATCAGGTTTATCAACACCGGCGATCAGGTGGCCGATGGCTTCACCAAGGCGTTACCGGTAGCTAAGCTGCTTGAGTTTAGATGCAATCTCAACCTACATAGTGGCTGAGATTGAGGAGGGGTGTTAGAAGTATAGGTTGTACACCTTTGTAACAATTGTTTGACACGATTGTAATGCATGCCGGTGGTGGTTATTGTGTAGCGTCTAGGTTCATGGTTTGTTGTACAAGATAGATTCGGTTGTATAGGCCTAGATTGTAGCTCAAGATGATCACCACCACATGCAAATCTGTAACAAACTTGTAAGCCACGGTGGGGGCATTTTCCATCCATATAAACACGCAGCCGAGCACCGAGAGCAAGGTGCAGGGCCGTCCCTGAGGGCGTGCAACCTGAGCGACGGCACAGGGCCTCCGATTCCCGTAGGCCTCCTAGCATCGAATACGTACTAGTAAATTTGACGTTTCATTGGCCTCCATAGCTAAGCGCAGCAGCATTAATTTGACGTTTCATTGGCCCAGTAGTAACATCCCCGGTTAGTCCAATAAAAAATTGATTTTCTGGCTGCTTGCATGGACGTCGTTGTAGTAATTGTGTACCTAACTCTGCATTCCAATTCCGAACATGTTCGTGTTGACGTCTCCTATTGAACTATGCCCTGTCGACCGGCCGAACTGACGGCAACGGCGCCGAGGCACCATGCTAAGTCACCAAGCTCTAAACATTATTCATTTTCTTTTCAAATCATTCACAATCACAGCAATTCAACGAACTTAAGTTCTAAAAAATCAGTAAACTATAGCAAGTAGAGTAGTGGGTCTATCTCTAAATTTTGTTTTTATGTAACTTATTTTAGTCCTATTTTTTTAGATTAATAGGCCTCTTTTTTTAGTTTTGTACCGGGCCTCGGATTTTGCCGGGACGGCCCTGCAAGGTGTCTCGTTAACCCAAACTATTCTTCAGTTTTACACAGATCAGCGTGGCGTCGGTTGTTGGCGACATAGCTGACTCAGGTCTTTGGCGACATTATTCAACAGGTTGGTAATGTATTCGTTTACTTTCTTTATCGGACACAAATTTATTTTATCTCGAGCTGACGCAGGTTCATGTGACCACATTAAGATGATTCGAAGAAGAAGTACGATGACGGAGAATTTATTTCTTAAGCATCGTCGCCAACTTATTGTCCACTGCCACGTCCACGGAACATAAAAAGTCCGTCCCCAATGGCGTCCACATCAGCAAGAGACACACAAGGTTTGTTTTGGGATCGGGAGGCGTGTGAGACAGGCTCATGAAGAATCGATGGCGCCCTTATTTTTGTTCTTCTCTCTTTCTCATTGGCTACGAGATACGACTAGGATCGAGCAAGCCGGCCTTGGAGTGTCTGATGACCCTCTGACTGAACACCATCGTCCATAATCTAACACGCGGGCAGTTGGCAAAAGGTATAAATAGGCCCTCACAACACCACAGACGGCAAAAGGCTCTCGCCGTCTCGCTCGTCTCGATCAGAGAGAGGATAGACAATGGCGTCGGTGGCGTCACTTACCCTACTTTTAGTCGTCGTCGCCGTTTCAGTTAACGGTAATAACCAGCTGACCTTATGATGCATGTCCATGCATGATCATGATCATGCATGATATTATGCTCAAGAATCATGCATGATATGCATAAATATTTCATTTCATTTTCTTTTCATTCGTGTTTGATCATTTTGATCCATGATCAGTCGCCTTCTAAGTGTGAAACCTGAACGTACTAGCTCGATCTCGTGTATGAGTAGATAGACAATATAATAGCTACAAAAATAACACCTTCCTTATTCGATCTTTGGTCCCCGTGTATTGGCCGAAAACCGGGTGGATTATATCAAGGTGCTGTTTTGTCGGAAAATGTAAATGGAAGTGCAAACGTAATCAGAAGAAGCAAACATCGAACCAACCACCATCTATGATGTATCGTGGCATGCCATCGGCACTAGCAGCTAGGCAAGGTCAAGGACTCAAGGAGTCGATCACGTGGCATGCATGCTCCGTGGCCCAACGTCGCCAAGGCAGGCGAGCGTGCGTGTGCACAGGCCACGGCCCGTGCGCTACAAGTGCAGTGCATCGTGCATGGTGCCAACCGGCCGGCGGGTGCACGCAGCCATGGCCGCAGATGGCGACGACGACATTCTTATGACGGCGAAAGGAGCAGGGATTAGCGTACGGAGAAGGCGGGAGGGAGCATGGTGTGTGCTACAGCACGGCCTGGCGCGGTGCCATCCATGGAACGCGGCGGTCTTGTGTACGCCTCCATGCGCACATGCATATGGCCAGGGACAGCGCCGATGCTAGCTGCCGACCCGGTCGGCGCCGGAGGCCGCGCCGACCACCCCTTGGTAGACCGGCCACGGCCCGACCGCCCACGGCGCTGGCCCGCTCGGCGGGCGCGGCGTCTTCGTCGCGTCGTGTCGCCGCCGCCGCCGCCGTCGCTTTAGGGTTCAGGTTCGCCGACGTTAGGGTCTGCGACCTCCCCTCCCCTCCATTCCTTCCCGGCCATAGAAGGAGCCCGGCCGGCCTGGCCGCGCCGTCGACACGCGGCGGCTCGGCCGGGCGGTGAGCTTTCGGCGGGCGGGGCGCCGCCGAGCTCGGGCGGGTAGAGACCCATCCGCCGGGTATGGGTCGGGCAGCCGGGGAGCGAAGGTCGCCATGGCCGCTGGAGCTCGGAGCGGGCGGCGTCTATGGCGTCGGCGAGGTTAGGGTTAGGAGAAGAAGAAAGGGGGAGGGAAGGGGGCGCCGCCTGCGGCGGGGGCGAGCGGCGAGGCGGGGGTGTCGGTGCGGCACTGCGCGCGCGGGAAGACGATGGCGCTGGGGCGTCGGTGCAGCCCTTAGGCGGCGTTTAAGACACGCCCCGAGGGACGGGGTCGGGTTCGTGGTTTAGTCGCTGCGAGTGCGATCGGGAGGCTCGGCACAGAAAGGAAGCCCCGGGGCACAGAAAGCCCGGCCAGTGCATCGCTCTGGGTGCCTGGCTGGGTCAAACAAAGACCACGGTACAGCGAATGGAGTGTGCTCGTTAGCAGCAGCGCAGTAATGTTGTCTGAATTCTTTCTCAGTGTATATCAGGCATGGCAATCGACTCCAAACCTTCCTAAAGCTTTCATAACGTTGTCATCGGACATCGGTGTTTCTTGAAATCATATATAGGAATAACATTGACAGGTTGACAACGTTTCAGATGTCCTAAGGCTGTCTCCAACAAGAGACTCATATCTAAAAATAGGACCCTCATCGTACATTTGCCTCCGAGAAACGAGCTCCAACAGCTGACCCAAGCACCGAATGCGTTTTGGGCACCGGCTCGGTCGAGGCGTAGAAACGCGTCGCCTCTCTCCACGCAAGGCAAATCTTCGACGAGACTTGTGGCTGTCGTGGCCACTCCATAGCCAAGCATCTTCGGTGAGACTCTCAGCGGCTGCATGGCGCCCACCCGCGGCCAGGCCGCGGGCGTGAAGCGGGGCACGAGCGGATCGGAAGCTTCGACGCATCGACCGGCGGCATGGATGCGGGAAGACGATGGACGCCGCGACGCGCGGAAGGCGACACCGCGGCGGGGGCCCGTGCCGCCGAGATGCGTCCGCTCGCGCGCGATTTGGATGTCCGACGATGGCGCTGGGCGGCGATTTAGACGACGCGTGGCGGTGATTTGACGCGGCGCGGCTGGATTGGATTTGGTGGTGGGCGGGCTTCGCGGGCGGTGGGGGAAGACACAGGCAGGGGAGGTGAAAGAAACATTCTATTTTTAGGTTGGCTGTTGGAACGGCGACGTTTTGGGTCCGTGATCCATCCCCCGTGCGTGATGTATATCACCGGATGGGTCTCGTTTTTTGTAGGTCTTCTGTTGGAGATAGCCTAAGCATTCGAGCAGCTGATGTGTGTCAAATGCATATGCTCGCAAAGAATTCAAACAATTTCATTCAAACGAGGTGCAAAATGCAGAAATATGTCGCAACGCCTTCCAGCTCATCGTCCCCAAGCTGGGGCCGGGGCATTTTCAACCCTGCCTTGTAAAAGCCTATGCACAGATCATCAGTTCAACTTTTTCTTTTTGCTACAAAAAAAAAATACAGTGTTGTATATTCATTAGACCAACAATCAGCATCCGTACAACATGAAAAAAAAAAATCTGATACAAAGATCAAACTAAGCCCTTTACGAGTGCCTGACAGCTCAAGACCAAATAAGCAGGAGAGATAGAACTACAGTGTCTCTTATTTAACAGAATCTCTTGGTTTTTTTTCTTCTTATTTTAGAATCATCTATTTGGCATTTATTCTTGGAAAAAGTCTGAATTACTACCTCCATGTATACACTAAGTCCGGATGACCCCTAAAAGTAACAAAAGGTTTATTTAACCCCCTCCTTTTGCTAAACCGGTTCATATTTCACCTTTGACGCATACGCAAAACCAAACTTGTTGACTTGACCGGTTTATTTTTGTTGACACGCATCAGCTACATTAGGTGGAAGGTACGTAGGTTTTGGTTTAGATTAATACCCATCGTATTGGCCCCTTTGTTTAGCACACTGCTAGCGGCTCGAAAGAATACACAAGATGATGGACCTGATATGCTTTCTTAGAGCAGCTCGAAGATCATTTGTGTGAAAAAAGTACTAGTTATTGCCAAGCCAAGAATATTTTAGTCCATTTTATGACAATGTTACTTACGCACTTGCTTAGCTTTTGTGTGAAAAAGTACTAGTTGTTGCCAAGCCAAGAATATTTTAGTCTATTTTTACATACTTGCTTAGCTCTCAAAGGATACTGATGTGGTCAGTAAACATTGTGACATTTTTTATGCTAAAAGTTATCGTTAGCTTCACTTTTTTTTTTTTGCATGTCAAACTATTGAATAATTGATACGTGCCATGTAGGGGCTATTTTGAACCAAAACATGCATGTTTACCACGTCAGGTAGCTGAGGTGTCAATCCTAGTAAAAAAAAAAAAAAAAACGGCCAAAGTTGTGTCAAAGGTGAAATATGATCCGGTTTAGCAAAAGTAGGGGGTTAAGTAAACCTTTTGTTACTTTAGGGGTCATCCGGACCTAGTGAATAGATGGAGGTAGTAATTTGGACTTTTTCCTTTATTCTTTGAGTGTCCTTTTAGTGAAGCTTGCTGGATAGTACTTGGGATTAATTGGAATTGCTCTCTTCCACCACTGGACATGCTGATTTAAGCCAGAATTGACTTTGGGGCAACTTTCTTCAGGGGAGATAATGATTACAGCTTGCTGGTCCATTTGGAATATGAGGAATGATCTCATTTCTAAAAATAAGCAGTGTACTTATGCAAATTGGAGCCAACACTTCAGAAATCAATTGGATTTGATTTGTATCAAAGCCAAACCGAGCCTTGATGGCCAATTAAAATTGTGGTTGGAGAATATCCCCTAGTTTTCTCTTTTTTTTTAGTTTGAGCTTTGAAAGCTCCAAAAAATTTTGTAGCACACCTCGTGCATTGTAAACTTTATCTATTTATTCAATGAAAAAGATTAAGTGGGGGTTTTTCCCCCACTGAATCCCTAAAAAAAAAAGTGAACAGAACAACGATAGCTGAAAAAGGCGGTGTTACCAGTTTCAAAAATATACGGACAGTCCTGTAACAGAGAGATGGGCTCCGCGGTGGGCTGACCCCCATTGCAGGCCTGGGCTGGTGAGATCCTACTGGACTTGCCATGCTATTTTGGTCAGGCCAGGCTGGCTTCGGCCTGGATCAGAAAGAGCCCATCAGGTGTACTCGTACAAATGTCGCAACGCCGGCCTCAGAAATGAGCCCCAGGGCATTTCTGTAGTCTACTTGATTTGTTGGGTTGGCGCGGTTTTGTAGGCAGCACATGTTTTATTCGTTCAATTTTGTGCGAGAGCTACACTGATTGAATCATGTGGGTGCCAAATTAAGAAGAGCATTTAGTTAATGCCTTAATGGTAAAGGCATCAAAACGTCCTGATCTTCAACAGAAGAGTTGAACTGCGCCAAAGAGCAAAGACACGGCCAGAACTAATATATGTTGATCGAACGATCGATCTATGTACGAAAGTGCCTAAAAATTTTGGTTCAGTTTGGAGCAATTTGAGCTTTGAGGAGGGCAAATGATCGATAGCGCCGAAGATGCCATGCATCGCTGGGTGCCTGGGTCAAACAAACCACGGAGTATGCTCGTCAGACACGAAACTACGAAAGGCGTAGTAGCAGCAGCAGCGGTCAGGCAGCCACTCTGTTTACTAGACTGGTCCACCAGGGGCGCTGGGCTCGCCACGCCTAGGGCACCACTGAGGCAGAGAGACAACATAGAGATAGTGATAGGCCATGCCAGATTTGCCAGTATCGTCCGGGCAGCCATGTGCCCGTTGCCTACCGAGAATCACAGCTGGTTGCCGGCCGCATGCAGCCACCAGGACTGTGGCGCGACGCCACAACCGTGCGAGCTTTTGTGCTGCAAAAGCGGTCGCCTCCATACGAAAACAGTGGTGCGCAGCCAGCGTGGCGATTGATGTCCAGCAACCAAACAGTACTGTCCCAAGAAATGGACCTCTGCACTCATCTTTCATATCACGGCATCTACTGTAGAGCACAAGAGCAAATGCCCCCGGTTTTCAGGTTCACACTGACACACAGTTCGAACCTCACATCACTCTTGCCAGCCACCGCCGGCACAAGAGCTCCATCGCGCATCGCATCGGCGCGAAGCCACCAGGCACCAGCAGAGGCTGCGCACGCACCCACCACCAAGTCCAGAGTCCAGAGTGACCGAGTCCAGAGTCCGTTGTGACAGCAAGGACGACGCGCCCACGGCCTGGCCGTTGCTGCAGTAGTGCTCGCCAGTGCACGCACGAAGTCACAAGAAACGCAAAAAAAACGCCCGGCTCGAGACATACGGTGTTTCAAGTCGATGCACGGTGCCATATTGGCGTATGCATGTACCTGCTAGTACTGTATACCTACCTGATCGAGCTCGGGCAGAAGATGATGCTGTAGTACCGCTGGCGCAGGGTGTGAAGCCGTGTGGAGCCGACGCCGGCGCCGTCGTACGCGCAGCAGTAGGCCGTCGGGCACACGCGAGGTAGCGAACTCGCGTAGACTACCCACGCAAGTGCTCGGACTCTGGCAGCCATGCCGGCACACCACGTACGCTAGAGAGAACACAGACAGTACGTACGTGCAGCCCTCAGCCCCCGTTTCCTGGGGAGGATGCTCACTCGTGTGTGCCTCTCCCTACGTCGCAGGCGAGTCTAAGAGAGGCTCTGTGCGCGCGATGTGGCGGCAACCCACAACAGCTAATTCGTCTAGATGAGGACGCTTGCCATTGCACGCGGGTGAGTCCAGGAACGGCTCCATGCGGTTTGGCGGCGGCTGGCAACTCCCTTCTTCATCGTGTAGATGCATGCCGGTGGGCGCCTCCTGCCATCGTGCAGTGTGGCCCCGACCGGCTACCAACTAAGTTCAAACGTGCATGCTTGTATGCGCATATGTTGCCCCTGTGGTGGGTCTCTGGGAGCATTGGCAAAGGTTCTGGGGCCAAGTTCAGATCTATCTCGGCCAACGGCGAGGTTTTTCTTGTAGAAGGCGTTGCTAAAGAACCTTTACATTTGCTTCTCGACAGCTGGCTAAGGCGAAAGCGAAGCGCAGATCTATCTCGCCCAACGACGAGATTTTTCTTGTAGACGGCGCCACTGAAGAACCTTTGTAGCTATTTCTCCTCCGCACTTGGTTAGAGCGAAAGCCTCGCTCAGTTTCTGCTTGGCTCACAATGATTACGATACAGCGTGATACACTTACCTGGAGGCATCATTGAATAGCTCTTATGTCTTGGTGCAGTACTCCCTTCTCTCGCTAGTTTGTTCTAATTTGTGGTTCTGCCACTTTTCACCCTAGTCTATGTGTTGTTATTTCCCTTTCAAACCATTTATAATTTTAAACGAGCCATTTTAGTTAGGGGTTTTTTCGAGCTTGATTGGTTGACCACCAATCTTTGCCATGTCAATTTCACGGCAACCCAAAATGTGGGTGTACCAATATTAGGGCAAGCCACTATCTTGACAAGGCAATCTAGGTTGGTTTGCTACCCACAAAAGAGGAAAATGTTGCCTTACCAATAAAAAAAAAGGAAGAAATTGTCAATACTTTGGCAGCAAACCAATTGCATGCCAAGTCCTTGAACTTGCCAATGTTTTGGCTTGGCAAAAATTTACTTGCATCCAGTCATGCCTTAATTATATTCATGCAGGGAGTAATCGTCCCGTTGACGTTCTAAAAAAAAAAAAAACGTTCAGTTCATGTTGAAGACATTAAAACATTCAGTTAAAAAAAAAAAATTATGATGGCCGGCCGCCGCCGGGCGTGGCTTCCGGTGCCTACATACAAGGACGCCGGGTTGGACCGGGCCCGCCGTGTGATGGCGGACGACGAAACAGCGCCAGCGGACGCGATCGAGGGGGTTCGCCTAGCGGTGCTCAAGAAGGCCACCGCTCCTCGCTACGCATGATGCCCGCAACACCCCCATTGCACAACACCCCTCAGGAGCGTGAGGATAGCAGCGCAGCCGCCGCGAACGTCCGGGTCGCCAAGCGTGGGGAAGCCCTCATCTTGCAGCGGCTTCGACGGTTTCAGGGGAAAACGACAGCGGAGGCCAAGCTGGCGTACGATGTCATGTTCGGCGACGACCCGTGGAGGCGGATGCCGAAGTCGTTACGGGAGCTCTTCCCCCAACATCACACACCCTTGGCAGTCTCCGTGGGCGCGCTGGGGCGCCGGCGCATGAGCGCCACCGCTGATCCACGGATCCGTGCCGGTACGCCGCGCAATCTAGGTTGTCTAACTGCGGAGTAATCCGCTTAGAATGAAAGGTTGGGGAGTGACGCACAGTGGCGGAGCTCGTCAATTTTGACGCCTAGGGCCACTACAAAAGCATATATACTCCATGCACCGGATCAAAATACCTTTCACACTAGGTTGAGTACCGGTATAGACAACAACAACTAGCTTAAAGATAATATTTGATTTTATACTTAAATTTACAAAATAATGGATAGAAACATAAAGTTTGAGATGATAGAATAACTTTTTCATCTGAGATTTTGGTCCATAAAAACGATATAATGTCTTCATCTTTTCTAGTACCTCCATCCTTTTCAACTAAAAATGGCATATACTAATAAATTAATGATTCAGCTGCTTGTCTTGGCAAGGAACAGAGGCAACACAACTGGTACCAAGAACTTAGATTTGAGATTTGAACAGCCGGTACCACCATACCAATTAGAACTCGGATTTGAGATTTTCAGAATGGGAATGGAATTACCCAATACTCCAATCTAGAGTGGCATGCATGCAATCGGAAAGCAACACAGAGCCGCCTGTGGCCTGCTTGGCAGCCTGCCTACAGCGTGCGTGCATGCGGTTTGTAGGGCTTTTGGCTGTTGACCACCCACGCGGCCACCCATCTACGCCGAGGCCCGAGATGGTCTGCTGCCATTTGCGCTGCCTCTAGGCTCTCTTCTCTGTATTGGGTCGGGAACCCACAATATTTGGCCCAACTAACTAGGGCCAGGCCAGATCTTATAAGGGGTTCTTTGGGCCACGCCTAGGGCCATGGCCCTAGTGGCCTTAGGCCCAAATCCCCCCCCCGGTGACGCATAATGTAATATCCTAACTCCCTGAACGCGCAAAAGCACGACCGCGCCAATATACGGATGTAAAAACTCTTCTCTTAATATAAAGATGCGCAAATCATTTGGCATTTTGAAAAAAAAAAAAAAAAAAAAACGGCCTGATGTTCAACGGGAGAGTTGAACTGCACGAAAGAGCAAAGACGACCCGATCTACTGTTGATCGATCTACCCACGAAAAAGCCCTAGATTTTTGCTTGAGTTTTGAGCGATTTGAGATGAGAGGAGAGCCAAAAAAAAAAAAAAAAAAAAAAAAAAAAAAGGAGCGATTTATTTTCAGTTCATGGCATCGCTGTGTGCGTGGGTCAAACAAACCACAGTAATGCCCTACAGCGAACGGAGTACTGTATGCTATATGGTCGTCGGACACGAGACAAGAAAAGGTAGCATGATGAGCAGTAATGATGTCTGAATTTATTGGCATGCCAGGGCCACAAGTGGCGCTGTTCTCGCCACACAGGACATGGATACGCTGTTCACGCAAACAGTGGTACTTCTGACTAGTGTATGCACTGTCCTCGTGCCTTTTTCCTGCAGTTTAGCGGGAGAAGATAGCCTTGAAGAGAGCTAACCCATTTGCCACCAGACTCAAGACCGCCGCAATCAGACCGAAGACGGCGACGGCAAGGACGACGCGCCACGGTCCTGAAGCCTGTCTGCCGCCGCTGGTGTTTGGCCCGGCCGGTGCCGCCGCCGTTGATGAGCGGCATAAGGTGATGGTGTAGGTGAAGGTGTCAACGCCGCCGGCGCCGTCGTGCGCGTATCTGTACGCCCGCGGGCACGTCTTCTTGAACAGCTCCGAGTACGCCGACAGCTTGCAGGTGCCTCTATCCTAGAACATGGTAATTTCAGCTTCTACCGTTGCTCTCCCAGTGGTTACAATTCCTATCGATCAGCGGCAAGCCAACGACGACATATGCCATGCCATACAAAAAAAGATGGCTTCGTCAACGGTGATTGTAGGAGCGTACGTCTAAGAATTGCATTGGCTCGGTGCGGGAGAATCTCATGAGTGCATTATTAAACCAAGCATAAACATCTCAACTGGTAGAAGCAACCGATTTGTACTGGCGACGACGGCATTGTCATCATGATTCATGTCTACACAAGGCCTAGGGAAAAGCATCATCCACAAGAGGCCAATGAACAGGTGCAAGATCCAGCATATGCCTGCGCTGTGGGGGTGCGCGCCCTCACAATCCGCCGAACGAAATCTCATGGGCGGTGGCAACCTCTGCATCTGTAACTGTTACAATGTTGATCCTGCATGCATACATGCATATTAATTAATTAATACATGCATATAGTACCTATCATCTGCTTTACTGATATGCCCAAATGCCGTGTTCACGGGTAGCAACTTGTGCGCTAAGTCAGGAGAGGACCACCCTACTCAAGATTGTTATTATTTTACATAAGATCAGTACTCAAGATTCCATCCCAGAGGTACACATGAGAGTTATAATCTATCATCTACTCTACTGATATGAGAGCACAAGCTGCCGACAAGGAGGTGTGGGATGAATAAAGTTTGATTCTTCCTTAGGTAAATGAATAAAGTTTGACGCATGATTTATCTGTTCAGGACGGAGTAATTAAATAAGTTGCCTCCTCATATATTCAATTCTGAAGCCTTAGTTTTTCCCCCGAAAAGGGAAAGAATGCCCGGCTTGCTGGTACATTCCGTATCACATGCACGCATGCATGATTACCTTCTAATCAATTCCATATGACATCCTTCTTCTTCTTTCATACAGGATGTGATCGAGTCCACCAGGGGCCCTGGGCTCGGGAAGAGGACAGAGGAGAAGGTACTCCCTACGTGTTCTAGTGTGATAGGCCATGTCAGATTCACATTGACGTCCGGGCAGCCATATGTGTTGCCTGCAAGTGGCACGCAGCAGTACAGTGGCTGACTGCAGAAGGCCATGGTAATGACAAAAGATGCATGCATTGTACGTTTACAATGCCATCCGCCGCTGCCGCTGGCGCCTGCTGCTCTGTGTCTTGTACCATGCATGGCCAATTAGCCCAGCTACAACTAGGGACGATCATCATCCTCATCCTGCATACGGACTTCAGAGATCAGAACATCAGAATGTGATGTTTTTGCAAGTTCAAACTTCCATTTCGTAGTAGTAGATAGACAAACCTAGGTAAATGTGGCACTCATCATATCTGAAGTAGGTTCAATTCAGGTCTTTTTTCCCGGTCCAACAAAACACAGCCATGGGTGTGTTTAGTTGGTGAAATATTTTGGGTATGACTAATGTAGCACTTTTTGTTTGTATTCAGTAAATATTGTCCCACCATGGCCTAAGTAAAGCTCAAAAGACTCGTCTCGCACTTTTCAACCAAATAGTGCAATTAGTTTTTGTTTACCTACATTTAACGCTCCATATATGCGTCAAGAGATTCCATGTGACGGGTGTTGTAGCACTTTTTGGGTTTACTTTTCGTGAACTAAACAGGGCACAACGAATAATGCTTGCATTGCCTCGTCGTCATGTCCATGCAGATTAGCCAGTGTGACGGTTTAATCAATTCATTTCAATCATCTGGATCACACTCATATAGCCCATTGGGTGCATGCAATTAATTAATACATGCATATAGCTAGATCTCCTTGAATAACACAAGCAATATCTAGCTAGATCCAGCTAGGTAGCTTCTTGTCAGTGTTCTTATTACCCCTTTTCTTCTGCATTGCTTAAAGATCGAGTAATGCACGAATCACTTGGTTTTCTCACTGTAACAGGAGTACTTTTGTTCTAATCAGCTAGTGCTCCTGAGTCTCACTCACGTAATGGTACACTTCTTTGATGGGAAATTGGATGGATGCATGTCCCTTCTTTGATGGGAAATGGGATGATGCATGTCCTGAAAAACACACGGCGGGCGCTCACATGTTAAAACGAATTGCTGATCAACTGCAGCAAAAGTCCACGGTGGAATGGACCCGCACCCACGCTCGCGCTCATCTTTCAGGTCACGCCAATATGAATTGCAACTTTTTGCCATGGTAATGGGGGAAGAGCTTGCATTTTAGCCATGGTAATGGCACGCAGTACTCTACTACTAGTGGCTGACTGCAGAGGCCATGGTAAGGGCACAAGATGCATCCATGGCCATGCGCGGCGAGCTGCCCTTGGGATTCACATCAGCACATGCAGAGGGAATGATGCATGCAATGCAATGCCTCGTCATCCCTGATCCCCATTTGTTTTGTGTGACGACTTTCTGCAAACGGGTACTACAGCTACAGTACGTACGTTGTTCCTTTCGTAAGAGAGATTAGAAAGGAATGAGATGTATTCCATTGTCGTGCACATAACATGCACATTTCACTGTAACAAAACAACAACCGCTCCGATAATAGTGACGGTTTTTTCAATCCATTTCAATCACCTGGATCATACTCATAGCGCCCCATTTTTGGTTGCATGCAATTAATTATTTTTGAACAAGGGAAACCCCATTTTCATTACATGATAACGGAAATCCAACAGTTTAAGAGATGTTCAGGCAGCAAAAGAACAAGATAGTAGAGGCTGAGGGGCAGGCTCCCCCAGTCACAGCACAGAATACGGGAAACAAGCACTGAACTGATAACGTAGCAACATAAGCATACTAGGTAAAAAAACACCAACTAGTCATAACACCACAATGCTAACAGTCTTGTGAATCAACCAGTAGCCAGCTTCATTCATTCTGATTGTCTTCGATCATCGTCTTCAGCATCTTGTAGCATGTGGATCTGGCGCGCTTCTTGTTGTTCTAGGCCGGGTGCATGCAATTAATTAATGCATGCATATAGCTAATATCAGGCTAGATCAACAAGCCAAGGCAGCTTCTTGTCACTGTTCTTGTTACCCTTTTTTTCTGCAGTTTAGGGGACCGGCTAGCCTTGAAGACACCCAACGCATGTGCCACCAGATGACCAGACTCAAGACTGCCGCCACCGCAGCCAAAATGGCGACGGCAAGGCCGAGCCACTGCAGTCCTGAAGCAGCGCCGCCGCCTGTGTATGGAGTGGTGCTGCCGCCGTTGGTGAGCTGCAGGTTCCTCGTCGTCTCCGGTGCCTCCGACCTGGGGTTGGTGTGCTTGCCACTGCACGTACGCAGACACAAAATTAAAATCATACACAAAGGAAACGATTAACGTCCAGAGATGTTTAAGGTCGGTGCATATATCGGCGTATGTAGTCTTGTACATATTACCCGGTCGTGCTCGGGCAGAAGGTGATGCTGTAGTAGAAGGAGTCACCGCCGGCGGCGCAGGTGAAGGTGGAAGCCGGCGGTGTCGTACGCGTAGCTGTACGCCCGCGGGCACGCCGCCTTGAACAGCACCGAGTACGCCGACGGCTTGCAGGTGCTGGGAGTCCCGTACGCGCCAGTGCAGCAGTACTGGGGCGACCCGAACGCGACGCACGCGCTCTTGCACGCCACGGCGCCGGTGACGCGCAGCTCGGGCGGGCACGCGGCGTTCAGGTCCACCACGCACCCCGTCGGCGCGCAGTTGCCGCCGCCGCCAGCAGGAGCAAGAAGAAAGGGCAGATTGAACCCATCCACCAGGCTCACGTCTTAGGAGTCCATCCCGGCGCTCCCATTGTCGAGCGTGAACTCGGCGAGCGTGGCCGGCGGCACGGCGTTGCCGCCTGCGCAGTCCAGGCGGCCCGACCCGCAGTCGCCGGTGACGCAGGAGAACCTGGCACTGCTGTCATCAGTGGAGCAGACGGTCCGGCACCAGACGCGCGCGGCCCAACCACCCGGACGGCATGGCGACGATCTCCGATTGGCCCGGCGTGAGCTCGAAACCTTTGGTGTCCGGCGCCGCCGAACTCGCCCGCCCGGAGGAGATCGCCGGCTACACCGTGTAGCTGTAGCTGTTGGTGATGTTGAACGACTTGCTGGAACCAGCAGCAGCAGCACCTGATCGATGCATGGGGATCGATACACGCGCACAACATTAGTTGCAAAACGAAATACTATATATCATGTTCATGGACGACATACATCGATAATGTATATCATCAGCTGGTTACCAGTAAAACCGACTGCCAGGAGAACTAGAGCAAGAGATCGGCATGCCGCCACCACTAGTACCGACGCCATTGTGTGTGTGTGCCGTGCATGTGTGCAGTGTCTAGCTAGTTGGGCCGTCGGCACCCACGCACTAGCTAGGCAAGGTTAAGGACTGAAGGATTCAGGTGGCATGCATGCTCAACGTTGCCAAGGCAGGCGAGCGTGCGTGTGCATAGGCCACGGCTCGTGCGCTACAAGTGCATGCAGGTGCATCGTGCATGGTGCCAACCGGCCGGCGTCCGGCGGGCGCACGCAGCCATGGCCGCAGATGGAGACGATGACACTCTTATGACGGCGAAAGGAGCCGGGATTAGACGGAGAAGGCAGGAGGGAGGCGTGTGCGAGCATGGTGTGTGGTACAACACGTCCCGGCCGGCGAGGTGCCATGCATGGAACGCGGCGGTCTGGAGTCTCGATGCGCACCATTTCTGTGTGCATGGAACATGCATGGAGACTGACGGCGTGCGGGTTCGCGGTTTAGTGCCGCGAGTACGGTCGGCAACGGCATATCATTTCTGTGTGCCAACACATTAATATCGTTACAGTTTAGAGTAGAAGATTGCTACCCGGTGCGAGAAAGGGATCAGTGGGTGAGCCAACCGAGGAAAATCAACTTTGCAAAAGAGATTTGGGGGAGAGGGGAGAGGGAATCCTTCGTCTCCAAGCTCGGCGAACCGCGGGCGTGGAGGGCGAGGACCAAACTGGCCATGGAGCCCTGAAGAGGATTGGGGGCCATGGGGGGGAGGGGGTGGAATCAACCTCCACCATCTGAAGGGGCCGCCTCCGCCGTTGCCGCCGCCACAAGGTCCGTATGGCTTCTACCCGCCGCCGCTGCCGCAACATCCTTTTCCCCCGCCACCCCAGAACCAGGGTCATTATCATCAGAGGCCAAGCAGACTAAGAGGGGGCAGCAAGGAGGAAGAGGAAGACATAATCAAAATCAGGGTCAAAACCAAGGTCAGAGAGGGGGCTGGACAGGGGCAATCCAAACTGAAATCTCATGTTTGGTTGGGACAATTGATGCAACCTTATTATGTCTTCCTGTCCTCCTTGCTGCCCCCATAATAAGGGGGAAGCAAGGAGGAAGAGGAAGACAGAATCAAAATCAGGGTCAAAACCAAGGTCAGAGGGGGGCTGGACAGGGGCAGTCCCAACTGAAATCTCATGTTTGGTTTGGACAATTGATGCAACCTTATTATGTCTTCCTGTCCTCCTTGCTGCCCCCTCTGACATAATAAGGGGGCAGCAAGGAGGAAGAGGATGCAACCTTAATCCTCTACTCTAAGTGTGCTTATGAGATATGATAGCATGGATCATGAACATGATGGATCGTCAAGCTCTCTCATTGGAAAAGCAAAGACCCGGAGATCAAGGCAAAGGTATACTTGATAGGTCTTTGACGTTTGGTGATCAAGACACTATAGAGAGTGTGATCACGTTTTGAATAGAAAGCCGACTATCAAGAAGGGAATTCCACGGCTAATCCAAATTTGAAGTGCCTCTAGTTTCATTGTGACTTGCATATGCATTTAGAATCTAGCGCACTAACTTCGCCTTTGAGATTGATTGTGAAATTGCTAACACACATGCACATGGAGATGTACACTTGGTGGTGTTGGCACATTTGCAAAGGCGCTGGTGGTTTGCAGGGCTGAGTTCGGTTTTGAGAAAATTAGATGCCTATTTTCTATTGCGTCGGATGCAATTTGTCGGAGAAATCTTGATAATGGTTGGCGTTCGGTTGGCACGACTCCTCGGACATTGATGTGGCCGCAATGGACGATGTGGACTGGCCGCCATTCTTCGGTCCGATGACGGCGGAACTAAGCACGCCCCCGTTCTCGGGAGGCCAACACGGCGTCGTGGATGTCGAGGAGACCGCGCGTTCCACCTCAGCCGGTGACGATGGGGTCGCCTCTCTCCTCGATATACCGACTCCCTTATAGCGAGGTTGAAATGCTTCACAAGCAGGTTCTGCGTAAGTCGTCATCGCCGTTGTTGCCTCTACCAGTTCAGAACTCGCCGTCGCCAACAATGCCGCACCGCAGCAAGAGGATCGCCACTCAGCCGCTCTCGTGTTTTCCGGTCGCAAAACAGGGGTGAGATATTTGTGATGCAGCGGATGGGGTTCATCGATAGGTGTAGGGAGCCCTCCACTGCGGGAAAACAGGACAACTTTCACGAGGACCCCTACCCCTCTCATAAGGAGACGTTGCGGCAGCACTTCACCGGAGAGAGTCCGAGGCGGTCGAGGCACCACGCTAGCCGATGCACCTGATCGTTGGTGACAACTAGGTAGTTTGATTAGCGAGTAACAGTGTCTTGACCTCCTTATGCTAGGGAGGGCTGATCTAATTGTACAACTGTATGCGGCGCGTCGTTGTAAAATTTACTGACGCAAAGCTTTTGCGTATTTGAGGAAAATTAAACTGCTCCTAAAACCAGTAAAAGCAGAGGCTTGGAGATAATGGAGTCTTGGTGGGGACTGCCCGGATCTATGTCGTGGTTGGTGAGCCGCGCTGCCCTATAAATATACCCGCTAGCTCTTCATCCAGCACCATCCAAACCAGCCACGCACGCACAGCACAGAGACAATGGCGTCGGCGGTGGTGGCATGCCCATCTCTTCTTGCTCTATTAGTCCTGGCCGGCGTTTTTACCGGTAAGCAGCTGATGATAGAATATCGTGGTCTAATTGGAGCGCAGTGCTAATGTTGTGCTTGTATCCATGCCGATCAGGTGCTGCTGCTGGTTCCAGCAAGTCGTTCAACATCACCAACAGCTGCAGCTACACGGTGTGGCCGGCGATCTCCTCCGGGCCGAGTTCGGCGGCGGCGGACACCACGGGTTTCGAGCTCACCCCGGGACAATGGGAGATCGTCGCCGTGGCGTTCGGGTGGTCAGGCCGCGTCTGGGGCCGGACGCTCTGCTCGACTGAGAGCAGTGGCAGGTTCACCTGCGTCACCGGCGACTGCGGGTCGGGCCGCCTAGAGTGCGTGGGCGGCAACGCCGTGCCGCCGGCCACGCTCGCCGAGTTCACGCTCGACGATGGTAGCGCCGGGATGGACTCCTACGACGTGAGCCTGGTGGATGGGTTCAATCTGCCCGTTCTTGTGGCTCCTGCTGGCGGCGGCAGCAACTGCGCGCCGACGGGTTGCGTGGTGGACGTGAACGCCGCGTGCCCGGCCGAGCTGCGCGTCATGTCGTCGGTGGCTACTACCGGCGCCGTGGCGTGCAAGAGCGCGTGCGTCGCGTTCGGGTCGCCCCAGTACTGCTGCACTGGCGCGTACGGGACTCCCAGCACCTGCAAGCCGTCGGCGTACTCTGAGCTGTTCAAGACGGCATGCCCGCGGGCGTACAGCTACGCGTATGACGCCGCCGGCTCCACGTTCACCTGCGCCGCCGGCGGTGACTCCTACTACAGCATCACCTTCTGCCCGAGCACGACCGGGTAATATGTACCGACCTGTCGACCTGAAACACCTCTGGGCGTTAACCGTTTCATTTGTTTGCGATTTTAATTTTGTGACATAACTGAATTGTGTATATTTGTGCTTGCCAATGATGGTGCGAGCAGTGGCAAGCACATCAACCCCAGGTCGGAGGCACCGGAGACGGCGGGTGACCTGCTGCTCACCAATGGCGGCTGCACCACTCCATACACCGGCTGCGGCAGACAGGTCAGCGGCGCTGCTTCAGGACACTGCTGTGTTGAGTGTGCTGCACCACTCCAAACACCGTGGCGCGTCGTCATTGCCGGCGCCATTTTGGCTCTGGTGGCGGCGGTGTTGAGTGTGGTGGCGAATTTATTGGCTCTCTTGAAGGCGATCTGCTCCCGCTAAACTGCAGAAAACAAGGTGCTAATTCCCTTGTTTGCTTGCGTTGATTCCAGGAGAACTATATGCATGTATTAATTGCTTCCAGACTTGTTGTTATTTTTATCAATAAAAGCCCAGTAGGGAGTCAAACCCCTCCTTTTTCATTAAAAAAAAATTACTTCCACCCCGCCTGGAGTGCTTACATCCAGAATAGTAGCAGCGTAGCCTTTTTGGTGCATATATCGAGGGAGTGTTCGTTTTATGCCCTACTACTAGCTAGCTAGCCCTAGCCCCAGCCATTCCTGGCTCATATGTCCAGTCCATGGCCATTGCCCATGCATGGCTGGCCGGCATGCTGGTGGCATGCTGGTTTGCCCAGCGCGTCTGCAATCGACTGCCACTGACATGGCAAGATCTGCTGCTGCGCCATTTGGCCATGCTAAGACGTGAGGTGGAGCCGACAGCTACCTGTGATTCTCGGCTGGCAGGCCGTGCACATGGCTGCCCGGCCGTGGCATGGCCTATCTTCCAGTCGATGGTCGACATAAGGACCTTTTTGGTGCATCAACAGAGGTAACAATAGGGGATGGAAATTTAGCCAGGCTCTGACAATCATCACAAGGTAGCTCTTCTTGAATCAACACAAGAATATCTAGCTACATCAACAAGGTAGCTCTTCTTGTGACTAGTGTACGTACGCCGGCCAGCCGCTGCGCATGCAGCAGCAGATCGACTCAGCACACCTAATAAGCCTAGTACTTGTGTCTAGTGTACGTACGCCGGTAATTAGAACACGATAAAATATCATGAGCTGTTTTACAGGTAAAAATGCCGGCCAGGACTAATAGAGCAACAAGAGATCGGCGTGCCACCACCACCAACGCCATTGTCTCTGTGCCGTGCAAGTGTGGCTGGTTTAGGGGTGGTGGTGGAGGGGCGGCGGTATTTATAGGACACAACCACGATCAGGCAGGGGACCATACAAAAAAAAAAAGAATTTCCGAATTCCTAGACTGTGCCCTTGTTTAGATGGCTAAATTTTGTAACCGAATATCACATCGCATTACACTGAAGACGTTTCGTTTTGTTAGTGGTAAATATCATCCTACCATGGAGTAACCAGGCTTAAAAAGAATCGTCTCAAGAATGTACATCTAAACTGTGTAATTAGTTATTTTTTTTACCTACATTTAATACTCCAAACATATGTCTTTTGGTGTATTTAATGTGATGTGATGGAGAGAAAGTGGGAAAAATGTTATAAACTTTAGCCATCTAAACAAGGCCCTGCTTGCTTCCGCGAACTTTCCCACCGACGAGTTGTTCCTGACACATTCGTCCACCTCCGGCTCACACGGCGACGCGTACACTTTCTTTTGGCACGACTGCAACTGCAGAAGCCAGCCGGCGAGCACCACCATCCCAGAACTAGGCCTGGGATGGTTTGCTCCCTGATCCTTGTATGCTAGCAGAACAGTACTGGCAAGAAAACATGTGACGCCCGTGTTTCCAGGGATTCGTTTTACTGGGATCATGATCCATCCATCAATCCATCCCATCAGTTTGTTTCTCACTGCAACATAGTACCTTTTTCTAATCAGCTGGTGCATGCTCATGTGCTATATGGAATTGATTACAAGCTAATCATGCATGCATCTGCTATATACTGACGACGTATAGAGATACGCGCGCGTGTACGTATTGATCCGGCGGAGTCCGGAACATTAGCTAGCAGCTGCTACGATGCATGCAGCTGAAACACACGCTGCTAATTCAACTTTTGGAGGGTACTGATTATAGCTGCATTCTTTGCCATCTTAATGTTGGAGAGACTACTGAGCACATGTTTCCCCATTGTCCTTTTGCTATGTCCTCCTGGAATCTCTTCAGTTTTTAGCCAACGCTATTCAGTCAGATATACACAATTCAGTTGTGTCAGCTTCACAGTCCTATTTTCATGGAAATTATCATCGCCATGTTTTGGGCGATTTGGTTAGTAAGCAATGACTTCATATTCAGGCAAATTGCACACTCTTTGGGTCCATCAAAGTGTGGCCTCGTAGAGGTTCATGGACTCCTGCAGAGGAGGCTAAGCCTCATCTATCAGAAAGGCCAGAGCAGCGAATTGAACCAGCGCTGTGGAGATGGGACTATGTTGTGGCCCGGACAAAGATACCATACCCATTTGAGCACATACATAGGGGACCATAGATTGAAGTAGGACCACTGCTATATGCCGGTTGGAGAAAGATTTTCTTTTCTAAGGCTACAGCATGCATACGGCCCTTACTCAATTCAGTTCAATCGATCCCTGAATCACACTCCACATTAATTACTCCTAGTCCACAGCATGCATACTCCTCGTAGAATCAATGCAAGCTGGTTGAAGCCTAGTACGAGTGACCAGTGACTAGTGTTCGCCGGCCGGGCAGCCGACGCGGCTGCACGCACTGTCCTTAACGTTTTCCTGCATTTAGCGGGAGAAGATAGCCTTGAAGAGAGCTAACCCATTTGCCACCAGACTCAAGACCGCCGCCACCAGACCGAAGATGGCGACGGCAAGGACGACGCGCCACGGTCCTGAAGCAGCGCCGCTGGCCTGTCTGCCGCCGCTGATGTATGGCGCGGTGCCGCCGCCGTTGATGAGCGGCAGTTTCCCGTTTATCGGTGGCTCCGAGGTGCGGCTCGTGATGGTGGTGGAGGGCTTGCCACTGCAGACAAAAGTCAAAAACTTATATAAGAAAAAAATAAAGCTGAGAATAATAAGATAACAAGGCATGCATTTATCGAAAAAAAAAAAGATAACAATGCTGCATGCAAATTTGTAGGACACCCATAAATATAAGCAACCAAAAGAAACCGTTTACTGTTCTTCAGCCACCCTATGACCCGAAGGCCCAACGAGATTCAGAGGCCCATACTTAAACCCGCAAGCCCAACAACGGCACCTGCCAAAATACTCGGCTCCTCACGCGCACATGGACGCACTTTGCCCTCTTGTGGTGAGTCGGCGCACCGCACCACCGCGCACGGCCGGCGGATTCAAGGGCATATGTTCAAGTGATTGTAGTGTATACCTGGTCGTGCTCGGGCAGAAGGTGATGCTGTAGTATGTATCACCGCCGGCGCAGGTGAAGGTGGAGCCGGCGCCGTCGTACGCGTAGCTGTAGGCCCGCGGGCACGCCTTCTTGAACAGCTCCGAGTATGACGACGGCTTGCAGTTGCTGGGTGTGCCGTACTCGCCGGTGCAGCAGTACTGGGGCGACCTGAACGCCAGGCACGCGCTCTTGCACGCCACGGTGGCGCCGGTGCCCGACTTGACGCGCAGCTCGGCCGGGCACGCGGCGTTGAGGTCCAGCAGGCACCCCGTCGGCACGCAGTTGCCGCTGCCGCCAGGACCAGAAGCCGCGCCCTGCGGCGCCACCAGCAAGGGCAGGTTGAAACCGTCGACGAGGCTGACGCCGTACGAGTGCATCCCGCCGCTCCCATCGAGCGTGAACTGCGCGAGCGTGGCCGGCGGCACGGTGTTGCCGCCCGCGCAGTCCTGGCGTCCCGTGCCGCAGTCGCCGGTGAGGCACGTGAACCTGCCGGTGCCGGTGTCGGTGGAGCAGACGGTACGGCCCCAGAGGCGGCCCGACCACCCGGACTGCACGTCGACGATCTCCCACTTTCCTGGCGCGAGTTCGAAACCCGTGGTGTCCGGCGGCGCGCCGCCGACGAACTGGTCCAGCCGGAGATCGCCGGCCACACCGTGTAGCTGCAGCTGTTGGTGAGGTTGAAGGACTTGCTGGAACCAGCAGCAGCAGCAGCAGCAGCACCTGATCAAAACCAAACAGGACATCAGATTAGCTCTCCGCGCCATAAACAAAAGAACATGCATGATATGCATCGATGAGACGATCATGTGCTCGATCGTTACAAACCGGAAACCGTGAGGGCAACCAGGACTGCCATGACTTGAGCAAAAGATCGGCATTCTACCGCCGATGCCATAGTCATGTGTACTCCTAGGTGGGAGACTGTGTTGGATGGGGAAGAGTGGGGGATGGAAGAGGGAGCCCGGGATAGCCCTTTTATAGCCCCCAGCCGAGAGGTACATGTGGGCCCAAGCATCACATGACAGCTGTCAGCTTCTATGGCCCTCCTGCATAGTATGACCGGCGCGCACTGGTCCCGTCCCGCGACGTCGTCCGTCCTGAACTCGGCGGCTTGTGGCGTGGCCGGCGCGCGCACGGCATTATTGCCGCCCGCGCAGTCATTAAACCATTCTTTCACTCTGACGGTATTCCGATCAAAATCAATGCAAAGACAACAGAAAATGTACGTGATAGTTGAGCTAGGAGTATATACTAGTACATGATATATACTTACAACTACAAAAACAACCTCTCCGTCCCCTCCCTTCTCCTTTGTTTGATGCTTTTGACATGGTTGAAAAGAAATAAGAATCATACAGGTTTAGATTTTGATGCTTTTGGCATGCAACCACCGTACGTCGCCATGATCTGTGTGCAAGGGAGAGTCCCATGCATGGTTTGGTTTTGGCGTGGCGTGGTGGTAGATAGTGATGGATGGATGGCTGGCCGATGCAGCCGGGGGTTCATGTGCTAGCGCAGTAGGTGGGCCCAAGCATTTCCCCTCTTCAGTGCTCACAGCATCAATGTATGCACAAATGCAGGCCTCGCAGCAGACGCCATGCATCGTCTCCCGCTGCAGACGTGTGCTTGGTCGTCGCCGGCACGTTCGATCCACCTCCGGACACACTTCCTTCTGTACCACACTGTCAAGAAGAGAGGTCTCGTCTTGAGTGACAACATAATTTGCAGCTATTATCCTAACGAGGTAATGATTCCACATCTTCCTTGCATACATCTAGCTAGTACAGACGGATTAATTGCATTGTGGTTCATCCAGGTCAAATTTACAGACCTCTCCATAGATGTATTCAGAATGGTTCAGTGCCTCCAATGTGGTTCATTAGCACTAATTAAACAATGGTTACAGCGCCCATGCATATAGGTGGACAAAATCAACCCAATCTTTCAGTTGGGTGCTGCGGTCCCGAACCCAATCACATTCACAACAAAACACCAGTGAACGCTGATGTAATGATTTGGGCCCAGCGTCTGGAGGCCGAGCCATCGTGGCCGTCAATCTCCCCACCTCGGACGAGCACTGCCCGTCCGTCCCGTCCCAGCTTCTCATGCTCCACGTACGTGCAGCGGCCATAGACTACGTGAAAACGAACACTCTCAAACGGATGCGCTAGCAGTTTCATTATGTTTAGATAGATGCTTCGATGCGGCAGGCAGTTGGGGCAAAGCGACGGAGCCAATATAATATAATAATGAATGTGCCCACGGAAATAGCGACGGAAAGGATGATATTCCACGTACTAGTATCTCGATCGATCGATCATTTCCAACGCAAGTGTTTACACAGAGGCGAGGCAGCTCCCACAAATTCAAAGTGGATCCTCTCCTCTCTGTGAATGATCGAGCCACGGAAAGCGGGCAATGGGGCCCAAACGTGGGTCCACTACTTGTCGTTTGCCCGGCCAAGCAATGCCCATCTGTTCCAACGCAAACACGACAGATCGATTCAGGCCCAAACGTGACTCGATCTTGCACAATCACCACCACCCAATCTTCATCGAAATGTAATGGCAGCTGTACTGGCAGTAGTTTGGGGTCCCATCGTCTTCGGTTGCTTCAGGCACATATATAACGAAACACAGGGCCCAACAAGGAGCAGCATCAGCAGCCGGCGAAAAGTAATTAATGCAGATTTGGACGGGACGGGAGATGCATGCAGGATCAGTCGCCTTCTTAGTGAGTAAGTAGACAATAATAGCTACAAAAATGACACCACCCTTCTTCGATCTTTGGTTGACATTTGAGATCGACATCAGACATAGTACTACATCGTTTTAAAAAAATGAAGCTACACGCGCCAGTGGATACTTGCCAATTAACAACAAGAAAGTGTAAAGCATCGCCTCAGCCACAGCGTACTCGATCTCCTCGCATCACATTTGCCAGCGAACACCAGCAACTCTCTCCATCCGCCACGTCCAAGTAGAGAATCCCACTGCGGATCGATCGGCCGCGGTCACGTGCACATGTTTAGGGCGGTCAGGAGAGATAGATGGATGCGTAGGGCGTGATTGGCTTCTTTCCTAACACTGACGATCCAAAGTCATTTGGAAGTACTGCATCAATCTCTGCTTCAGAAAGGCATCCACACTTAGCCATCATCCATCTCTGTCAAGAAAGCGACGCCAGCATGCTATTACAGTATATAAAAAAAAGCGAGCCAGCATGAAGGCTAAGCGAATTCTGCGTAGCTTTTGTTGTGCGCAAGCGCACAAGGCCATGACGACGATATTTTTTTATTATTATTGTACGTATAGTTTGGCAGCGAGTCGGACACCACACCAAACCACACGGCTATAACTGATTATAGCCATCTCTCTCCCTCTCTGAAACTATCTAGCCGGGATAGCTACCAACCTGTGCCGCGTGTGTACACTTCTGTTTGATAGCTAAAACGAATCCTGAAAACACACGGGCACTCACATGTTTTCTTGCCGCCGGCATCGCTGATCGCGGGTCCAATCCAAGCCCACGCCTGACGCGGATACAACTGCCACTCGGATATTTTCTGTCGAATCGATCATTCTCTGGAAACCATGCGGGCCGGCACCAGTCGACCAGTGACTCTTCCCCGTGCAGCAGCAGCAGCAGGGTTGGCCAAGGCCACGTTAGGTCAGGTCGGTTCCCGGCCGTTCATTGGAGTTCCAATTCCAACATGGCGCATGAATCTGTACTATTTTTTCTCAATGCCTCTCATCTAGCACGCCTGCCTACTCAACACATGCACAATACACACACCACATCATATACAAACAAGCCTATAGCTCACGAACACCGCGTCTTTCTAAAGATTACGAAATCCTCAACTCCATAGGCGACGGGCATGTCGCGATCTCATTGTGACTTCCGCGTGTGAGATGCGAGACGTGCTTGGAACCGGTAAAAGCTGCGGCTCCTTCCTCGTCTACTAAAAAAAAACCAAGACCTGAGCGGGGACGATGTCCCCACCCGTATTTCTTTAAGAAGAAGATCTTCCCACCAGATCCCTCGAAAAACCCCGAACCCCGGCCCATACGACATGGGGAGCCCACGCACCCGTGAGAAGGGTCAGGCTTCACACCATGCTTTGGCCGAGGGGGGCCGGGGGGGATTTTTGGGAAATCATGCGCGTCCGAGGACTCGAACCCATGACCGGTGGTGGCTTCCCAACCGGGAGAGCTCACCAACTGATCAGCTATGCTCAGTTCCCCGCTTCCTCGTCTACTCTATAATGACGACGTACGTGCACAAATAATTTGGAAGAGATTAAAACGTTTATAAAATATAGTTTTGTTTGGCTTTGAGGTTTAGCTCAGATTCTTAAAATCTTGACAAACAATTATTTTTCAGAACAAGCATGTGTTTATTTTAATTAAATCCCATTTGCTTTAAGTGTAGGATTTCCTTACACTTAGCCATAACTTTATAGTTATAGGCATGCACCTGCTTTATTTGAATTCAGTTCAATCTCCTGGATCATACTCATCGGCTCATAGCCCAAATGGGTGCAAGCAATACGTACACGCGTAGTTCTCGAATCAACGCAAGCAATATCTAGCTCAACAAGCTTCTTGTCACTGAGCTGAGCATGAGCAGCAGCTGACTGCAGTACACCTACGGAGTACTATGTACTAAGTACTACGTACGTACTCTTGTCGGCTGGCGTAGCGTAGTGTCCTCCTTCATTGCAGCGGCGGCACCTCTGCTTTTTTTTTTTTCAGGATAACTCTTTATTAATCAAGAGTTTTTTTTTTTTTTTTTTTTTTTTGAGAATTACACAGTACAACGCAGACACTCACAACACGCACGCACACTCACCCCTCTGAACACACGTACGCAATCCCTACCCCCCTATGAGCAGGAAGGGCGAAAGCACCGGCGGATCGGAGATTCTCGAAGTCACCATTAGCGCCGTCGTCGTCGACGGAACGCCGCTACCACTTAATGCATAACGCCGGAAAATCCTAGGAAAATCGAAAAAGGTCGCGAGTGGGATTTGAACCGCGGTGAAGTAGCGCCCCATTTGGGCCGTCCCTACCATTGGTTGGATTTCTATTAATTCGCTATTAATCAAGAGTTATAGGTGGAGTGGAAGATTACTTTCGCCTCTTTCGGCCTGCTCACCCTGGAAAATGGGCCTTGGCCCACGAAATTGGCATCCACGCCCACGCAACCAGCAGCAGCGAACGATGGCCCAACCAACCCTCTGCTCACGTGCGCCACCCACCGGCCCCACCTGGCAGCCTCTAGGAAAATAGGAATCCCAGGCCTCCGTACGCCCGCATGCGACGAGAGATGGCTACCGCCGTCAAGCATCGCCGTCTTCTAAAAAAAAGATGTTGTACGGAAGGAAACATTTAAACGTCAAAGACATGAGCTTGAAATCACAAAGGACGGGCAACTTTTTCATACTGACCAGTTTCCAGGCGACTGCTAGCTTTCTAAGCTTTCAGAACACCTACAAGCGTGCTTCTTGAAATCATACTCCTATATAGGAACATTTACAGCTACAGAACGTTTCAGCTGTCCAAATCATTCCCCAATTTGTTGTGAATCAAATGCATTTGCAAGAAAATAATACGAGCACTTGCCTTCAACCTAGCGGAACCAATAAGCAAAATTATCGTTTTTTTTTTCCTCCCACCACCAAATCTACAACAGAAACAAGGAGCAAAATGCAATTACAAAGGTTCGTTCAGCTAAAAGGAAACAGAAATAAGAGGCCAAGATGGTAACAGTACCCACACAAAGCCTTCCAGTTCATCTCAGTCACAGAAATAAATCTTGTTGCTATAGAAAAGCGCACAATCTTGTATTAATTATTAAACCAGCAATTAACATTGGTACAACATGAAAAAACAAAATCTGTAACAAAGATCAAACTAAATCCTTAACAAGTGTCTAGCAGCTCGAGGGCAAAGAGGCAGACATAATAATATTACAGCTTTTCTTATTGAACAGAAAGACTCTTGGTGTCCAGAACAACACTAGCTGAGAAAAGCAATGTCGTACTGCTCTGCCAGTTTCAGAACAATGAGGCATTCATTCCCAAGAACATCAAGTAGGGTGTAGGAAGGTTGCATCATGACATCCAGACCAGCTACAGGACTCTAGTTTACCAGGCTGGACTCTTCTAATGAAAGCCATAACGTATGTGATAGAAACATATACCACAAGAATTATAACACCACTAACTAGAACAGCTAGAAGTTTGAAAACAATTTGCAATGTTAGCTTTTGGATGTTTACTCGTCCGTACAACCTGGAGAAATAATGGGATTGCTATCAGCATAAACAACAAAGACATGCAAAAGTCGACCGCTTGATTCACTAACAAGGTGTTGAAGCAAATGATAAAGTATCCTATCTGGCCCCTTTGAGGTTCTAATGTTAGCCGCACGACACTGGTAAAAGCTGTAAACATACAAAGAACTGCTCCTAAAACCAGTACAGCAGAGATTTGGAGGTAAATTCGGCGATGTCTTATGGGTGTAGTTGCTACACTGGCACGTGCAAGCAGGCATGTGCAATTGTGGAGGAATAAAATGACATGCTATTTGCTTCAACGAAATCGAAAAGCAGGGCTTGAGGAAACCCTGTATCAAACAGTCCCATGCCCGCATTCTCGCCTTTTGTAATGTAGTCGCCAGGAGGAGTGAAAGCAGCAGCGAATGAACCGGCTGCAATAAGCGCAGAGAGACATAACATGCTCTCGGACACATCGGAGAATCTGCTGGATTCCTTCTCGTCTTCCAAGCAACGATTATATCTTAGATTTCTAGCCAAGTCAGATGGGATGGGATAAGCTTTACAGAGCCATAAGCACACTCTCATGTAAACATTCATGAGCTGCATAAAAGAAAATAATATTATGAGACCAGAAAAGAAAAAAGAAGTTTCAAAGTGCATGATGTAGGGACATACCGTAGAGAATGAATAGTTATGGGTATTCTCGTTCCAGGAAACATCTGCTGGTGTGAATCCCTTATTATGGTTAATAATGCTAAGGTTCACCCTTAGATCCATCATAAGAAGGAAGAAAATAAATAAATGCCCATGCTTTACAGCCAGATGTAGTGGTGTGTTTCCTTCACTGTCGCCCGCATTCATTAAACTCATGAACTTTGGGTTCCTGCAGATGTACCACACCACCTTAGCACTCCCGAATTCAACAGCACAATGCAAAATGTTTCTATGTTTCCTGTCGACCAACTCATTGCAGCTCGGGCATATCTCCATGATCTCATGAATAACTTCAGAGTTGCCGGACTTAGCAGCATAGTGCACAGGATACAGACCATCATCATCCGGAACGTAAGCAAGCAAGCTGTTGACCAGTAAAAGTTTGACCAATCCGGTCTTCCCAGATGACACTGCATAGTGAAGAGCGGTTCTCCCAGAGCTGTCAGCCTTTTGCGCTAGTGTTGGCTCCCAGCAATGAAGGGACTTGCACATTTCCTCAGCTAAAAAAAAAAAAAAAAAAAAAAAAAGATTACCACTACAATAATAGAGAAGAGTTAACACTTGAGGCCTGTCTGGTAGAGCTCTAAGAATTTAATCTAAGTAAAACTCTGACAAACAGTATATTCTAGACAAATGATTCTATGCTGATTCTCACAAAATAATATAGGGCTGAGAGATAGAAAAAAACTAACTTGCCGCACAGAATCCACTTCTTACGTATAGTTTATTCTAGAGAACCACTTTTAGCCACATAATCCCTTTTCTAAGAGAATCAGGAACAAAAAGAGGTCTAAAGTTTGACCAATCCGGTCTTCCCAGATGACACTGCATAGTGAAGAGCGGTTCTCCCAGAGCTGTCAGCCTTTTGCGCTAGTGTTGGCTCCCAGCAATGAAGGGACTTGCACATTTCCTCAGCTAAAAAAAAAAAAAAAAAAAAAAGATTACCACTACAATAATAGAGAAGAGTTAACACTTGAGGCCTGTCTGGTAGAGCTCTAAGAATTTAATCTAAGTAAAACTCTGACAAACAGTATATTCTAGACAAATGATTCTATGCTGATTCACAAAATAATATAGGGCTGAGAGATAGAAAAAAACTAACTTGCCGCGCAGAATCCACTTCTTACGTATAGTTTATTCTAGAGAACCACTTTTAGCCACATAATCCCTTTTCTAAGAGAATCAGGAACAAAAAGAGGTCTACGAACCATGCCCTTATTACCAAACACTACCAAGTCCGCCTATGCATTTTCTATTTCTATAAGAAAACACCGCACCAATCTTGTACTACCTCGATCTGTTTTAGTATATGATGTTAGCACAAAATATCAAAGATAAAAAAAATAAAGTACATATGAAACTGAAATGGCACGTAGCGAATGTGTAGGAAAGAATTCATGTTCTCGTACCGTTTCTAGCAGCAAGAACCGCAGCATGAAGTGCAGTTTGTCCATCTGGTCCAGCATAGCTCGCTGGCGATTTCACACTACCTCCACGAGATTCATTTATCAAAATGTCAACCATGTCAGCCTGGCTCGACACAACTGCCATGTAGAGTGGGGAGACACCTTGCCCATCAACCGCCGTGGCAAGCCTTGCGTCCCTCGACACGAGCTTTCCCAAGACAGATGTATGGCCATTCCTAACAGCCTCATGGACTGCCGTCGCCCCACTGGAATTCCATGCCCTGAGTACATACTCAGTCTCTTTCTGGGTGGAAGCACGCTCGATGAGGTAATCCACCACATCCACATGCCCAGCCCTTGCCGCGCAGATCAGAGGTGTGTCGAGCAGATTGTTCCTTACCTTGATGAGTGATATGTCCTTATCACAGATCATCTCGACGAGCTTCAGGAACCCATGGCGGGATGCGATATGGAGCGCTGAGCTTCCCTCTACGGTGAGGCCTTCTAGGCATGCGCAGTGGCTGTCATCAGCTATTGTTGTCGTGGGTAGGATTTGTGCTAATAGTTCTGCATCTCCAGTGGAGACAGCTTTGAGCAATTGGGGGTTCATCGTGTGTGGCTTGAGCATCAATGCAATGTTGTTTGGGTCGGCCTAAACTGGGTAGTGGGCACAGCCAAGTACATGTACACAGCAAGGTGCAGTGGTTTATATTTCTATGTGTACATACAAAGAGAAAGACCCATCTTCCAAGCAACTTCCTACTTTGGTCATATACTAGAACGAAGCATTTAGGAACCACCAACAGCTGATTAACAATTAACATTGATCAGGACCGATAACAAAGTTACGCTAATAATTGTCCAGCGTGCTCAGTGGAAAGCTAGGTTGACTGAATCAAAGTAGGTGTAACCTTTTTTTACATATTTTTTCTATATAAGTAGCTGTACGGTGGTTCTCTCTGTCTCTCTCTGACTAGGATGCAGCACAGGCAGCCTCAGGCCTAAATGCACTACTCGGTGTGCTTGGTTTCTCTGCATGATGTACAGAATACATTCAATTTCCTACATGATATGTAGGAGATTCAAGAAACACGCGCATGCAAAGAAACTATTGTCCCATTACGCAGTGTCTATATACTGAGTGTGCTTGTCTATTGTCCCATTTATCTCTCAACAAAAACCGTCCCCTCTACTAGAGGCACTGCATTCCAGTACATTTGGTGAGGCCACATTGCTATTTTTTTATCAGACAGATCTAATTTATCAGAGGATGGTATGTCCAGTTGTCCACCTGGTCGGCCTAATCCTGTACAGTAAGGCTTAGTAGACCACTATAGTCAACGGATTGCGTTTCTGGCCATTTATCTAATCTAAGAGATGAAAATGCAAATAGCACGTCGTTCGTCGCTATTGTAGTTGTAGACTGACCCTTTCATTGAGTAGCCCACAAGAGCAGGAAAAACTAAGTGTCAATGCGAGGTGTGTTGAGCCTTAAAAAAATGCATAAAAGCAACAATACATTACAAAGCATTTATTTATTACTGAAGCTAATTCGAACTGTCATACATACGCAGATCTATCCATTTCAATCACCAAATTAAACGAAGGGGGTGGAGCAGGGGTGCGCAAGAGAACATGTACATTGCATTGAGGTACTACGCGGACAGGTAGACCGAAGCAGGTTGTCGCTTCTCGCCGGCGCGGGAGGTCGCGGTAGAGGAGTTAGCGGCGCCGCCGCTGCGACCCACTATCTCGCCAAAATGGGAACAAGGGAGCTGGAGCTAGGGTCAGCGTCGACGGAGGAAGAAGTATGGGACGGATACCCCCGGTCCGTCGTCAGGCTCGCCGGGATGACAAGTTGGGGAGTCGCCGCCGCTGCCGCCATTGCCGTCTGACTCATCCTTCCTAGCAAAAACAAACTGAGGACAAGAAGAACTGGGCCGTGGCCTGTGGGAATACAGCCGCATGAATTGCGTGGAAATGGGCCATAAAAAGTTCATGGTCTGGGCCGAACTTCCCTTAGTGCCCAGCTGTTCAAAGGAAGGAAACGGTGAGATAAATACAGCCCGAGCCCATAGAAATGAATGATCTCTCTAACTGTGCTTCAATTCCTCTCAAAAAAAAAAGAAAAGAAAAAAAAAAAAAAGAAAAAACTGTGCTTCAATTAAGGAACGTACAACTACTGATGTTATTCCTCAGCGGTTGTATACTACGTTGTCAAACGGAAACGCCAAGAACATACTGTAGTAATAGTTGTATGTACTGAAGTGGAGTTATCAAGTAAAAAAATGGATGAAAAGAAGCCAAATTCAGTTAAAATTATATCGAACTGTTGGGAAGCTGCTAGCTAGCTAGCTAGCAGCGTTTGTTGTGCTGTCAGCGCTGTCAAGCGAATGAGTGCTAACTAATCCTAATTAAACACACGTGCATACACACGCGGCCATCCATGCTGTGTATTTTAGTTTTTCAGTGCGGCATTTGCATTCCACGCGCTCGTCGGCTCATCGTGTACTGAAGATCTTTTTCCAGGTGTGGCGAAGAAATTCCACACCAAACTCCCATCCAACAGTTTGGTGGGAAAAAAAAAAAACGTATGGCGTACTCGGCCATACGTTTTTGGCGATGTTATTAATTTAGTGATTGCGCTAATAAATGTCAATAACAGCAAAGTAAAAGGGTACGACACATAAAAATTTGGCTAGTGGATGATTATGAATCTCTACCCCTATAAAACACGGTTAGAATTATCCTACATCCACCCAATTAATTACCTGCCCCACAATCGTCATGGCTAGATCTACCCCTGTAAAACCTGGCTAGTGGAAGATCTTGTATATAGAATGCTATGTGCTCCTTGTTTTTTTAGTTCAAATAGTTCTAGAATGGTTCTTGATTGCTCACGCGATTATGCCTGTGCGCGACAAATTGGTTGTTGTTGGGACATGAACCTCTGAGTAGTGAAGGTGTGCGATCGAACGCAAAAGATTTTGTCCGGATAACAAAGTGCATTCCCCAAGTTTTTTCTAGTGCAGTTGAACCTCCGCCTGGAGGTCCTTGCTAGGCGAAGGTCCTGATGCATGTCCGTTCTGCGGAGGTTGGCTGAAACATACACCGGTGGGCGAGAGGTCCCCAACGAGGGGGACGTTGATAGCCCCAGAGAGGCGAAGGCCTGAGCGAGGGACCATGATGAAGACCGCCCGAAGCGGAGGCCGAGGATAATTCAGAGCGGAGGCTCTGGGACATCAAGACATGGGCAGGCCAATCTGGCTACCGACATGGGCCTCCAATGGGCTTAGCCTCGCCCACGAGATGAAGTGGTGGATGAAGAGAACGACGAACATAACCACGAGGACAAGAAAGGAGTAGCGAATATCCTAGGTATATCCTAGGGGTAGCAATGTAAATGTCCGCCTGAGTTGTACGGTGATCTCTAAAAGGGGGTCCGAGCCCCGTGTAAAGGTTTGATTGGTAAAACCTTATTTGATTCGGTCAAGTGATATCTCTACTCTCCATACCTCTGGCCGGAGCACCTATCGGGCGGAGGTTCCTTACTTTGTAGTGTCAAGGCGGAGGCCTCCTCCCCCTTGTTGGAAACCACAGTTTCAACGGTTGTAGTTAAAACTTAAAACCGATCTATTGGACAGGTGTAGATACAGTTTGCCATGTTTTTTCCTATGCAAATGATTAAATAGAGATGTTTGCATTCTGGCTTTACAGCTTTAGTTTCCGTTTCCCAATATGCAGGGTGATACAACACGATGGCAAGCACAAAATCAGCCTCCCAAATTTGTCACTGCACTACAAGTGTCACATCACATTTGTTGATCTACATAAAATTATATTAACAGAGATAAGCTAAATGTCATTTAATTACAGTAGGAATTTTTAGCTACTTTTTTAGTTAAAAAAACAGCATCGTATGAATTCCTGTTGTACGTCACGTTTGCTAGCTAACTTACACTCAAAATTGGATGTAATATTCCGTATATATATTTATGCTTGCTAGATTGTACTTTGGCATGTGAAAACTCGCGTCTGGCATCATCAGAACTGTCGTGTGTTCCATATCACCGCGGTAATGTTACATGTTATTATCGCCACCATGAACCAAACTAAGATCCTTTGTCCTCACGCGCGAGGACGCCCTCCACTAGTTTATTTAAATGTACAATATATATATATAGTAGAGGGACCATCTTTCCACTTTATGCAACTTCCTAGCAATTTTCATTCTTTGGTACTACCTCCATTTCAAATTGTAAGTCGTTTGACTTTTTTGACTTAAAGTTTACCACTGCCTTATTCAAAAAAAAATTTATGTAAACATAGTCAAATTTAAGTTATTTTTAAAGAATTTTTTATTAATAAAGCAACCCACGAAAAAAGAAATGAAAATTTATATAATTTTTTTAAATAAGATGAGTGGTCAAACTTAGGGACAAAAAGTCAAACGACTTACAAATTGGGATGGAGGAAGTAGTATACTAGCACGAAAGCATCTAACAACCACCCACGCCTGAATAAGCTGACTTAGATTGGTCGGGACAGATAACGAAGTTATGCTAACAATTGTCTAGTGTGCTCAGTGGGATCGGTTGACTCATCCAAACCAGCTGTGTGATCATTTGATAGTCTTTTCATTTTTATATAAGTAAAAATGCATCAAAGGTGCACCTGGTCGGCCTAATCCTGGAATCCTATAGTAGACCGCTACATAATCAAACTACATGGGGTGTCAACTCACGCGCACTTATCACTAGTACATACCGTACTACTTAATTCATCTCAAATTATAGGACGTTTGACTTTTTGACACCAAATTTGACCACTTATCTTATCCAAAAAATTTATGTAAAATATCACTTGTTTTGTTTTAGCTTGGTTTATTGATAAAAGTTTTTCAAGAATGACTTAAATTTGACTAAGTTTGCACAATTTTTTGAATAAGTCGAGTGGTTAAATTTGGTGTAAAAAAGTCATCAAAATAATTTTAGGATAGAGTTATGAAAAACAACCGCTCTGATAGTGACGACTCTTTATTCAATTCAATCCCTGGCATTTCTTTGTATGAAAACAATCGCTTCGATAGTGATGACTCTTTATTCAACTAGTGGAAGGCGCGCGCCCTTGCACGCGGAATATATATCTGACTGATCTGGCTAGAGTATGCATCATAATATTACACATAGAGCTGATACGCATAGTTACGTTGTTACATTAGAGTGTCTGGTAGGTCAGCAACACCTGTTGAGGATATCCATGACACTGCATTGTAAGCAGTAAAAGAGTTTCTAGTTTATAGTGTGTGCAGGGTGGCCCATATTATACAGATATGTTGGTCGTGGTAGAAGGGCTGCCTTTTGTCGCTGCAGTAGTGGCGTTCATGGTGTTAGTAACACGGCTCATGATCGGACAGATCTGTGTTGATGGAGGCTGTTGACTCGTCACTGCTTGGACCTCGTGCGTCCTAAATTGGTTAATTAGCTTGCTCACGGGCAGCAGACTGCATATTCCTCATTTCTGTGAGAAGGATAAACAAAAATACAATAGGCACAATCATTTAAATGAGCATAACATCCCTAAAGCTCTGATAGGAGGATATTTCACAACTGGAATTCAATGAGTGTACCTTCATTATAACGTTTGTGCAGCAAATCACTTTCTTCCATGACTGTCTGAAGGAAGAGATTCATTTGATTACACTTGCACTGTAGTTCCTGCAGATATTGCTTTTGGCGGTAATCTATTGAGTCAGATTAGCTATGAGATCGTCAGTCTTGCTGGACATCTCTTGTTCCAGTCCAGAAACTGTCTTCAGGTCAGCATCGATCCTTTGTTGTCAGTCTGCCTGCAGCCAGCCACTCAGCTCGTACACTTGGACATAGAAACCAAACATAGGAACTAAGCAACGAGCATAGAACAAAAGTTTTGGCTTTTTTCCACAGTTTTGCACACAGTAGAAAGGACCAGCGTATGTTAGACAACTGACTGTTCTGATTGAATCTTAAGGGACCTTACACTATGACCAGAAGCACCAAATCACTGACATAAAACTAAAATTTTATTCTCTATAATAAAGAAGAAAATGATGGGACTTACATAGTTTCTAACAAAAGCCAATCAGACTTGAAGAGATGCTTAACATTCCCGAATATATGATGGGAGAAACCAAACTGTGATTATTGTAGGATGAGACCACATTAGGTACTGAAATTACAGTAGGAACTACTGAAATTGCAAGAGTAGATTATGGAACACATAATCTGGTTGTAGTGGGGGTTTTGAGAAGCTAAATAAATATGCATCAACACATATAAGATGAAACTGAATTCAATCTATGTATGGGGGGATCAGCCGACCTCCCTTCTTACCCATCTCACCTTTCATCCTCCTCCACTCACATCAGCCCGGGCTTCTACAAGCATGAATCCAGAGTCCCTTTCTCAGAGGCATCCAAACCCACGCCGACCGACGTGGCTTCGACACCTCTGCCACAAAATCCTTCACCCTTCACTCTTACCAAGCACAAGACGCATTCTCCACTAGAAATTTTTATGTGGTGCTCACTTTGGGACGTCGGCCGAAGTGCCTTTGGTGACACCTCGCATTCATATTCTCGAACACTTGTGCAAGGCATCTTATGCAGCAATAATGAAGCACCTCCATCATATGAGACACAAGCTAGGTCGGCCGACCTACCCTTGTGGCACCGAGACATACAATCCATTACTATACACACCTCTCCATCTCTGGCTCAAGTTAATACACAACTCATTTAGAAAATACTGAGCTTGGAGCTTCTTCTCTTCTCAAGGTTCATGAGTAATTCTTCTCAAGTGAAAGATAGTTCTAGTTAGTTCACAAAAAGAAAACGCAAAAAAAAAAAAAAAAAAAAAAAAAAAAAAAATTGTAGTGTTTAGGCAAGCTTTGCTTCTTGCTCTTTTGTGTTACGGAGTACCATATCCATCACCGGAGCAGTGAGTAGGAGCTAAGCTTGGGGGAGGTTCCCTCCCCCACCAAGGTAAGTATTCTATCTTTCCTTTCTAAAATTCTATTTTAGTTTTGTTTCACTCTATCTCCCCTAGTAGTATAAATAAATAAATAAAAATGCCAAAAATATTTCCCTTTTCATATGTTTCATGAATGTTTATCTTCCTTTAGAAATGATGAATAGTTGCTCTGCTAAATATTTCTTTAGTGCTTAGTATACAACTCAATATTTCTCTAAGCATGGACTACTTGGCTCACATAAAAACCATCATGAACCTGAACTTCTGTGGGTTGCAAGTGCTTCCAACTAAGTCCAAAGTGGTTTTGAGATATGATTCATCCTAAGATGAGAGCTGCTATACTATTGTTCCAAATAAGAATGACTGTTGGAGTCTTTATTCTAAAAATAATAAAACACTTGATGTTTCCTCTATGGTGAAAATTCCTACCAGAGCCATACTTGTTCTTTCCTGATGTAAGCTTTCTACATAGGCTACTTGCTTGTATTGAGTTTTGTCAAGTCTTGTTGACCCTTGTAGAGAGATTCATCATGCTCATTAGATCAAGTGCACGTACACACCACATATACACATGCTACTTCTACACTGGAAGTACGCAAAAACATGCCGACCATCTTTCCACCAGATAAATACTCCATGTCCTAAAGTTTATGATTTCTCCCTAGTTATATTTTCAATAGAAGAGACATTGGCTATGCAAAAGAAAAGAAAAAGGAAAATGGACATGTGCAGGTCCATAGTATTCAAAAAGAGAGAGAGAGAGCAAAAGCTCATGAAAAGAAAAGAAAGAAAGATAGTTGTAACAGACCGCAAAATTATAAGAGCACAAGTCTAAATATCGATCGAAAACGACCAACTTTCCAAACTTGAGGTCATATAAATTCGCGACCCCGAAATCTCGAAGGATTTCAAACCAACATCGCAACAACGAGGATCGTAATGATTCAGTGTATCACATCGCTTGCCATCACAATTTACAACACAAGTGATTCACTTACCATACATCGGAGTTCAATTTATTATTACAAACCAAAGTTCGAAAGTAGCGGAAGCAAGTTCTTTTTAAACAAAGTGCGAAAACCAAATATATTACATTGCCGAGTCTTTGTCATATCCCACAAAAGCACGAGAAGAGATATTTAGAGACCACGCCCGATGGTCTAGTCCTCATCTCCCCCGGGAGGAGGCGCGTCTGCAAAGCAACCCCGATAATAGCGGTCATCCGCAACATGGGTAAATAAACCCCGAGTACGAGGTTGTACTCGCCTAGACTTACCCGACAATAACTCAAATAAAAAGACACCAAGGATCATGCAAGGCTTTATAAGCGGGGCTAGCTTGACTCATTTGCATAAAAGCTTAAGCACTAATCATTTTAACTTGCATCAATTTAATTACCATAGCATAGGAATTAATTTGCCTCTATTCTAAAAAAACAAGTAGTAATATGAAACAATCAACCCTATACTATTTGTTCAAGTTCATACATCACCGACCAGGGTGATCATCAACATCATCATCATCAACAACTCATCATTAGTTATTTATTTAGTTTGCTACATTGGAGATATGCCCATCAAGTGCCCACTATCCGGGAGCGATGGCGACTCGAATCGACACTACCCACTGGGAATTATTCCTAACACTCACCCTAGCATACCCGGCCAAAGGTAGCCATAGGTCACCTTTCTGCTCATTCAAGTATCGCGGGCCTGGCAAGCACCGTACTCTCAGGGATATCACCTCGCCGGAACAGCGAAGGACTTTTAACTCACCTTGCCTATCGACTAACTCGATGACTCCCCTCCGAGACGCACTTTATACTCCCCGGGTTTCCGGCTTGAATAGAGTTACTCGGCCGTGGTCGATAACCTCGGGTCGGCCAACTAAGTGATAGGCTGCGTTCAACATGATTAGGAAAGGCTCCAAGCTCAAGTCCTTAATCGACACAGACGGGACTACCGACTCCCAGGACCTCCATGTCCTGTAGCCTCCATTTTCCCGCCCGGTCTCCCTAATTTTGTTTTACAAAATAGTGGATTTATTCATGATACACCATAGTCCATTTTAATTCTTTTCCACCTATCTCTCGTAGGTGAAACTTCACCGACTTCTCACCGTTTAGGTTTTCAGCTTAACTAAGCAACTACTCGGACCTATACGTATTTAGGGTAACAGGTATGAAAAGTGGACAAGGAATGTAAAGTGCAACAATAGTTTTCATCCAACTCCTAACACCTAATGCAACACACATAAATAATAACATTCATAAATTGCATTTATCAAATAATAGGAAGTTGAAATGCACCGGGGCTTGCCTTTAACAAAGGTTGCCGGCTCGTGTGCCGGGCACTCAGCTACTAACTCCTCCTCTCCTTCTGGTCCTACTTGCAGGTCCTCCGACTCCTGGATCGCTGGATTCACCTCCTCGGTCCCCAAAGAATCGTATCCCGTCCGAACACCTATTGCATGCATGTGCCATATGATAAATAACATGAATGCATAAATGGTAAACATGTTGATGATATGAATGCTCACGTCATGCTTTATTACCAGCTCTATTCTAATCACTATCAACCTTTCATCAATTTATTTGCATGGAGCAACACTACTACTTTCACACATTTCAGAATCTAACTACACCTAACCCAGTCACTAGAAAATTCATATCTGAGCTCCAGATCTCCTAAAATAGCAAACTTAGACTCTATGGAAAGCTTAGGAAATTCTCTACAATTCACTTTCAGACATCACAGCAAGATTCCAAACCTAAAATGGTCGGAAAGACACAGACACAGAAACTGTTCTGACAAAAACAGAGAAATTCCAGATTTTATCTTTAAACATATTTTAATCACCACTCCCAAACTACTCATGCAAATGGCACCAAATTTTAACAGCAGCTAGATACATAAGTTAGCTACAACTCTTGTATACAACTTTTTCACAGAAGAATCCATCTAAGCCATGTAAAAACACAAAAATCAATCACCACTCTTGCTGTCCAAAAACTTCCTTAATAGCAAGAGGGACACTCACATGCATAAGATTTTCACCAAGTGATCCATGCACACCACTACTCACTTGAAAAGATTAAAATCAACACAAAAGCCTAAAAAGACATAAAACTCCTGCATGCCATAATAAACCTTATATATTTCTTTAAAAGAGACTACTAAACCTACATGAAGTTGTACAGAAAAAGTCATCCAAAAATCTAAGAAAATTACAGTGGCCATATTTCCATATATCTAGACCACCATAAAATTTTTTAAGTCAAAATACCAAGTATAACATCCTACCAAAATAACCAAATCTATGCTTGAAACATGATGGAAAATACTTTGTGCTACAAAAGTATGAAACAACAGAGATGGTCATTTTTCCTACTCACTTTACCACACATCTAGCACACACAAAAATTCTCAAGTCATAAATCCCAATATTTTTCTCATGGCAAAAATAACAAAAACCATCATAAAGTCACCCAAAAATAGAAAACCATTTTCCACCACACAACCTAGCATGTTAATCATACTTAATGTGTAGATCTACTCAAAAAAGAAGACCAACAAAAGTGGTTTGATATTTTTGATGTTTCCTAGAATTTACTATGCATTTTCAAAGTTTACAAGAATATTAGGAGCAAAATAATGTTGTATATAAAAGTGTTCCAAAAAATAAATTTTTATATTTTTAACATGTAGATCTGCCTAAAAAGAAACCCAACAAAACTTGTTTCACAATTTTTGGACTTATATTTTGCAAGATATGAATTTTACAAGATTTAAATGTGAATCTGAAATCATTTTTGAAATAAAGCTGAAATAGAAAAAAAACACATATGCAAAGGGACCCCTGGACTTCTTAGAAAACAAGGAAGGCTATATCTAAAATATTTCTCTCTAGCACATAAGCATCGGGCGCCTAGAAAAATTTCTAATATAACTGGGCCCTCTTCTCACCTAGATGACGAGCAAAGGACGACCGGGAGGACGGAAGACGGCGCGGCGAGCTCGTTGAGGCATGCTGGCTCGGGCTGGAGGCGCTGGATCGAAGGATGAGTGCACAGGAAGTCGATTTGGTGGAGGAAGTAGGCGAAGGGGGCGGCAGACGACTTCGCCGGCGACGGCGCCGCTAACGGCGGTAATGCCGGAAAGAAACGGGAGAGGGCGGAAGAATGGGACGGAGTGGCCGAGGTCCGCTTTAAATACGCCCTAGGGTGGCTGCGAGCTGGGGCGGATGACATATGGCAGGACACGCTGGCGCCATGCGCCGCTGGCGGCCGCCGTCCCGTCGCCGGATCGGGGCGCCACACGCCATGTCGGCCATGGCGCGCCGCGAAGGACGGGAGGTGGACGCGGTGTGTGGCCGGCTGGGCCAAATGGGCCGGCCCAGCTCGGCTGCCCTTTTTTTTTTAATATTTATTTTGTTTTGAATTGAACGGAAAATGACTCCCAAGTCAAAAACCGTGCGGATCTAGCTCAAGGTTACAAAAGATGAAATGTTCCTCATAAAATTATTTACATTTCATATATAGAAAGTTTTGGCAAAATCGGCCTAGAATTTGAATCAAAAATTTCGAAATGTAAATCAACATAAAAGGAAATATTACTTTTCAAACTGTTTTGACTTGGTATTCAAAAACCGTAAAGAATCTGGTTTGGGTTTCTACAGATGAAATGTAGCTCACGAAATTTGGAACATTTCATATAAAGGGCTCTTGCTCCAAAACAGTTTAGATTTTAATCTTTAAATTTAATTCGAAAAATCAATCATGAAATGATAAATCCAAAAATCACCACTATGCCCCAACCCACATCAATGGCATTGATCCAATGACAAGCAACATGACAAAGCTACTTAAGAGCATAAACATGGACCTAGAATACATCTACCACTATGACCATGAGCACACCATTTAAAAGGAATATTTAAATTTAATTTCAAACATGAAATGAGATGCAATAAAATACTTATGCATAAATGATGCTTATGCTCATGAGATGCAATGCAAAAAAATGTGAGCCTAACACCGGGGTGTTACAATAGCCATGTCTCACAATGTTAAGGTAGAGAGATCAATAGTCAAATAAAGGAGTATTATTTACCATTTTCCACACACATGCACATCTTGATCTTAGAGCATGACATTTCTCTCCTTGGATCCAAGCTTTGACATTACAACATATGCAAGGTAAGTATGCCATATTCTTTCCCTACCTGAGCTCCACATAAGCCATTTAGATGTAGGATGAGAAGGCAACTTGACATATGCCTTGGTGAGGAAAACAATTACCACTTGAGTGACCAAGAGAGTACCATTTGAGGAACATTAAGTTTTTTTTTTTTTTTTTTTTTTGAAAAACATTGCAAAATACTCTAACATGAAACTTGTGAGGAATGAGAAAAGTAGTGCTCAAGTCAAAGGTGGTCTATCCCCTAACCGCCAAGGACAAGGAAGAAAGCCATATGCCCCATGAAGGGTTAAGGTAACAAAGGTCGGGTTTTTTAATATTGCTAAGTTTTCCATTCAAGGAGAAGCCTTTTGTTGTGCACATAGTACAAGGGAAATGTAAAGCATAGTAGCAACTCCTGATCCAGTGAGACTAAGTTTTAATTCTTCGCTCGGGACGAGCAAAGGTTAAGCTTGGGGGATCTTGTTGACGGTAAAAACACCCCTATTTTACACCATCAAAACACCGTCAACATCCTCGATTTGGAAGGAAGAACAACATTTCATGAACATATTTTACCCAATAACTAGTTCCACTTGTACTTGGAGTGTGTTTCTATAGGACTTTGCAAACGAGGCATTTATGACACGTTTTGACCCGTGGAGAGAAAGGTTGACCAAACCTACCAAATGGCATCCACATGTCAAGCCATGTCATCCACCATGTCACCAATCCATGCATCAACCAAGGAAGCACCTGATTGGTCCATCAAGACGTCACACGGATCAAGTCGGTACAAACCGAATGTCACAGCAAGTTCCAACCAAAAGACGAGGTCACCGACTGGTGGGACCAACATCATGGACCCAGAGGATGACCCACATGGCATGGAGGGGGGAGGGGGTCGGCCGACATCCCTCCAGCCAATACATGTTGAACACGTGTCGTCTCACCTCAGCCCTCGATGGAAAGTAGGTTCTATGGTGGTTTGATCCAACGGTTGCAAGATGAAGTCACGCGGATCGCTGACGTGGTGCTGGAGTAGCCCCTACTCCATCTTGGGCTATAAATACCCCCTGCCCCCTCTCATTTGAGGTGGTGTGAAGTGAAGGCGAAGCTCTGAGAAAAGCTCCAAGTGGAGTGTAGTAGTAGGTCAGTCTAGTGTGGGAGTTAGAGTCAAGTCGAGCTACGCTCGGGATTCCAGAGCTGGTCTTCCAGAGTCTGGTATAGCTCTAGTTATCTTTTCTCTTATATTTGGATCTTTACTTTAATATATTTCCTTCTTTACTTTATTCTAGTATCTACTTTATAGTATTTACTTAGTGCAACTTTGCTCTAGCTATCTAGACTATAGTTGTAGTGATATAAGTCTAGCATATAGGAGTTTCATATATACTTAGTTTGTAGTTCAAACCCTAGTTCATTCCTGAACCCATGCCTGTATGCGATCATCGCCTGTCATAGGGTGCTCTAGTTGATCTGTGTTGCAACATCTAGAGTAGTGAGAGAAAGTGTAAGCGTGGTGTTTAGACTCTATCTTGCCTTTGGTTGCCGTGTGCTGCACGGATTGTTTGTAGTAGCTAGCAGGTGGTGACAGCTCTGTCTAGTCTTCGTATTCTATCACGTGTTTATAGGCACGTTCTTAAAAGGTAAGGCCCCAGTAAAAGGATAGCTTGCTTAGTGGTGGTTTCACTCCCCACTTTCACCTATCGCCTAGCATACTTCTCGTGTGGGCCACAACTAATTGTCTCATCCTTTGTGTTATGCTTAGTGTCACTAAAGTAAAGTTAAAGTTTTAGGAATCTTTTACTCACTCAGTTGTCCTTCCACCTAGCTATACCTTACTAGTTATCTTTATTCATCTTATTTCGGTTTGCTTAGCTAGCTTCATTCCAACCCTTCCTATCACATTTGTTCACCCTACACATTGGTCGGTACTAGACTGTGGTGAACATAAGGTTCTCTCTCTCTTCTATTATCCTTTTCTAGCTATTGCTTCCCTTGGGCTAAATTTAAATAACGATACTTTGAAATACTCTCGGGTGAAGTGCTACAATGGTATATATTCAGGCGCTATGAATCACCAATAGTCATAAGATATACCCTCGGGTATTTAAGGCGCCGTTGTTGAGGATTGGGTTCTACACCTAATTCTAGTGTCGACGTTAAGAAATACCCTCAAGCATTTCTGGCGCCGTTGCCGGGGATAGGTTCTATATCTATTTCTAGTGACGACGTTAAGAAATGTCAACAGCGGTTACAGGGTACTTGTATCCATTCCAGCGCACAGGCCGGTGGAGCAACTAATTGGGCCTCAGCCCACAACTCGACTCAGCCCAACTCCCATCCAAGCTAGAGTAGCCATCACGCATCCTCCTCTTGCGCCTCGTTCTTCATACAGCACCTGACATTTGCGTTCTCCATGCATGATATGAAAATAATAATATGAACAGAAGATATATCGGCATGTGGTACGTTACTACGCCTATCCGGGTCGTTTGGCCTCGTCAGTCGCAACCAACATGTTGATATTGCAGGGGGTGCAGTGGCGAAGCTACGTATAGACTTGCAAACGGCGACGGGCACGCCACGAGCCCGCCGGGCTGCTTGCGCCGCAGACCTGCGTTAGCCTGTGCGGCAAGCCCACATACCTGAAGCAGGTTTACGCGGCTTACATTGTCCTGCTCATGGATTCTGCAGCTAATAAGCTGGCTGATGCTATTTTATTGTGAGAAAAATACTATACCATAACCGATAAGCCGGGCTGATAAGTTCAAGCAAACGGGGCATCGTCCAGCGGCGCCGCGAACCCGTCTCGACTTGACCTCTTCGAGGTCATGCTGTCTGCTTTGCGCTCAGCCTACGGGGACTGCTTCCTCGACCTCTCCTCGCGCGCTCTCCATGGCCCACCTTGACTCCATGGGCGGCACGGGCAGCCTCGACGATGGGCAGTGGCAGCACCGTCCACATCCGTCTGTCCTTTGATGGACCCATACCTGCTCATCTTGCCTCCAGAAGCCCATGATCCGCGAGCGGTGCATCGCTGCCTCCAGATACCTCTCCTCGTCGCCCTCCCTGAACGTCCGGTACAGAACCGACACATGCCGCCATGGGAATGCCAGCGCGCCTGGGAGGTCCGCGAAGGCGATGGGGGCTCGTCATCATCGCGCTCGTCCTTGCGACGGGGATCTGACAGAATAGCGACTGGCCAACTGCAGCACGGCGGTGCCGCACTCCGCGCATGGCGACGAGCACATGTAAAAGTTTCTACTTTGAGATTTTAAACTTTATAATTTCAAATTTTATATTTAAAATTTTGGAACTTTATACTAGCACAAATAAAACTTTATACTAGCACATTTAAAAGTTTGTATTTGAAATTTTAAATCTTGTAATTTCAAATTTTACACTTTATACTAGGACTAGGACATTTAAAACTTTATACTATTGGGTTTAAAACTTTGGGATTTTAAAACTCTACACACCTAGATTCAGGAACTTTATACTGGCTCATTTCAAATTTTATACTGGCATGCTATAAACTTTATACACTTAAGATGGAACTTTGTACTCCAAGTTTTGAAACTCTGAACTACAATATTTGAAACTTTATACTCCTAGGTGCAAAACTTTATCATCTTAGAAATTGTTTCAAACATATATCCAACGTGAATCTAGTTTTATAGATTTCATCGTAATGAACGTAATGGTGTAAAACAGAATTAAAAATAAGTACTTGACAAAAAGTTACTCCCTCCATCCCAAAAAAACATGCATGGGAATCATGCCGGTCAACTTGACTAAAATTTGACCAAGTTTATAGTAATTAATATCAATATTTATATCTCAAACAAAATTTATTATGAAAATATATTGCGTCACGTATCTATTGATACTAATTTTGCATTACAAGTGTTAATAATGTTTTATATAAATTTAGTCAAAGTTGAAATCTGTTGACTTCTCGGAAAGCGAGAATTGCATGTTTTTCTGGGATAGAGGGAGTATCACACTTTAAAGTTCACTAGCAAAAGTGTCCGTGCGTTGCAACGGGTGATTCGCAATTATATCGATCTTGATTCAAACTTCAAGGGCCCATAATTTTGTTTCATTTTGAAGTTTGCCATGATATATTGTATGACGTTCTTGCATGTGTTTTTATTATTTCTACAATTTTTATCTAACTAACATGGGTGCAAACTATTTTAATATGATCTACGATTAATCTAGTTTATTTATAAATTTTCTAGAAATTTTTATGTAATTAAATAGCTTATGTTTTTAATATCCCGTATGCGGTCCCGTGTATGCCCAACAATTCCCCTATGAGGTCGGCTTTGGGTCGGGGCCGGTAGGGATTGCATAGACCAAGTCATGTTCCCGCTTGCGGTGGCCTTTGGCCAAGTCGATGTGGCTGAGGGCCATCCACTCGGCCTCGGATCCCATCACAGCGTCGCTCGTCCTCATTCAATCGCATGGAAAGGGGCACAGGTCGGCTTGGCAAAGGCGAGCGGTAGAGCGGGGTGGCGGCGCACGGCAAGCCGGTGGGGATTGTCTGTAGTACTGTTCCATAGACCAAATCATATTCCCACTTGCGCCGAGCCCTTGGCCAAGTCGACCTGGCTGAGGGCCATCCACTTTCGGTGGGCGGCGCAGCAAAGAGTCGGGAATGGTGGCGTCAAGATCTTTGCGGCAGCGCTGGGCGAAGTGCGGCCTCGGGTAGCTAGTCCGCAGGGCGGTGCTCGACAAAGGCTCGCCGTGTTCTAAATCATGATGGCCTTGATTCGGTTCTCATTCGTGTTCTCAAACCGAATCCGACGATATCCGCTTCGTATCCGATCTGTTTTCATCCCTATTGAAGATACACCCATATATGGGCCTTAAACGCTGCCTCAAGCCCATACACCCCTCCTCCCAACTCGATGGGTGAGATCGGACGACATATTTAATTTGGCTTTTTATAGCTACAAATACAATATGATACTATACTAACCAACGTACACAATGATGGTATATACCTGTTTTCAACGCATAGACACTTTTTCTAGTAAAAAATAAAAAGAGAAAATAAAAAAGAAATGAAAATAAAATAAAATAAAATAAAATAAAATAGGAATAGGAATAGGGAATAAGTATAAAAGAGAAAAGGAAAAAGAAAACAAAAAATAAAAAGAAAAATAAAAACGAAAAGGAAAAAAAAGAAACACACGTAGGGCGGTTCTAATAATCTAGACACATTTGCGAGTGCTGAACCAATCTCAGCTCCGGCAGTCCGGCCATGCCGGCAGCGGACCTCGTCGTCGCCGAAAATAATTTGCATGAGTGACGGCGCACCCAATAATAGGCCCAATTAAGGCTCATATAAGAGGGCAGAAGAAAAAGGGGCACTTTTATTAGTAATAAGGTATGCGGGTGGCTTGTAGTCCAATGGTAGGGACGGTCCAGGTGAGACGCTACCCACCGGGGTTCAAATCCGCGGTGCTCGCACCTTTCCCGGGATTTTTCCAAGGATTTACCTGGCGTTATGCATTAAGTGGTAGCGGCGTTAAAATTCGACGACGAGGCGCCTATGGTGACTTCGAGAATCTCCAGATCTGGCTGCGCCCAGCGGCGGAGGTGCTCAGGGGGGTAGGGTTTGCGTGACGTGTGTTCATAGGGGTGAGTGTGCGTGCGTGTTGTGGCGTCTGCGTTGTACTGTGTAATTCTCAAAAAAAAAATTAGTAATAAGATATAGATATACCAATTGTAAATACAAAACAAAACAGATCTGACACACAGCACGTGCCCTCCTCAACCCCTCGGTCCCCGCTTCCCCGTGCGCGCCACGCAGACGAGGCCGCCGGTTACTGCAGTCCTCTAGCACTAGCAGGACCGGACCATAGCCAGCGAGGAGACACGGATCGTCTTCCGTCAGCACGAGCCGTGCAAGGACGAGGTTCGAGGATGCCACGGCACTGTGTAGGTGACCTGGCCATTCCAGGACGTACGGCAAGAACAAGTCATACAGTACTCCATATATACACGGGCCATACAAGCAGAATAATATACACACGTATATTCTTGTATGGGCCGTGTACAGGCTGCTTCACATCAGCCCATATCTGTGAGATTAGTGACCACTAGCTAGTTGTCCCAAACTAATCAGCCAGCCCTAGAAGCTTTTTGTGTGGTGTCACGTATTGCCGCACTTGCATGTGTGAATGATAAATATCTAGGGCTACCATGGATGGTGGGAGGAGTGACTGTTTTCGTCACTTGATAGACAGAGTGATCACCCGAATTAATGGGTGGAAGGAAAAAACACTTAGCTTGGGAGGAAAGGAAATTCTCATAAAGTCCATTGCTCGGGCCGTTCCGGTGTATGCGATGATGGTGTTTCAAATTCCGAAAAAAATTTGTAAAGGAATCACGAGCGCAATCTCGCAGTACTGGTGGGGTGATGATGATGAACATAAGAGGATCCATTGGCAAGAATGGTGGAAGATGTGTTTACCAAAATCAAAGGGCGGTATGGGCTTCAGAGACCTGCAATCTCTTTTAACCTGGCGATGTTGGCTAAACAAGTGTGGAGGTTACTTTGTGATCCGGACTCGCTGTGTGCACGCGTTCTCCGCGCTCGATACTACCCTGATGGCAAATTATTGCAGGCGAAACCGAAGAATGGTAGCTCATATACATGGCAGAGTATCCTTGCTGGACTTGCTTGCTTCAAACAAGGGTATATATGGCGAGTAGGTGATGGATATCAGATTAACATCTGGGAGGACCACTGGATACCGGGGAGTCATAATCTGAAAATTCAAACGGCCAGGGGAAACAATTTAGTGTCTACAGTTGATGAGTTGATCAACCCAATTACGGCATCATGGGACATAGACCTGGTGAGAGCTATCTTTTGGCCGATTGATGTTCATCGTATTTTACAAATTCCGTTAACTTTTGGAAGGGAAGATCTAGTTGCATGGCACTATAATAGGAGTGGTCGGTTCTCTGTCCGATCGGCTTACCACTGTCAGTGGGAAAGCAAATTTGGACATAACCATCACCAAGTGCAAGCCCGGTGCAATTTCAGGGTGCAAATTGTGGAAAAAGCTGTGGGGATTGAAAGTCCCAGCGAAGATCAAAATATTTGGTTGGCGGGCTCTGAAAGGTCTCATGCCATGCAAAGCAATCCTAGCAAATAGACATGTTGGAAACTCAGGTGGATGCCCAATCTGTCAGCATGGAGCAGAAGATATCAAGCATATGATATTCACTTGTGATCGAGCAAGGGAGGTATGGAGATCGCTTGGTGTCTGGGATAGACTAAATCGGTTCCTAGCCACTGACAGGTCCGGCTCAGTGATCATCGATGATATTATTAGAAGAGATGAAATTGTAAATGCTCTAGATGTGGGGCTGGCGGAGTTGGTGCTTACTGCTGGATGGTATATCTGGTGGGAGCGTCGGCAACAGGTTCATGGGCAGGTTGTCCAAAGACCATCAAAATCAGCCATGTCTATTGTGGCATTAACAAAAAATTATAAAGTGGCACTGAAGCAAGGGTCACACATAAGACAAGGATGGCGAAAACCTCCAGCAGGGAAGGTAATGGTCAATGTTGATGCAGCTTTTGATGATGCTGTGGGGTGTGGTAGCGTGGGAGCAGTCATTAGAGACAGCACGGAAAGAGTCTTAGCTGCTGCCCACAGTTTCATGCCTCACGTGATTGACGCACCAATGGCGGAAGCATATGCATTGAAAGAAGGTTTGATGCTAGCTCAACACATAGGATGTAACCGGTTAATTTTTCAATTTGACTGCATGGAGGTCGTTGATACAATGAAGGATGGAGGTTCCACGGCGAATTCAGCAGCCGCATTATATGATGAATGTAATATCATTTGGAGCGGTTTTCAGGATATTGTGATTGAGCATTGTGATAGAGAGGCAAACCAAGCGCCACATAATTTAGCAAGAAGAGCTAGGCAAAGTAAGCAAAATTGTACTTGGGACGATGAGCCCCCTAGCTTTATACTTGACTGCCTAGCAAGTGATGTAACTATCCTGAATGAATAAAGTATGCCGAATTGCTTTCAAAAAAAAAATATGATGGACTTGCATATTTCTAACCTGTATTCGGCCAGCCCCCCGGGCGGCCAGCAGGTACACGTCGTCTGGAATTCACCCATTGGTCCACGTAGGCGCCACCTCACCACCGCGCTCTCGGATTGGTCCACATTAGCAATGCCACTCCAAATATAAGGCCACCCCATGCGTCGGCCAAAAAAAGGTGGAAACTTCTCTCGGTCTCTCCAACTCTCCCGATGCCGCATCTCCGCCTCCGGCTCTCCCCGATGCCGCGCCGTCGCGGGAGGCCACCAGCCGCGCCGGTGCCTCCACCTCCCCTCTCCGCTCCACTCTCTCGTCTCCCTCTCCGCTCCACTCTCTCGTCTCCCTCTCCGCCCTCGAGTCGTTCCACGTGTGCTGCAGCCTCCAGCAGTCTAGGAAACCCTAGGTGGCGCGTGGCCTCTTGATCCTCTCCGGCAGCGGCGCCGGCAGCTCATCTTGGCGGCTAGATGTGGTTCTCGAGGCTGCGGCGCTGGGTCATCCCTAAGCAACCATGCATGAACACATGAACCCTAGCTCATGAATAGGGACTAATAAATGAGTCTAATCCAATACTCTCACTAATCTACCCAAGTACCTCCAAAACTAACCTCTAGTTTGCTCCATACAAAGCTCAAGCACCATAAAAGAGAGAGAAAAGCAAAATTTAAATTACTCCCTAACCAACCATTAAAACTTCAATTAAAGGGTTTGAATAGCATTTTCTTACCTTTTAGAAGCGCCCTACCAAAGGATTTGAGATCAAAACCTGCCCCCTTAGTAGAGCAATTTTTGAGAGGAGCCCAAGACCTCCCTACCTTTTTTTTACGAGTTCGAGTGAGTGTCCCGAGGTGGAAGAAGGTGGCTGGCTTGGCATTATGCTACACCACTTTGTAGGGGGGCGGCTGTATCTGGAGCCGCCCACGACAATGGTCACATTAGGGACGGCTTTGTTCCCAGCCGCCCGCGATGGTGGTCACATTAGGGGCGGTTGGATATTGAGCCGCCCTAATAGTAGGGCGGCTCGTAACACCCGGCCGCCCCTACCGTGGAGTTTGTAGGGGCGGCTGGTCTCCAGCTGGCCTTGGTTTCCACGGTAGGGGCGCCCGGTGTTACGAGCCGCCCCTACACAAAAATCCAGGCGTTCCCGTAGTGACCTTTCGTAGTAGTGTCCCCTCCTCCTTGATTGTCTCCGGGTGCACAGAGGCTCAGCCACCAGGTAAGATCGATTTCTTCGGCTGTTGTAAACTTGCTTGGTGGTTGTGACATGTTTCTTGTGTTGATTAGTGGCTTCTGTGTTCCCTAATGTGAGCCTTCTTTTCTGAATGTTTTATGGCAGTCAATCAGTGCTGTCGCTGCTGGCAAGGCGAGCTGGATCGGCATCTGAATGAAAAACACATGATCGACTCCCCACGCTGACCAAGTATTTCCCGCCGCGGCAACCTCTCCTACACTGTTGGTCAAATGACGAAATATTCGGCGCATCGGTGCTTCCTCAAGTAGTTGTCGTCCAGCAGGTGGTACGCGTGTCAGAGGCACATATTCTATATCTATTAACAAATACGTGCCGTGCTCGATCGAAAACAGGCGAGAGAATAATTTGATCTGTGGTTGGGAAAAAAGTGCTCGATCGAGAAAAGAAAGTAGCGCGCATCTTTTTGACACGAGCAGTAAAACAAGCTGTTTACTTGCTCCTCACTGAAGCGTCGATCAGCTCTACATAGTTATCTTCTAGACTTCCAGACTAATGGCAAAGAAAAAAAAGAAGAAGAAGAAGAACGCTTATGTTTTGCACTTTTGCTATGCCAAACTCTAAAGAAATGACTACATGGTGTGATTATTATATAATTTGGGGATGCAACTTTAACCACGCTACTCTGCTTTGCAGTAAAATGCGTTTATAGTCTCATGCATTTATGGTATACTGTTATTAGGTTTCCAAACTAAAAACATTTCATAGAAGTTACTACATTAATACACTTACAAAATACTGCTACCATAAAATCGCTCTCCTCAAAAATGGGGCGTCTCCAGCGGAACTACGAGATCGATCAGCAGTGGATTGAATCGAGGGAGGGAGAGGATGGAGCATCAGCTGTCCAAGGAGCTGGGCAGTGCGTTCTGGGTCGCTGAATTGCTATTGCAACCGCATTTGACAGTGGAGGAGTTACGAATGACGACGAACCGATGGATGCAGGGACGATCACGACCAAGCCACCAAGGTGGCACGGTGACGCGGTTGCTGGGGCCGTTTGGACGCCAGAAACGGTTCCGTTTCCGAGCTAGGAGATTAGGAATATAGCTAGGATTATAGGAAGGAGGAATGGCATTCCGCCTTTTTTTTTTTGCAGGTACGTAGAATGTCGAAAGGTGGTTTCCCAGCGATTTTCTTCTCCACCACCCTCTGACATGATTCCATCTATCCTTCCTTCTGCTGACCACTCAATTCATTCACTCATCACGCACAAGCATTAACATTTCATCAACAAATCGCAAACTATTTAAACACGCAACTCAAACTCAGTTCGGCAAAAAAATACACATTAAAATAGACCAAATCAGTATATACAAATATAAAGCAAAAAAAGTCTCTGTGCAATAGTGTGACACTGTGACTAAATAAACACACTGGCATGTCTAGACAACATTTTTCATTACTTTTCTAAACAAGGACTAAATAGTAAAACATTTTTTATGCATTAGCGTGACTAACTAAACACGCTGACGCATCTAGATAATACTTTTCACGTAAGCAGCCAATGTGGCAATGTACTAAATCACACCAAAATGCATGGGCGGCGTGACTGTGCTTGCATAGGAGTCACGCCGACCCCTTGGCGTGACCGTGGATGTGAAGCTTGTTACCTTGTGTACATTAACCGTTTTGATTTCTTCTACTTTGTTTGTCAATCCAAAACAAAGGAATTATATACCTCTGAAATTCTTCAAAGTTTTGAAATTGAAATTATTCACACCTCTTGTAGTTTTGAAATTGAAATTATTCACGTGATGCTATGTTTGAGTCTTAGTTTAACCTGTTTAGCTTCAAAACGGACTCCAAAAATCTAGGAAAAATTATCTAAATTCATGGTTCGAAAGTAGTATGCATGTTGTCATGCGTGGTCAAAATTAAGTTTTAATTTAAAATTTAAATTTAAAAAAAAAAAAATTGAAACAAACTGAAATTGTCGTCTACTGAGACTGTCGCCAGTAAATAAATTGTGTCTTATTAGTTATGAGGCAACTGAAATCGTTTGTGGCTTTGGTATTTACAGGACAAGGTCATCGCGAGGGACATGCCCCAGCTCCTACTTGATCTATGTTAGGAACGTTGGTGCATGTCACCGAGTTGAAAAACTATACAGTATGTATGTGGCTTAAGTGGCGGCTGTTGGTAAGCCGTTGCGTGGCATGAGCGATGTTGTGCTGTAGAGCTCGGCTTCATGCACAGCTAGCTAGTCATGTTAATTTCTCGATGATTTTTTCTCGATTTTGAAACACAACTTGTGAAACTAAGGTTTGAGGCTCGTATATTAGTAATGGATCTACTATTCATAAGTATAAAGCTAACAAGACTTAACCACGAAGACCTACTGTTCATATGTATAAAGCTAAGACTTATGTCCAAACGCACTCAGTGATTCCCCCCCACGCTTTTTATTTTTTTGCTAAAATTAATGAAGACCTACTGTTCATATATAAAGCTAAGACTTATGCCCACACGCACTCAGTGATTCCCCACGCTTTTTATTTTTGTGCTAAAATTAAAAGAGTTAAATGCATGAGAGGCCTATGAACTTGTTATGGGGTGCCACTAGTACAAAAAATCTTTTGCGTGGCGGGCGGGCTAAAAACATTTTTGCGTGGCGGGTAAACGAGCCTGTCACGTATGCATGGACATGGTTAATCAGCGAATTACCGTCACATATGCCACTTAGGTCGCTGAACTTGAAAAATGCATTTCTAGGTACATAAACTTGCTAAACGATACACCGCAGGTCCATACTTGCCACGTGCGAAAAAAATATGCACGCACCCAGTCCCCTGAAAAAAATATGCCCCTAAACAGATGTTAGCTGCCGCCGCCGCGTGGCGATGCTAGCGCCGCAGTTGCTGGTGTCGGCGTTTGCCTCCTTCGTTACATCCTCGACTCCTCACCAAGGCCATCGCCGTGTTCTGTGTCGCGAGTGGAGAAGGGCCACCTCATCGCCGCCGAGGCCATGTTCCTTATGTTGGTTGCGCTCGTCGCCGCCCACCTCGGCATCGTAACACGCCCTCGCCGCAAACACCAACACATGTTCGCTCTACGGAATCGACGCCGAGGAAAGAGAACACACAACGACGTGCACGGCGCCGGATCGGACGCCGAGGGTCCCCGTCCTGCGGCTCGCTAACCGCCGGCCCCCTCGTCGCCCGGGCGCTGCGCCGCTTCTTTGTCGCCACACCGCCTGCGCCAATGGCCTCGCTGCCCTCCACACGATCGAGCGCCCTCTACCTGTGCTGCTACTTCGCTCCTTCTTAATGCCTTTCCACTCGAGTGCCCTGCCGCGGCTTGAACCTTCACACGACTGGTAGCACGTCTGCACGCCATGCCCATCATCCACACCAATCACCTCGTGTCCCGCCGCCGTCCCGAGGTCAGGTGCCATCAATGCTCGCCGCAGGTGCCATAGCCACGACATAGACGCCAGCCCAAGCCACAGCCGAGTGTTAGGGGGAGGAACCCTCGCTAGGACCCCGAATCAGCCCCGTGGCCCTTGCTTACCCACAACACAACCTTCAGATTGCTCACATCAACGTCATCCAAAGTCCTTTAAAATGCGGATCGAGCGAGGGAACACTCGCCAATGGGGACCCTCGCGTTAGGGCTCGGCCACGGGGCTTCACAAGTCAGCATGGTACTAACTTCGCTTCACGACACCCTCTTCTCCTTGTAATGCAGGACTACCACAAGGCGAAGGTCGATCAACGATTCGACCCTCGCCAAGGCGCACCTCCGTGGGACCCTCGCCGAAGGCCCACTCCGTCGACCACGGCCTCAGCAGCCGGGCGGCGGCAGAGAGCGCAAGGTGCCCGGGAGCGGTTAGGGTTAGAGGTGTTTGTACAAAATTGCCCTTGCCTGGTCCCATTGTCAGTGATAAAGGGTTGGGAACCCTAGTGTAAAATGCTTGCGACCCCTGGTATTCCCTACAAATACCAGGGAGGTGGCACTGTGTAAAGCGCGATTGTTGGACCTTTTAAATGCCATTTATTCCGATTCAATTCTTGGCCACGTGTCTCATCGTATTCAACTTCAAACCCTCGCCACTTGGTCTCTGGACATCTCCCTTCCTGTGGTAAACCCTCGCCCCACTCCCTCTCGATCGTGAGCGAGGGTAGGGGGCAGGAGTGAACCCTACACCGAGCCTGTGCCTGCCCTACCTCACCGGTAATGAAAGCCGTGTTCCAGTTTCACGGTCGTCCTTTGTTCCTCTTCCAAATTCGTCCACTCTAGTGAACGTTGGTCCAATTCCTTGCACCCACGGCTTCCTTAGGAAGTAAGCAAGCCGTAGGATGAGACATCGCTACGAACCATCGACGGTACGGGACGTACTTCCATATCTTGCACTCTCTACCCGCTATGGCCGCCAGAGCTTAGCTCGACGATACTGGCGTCGTTTCTTCCTCTCCCGTCCATCCTTGCTGTGTTCTAGCATCACTTTGAACTTGTTCACCTTTCACTTGTACAGTTTTGCTATTCGCCTTGCCATTTTCCAGGAACGTCATGGTGCCTGCCGTCCGCCTGTTACTGCCCGTTGCGCACGTGGTCAGCCGTCTCCACGTCGTCCCCAACCCAGCGAACTACACCAGACATCTCGAGGTGACCTGCTCGCCGTCCCCTGCCATTTGGCTCCCTGTGATAAGCCGTCTGTTCGTGGACACACCATCGCGCCGCCGCGGTGACAGCTCTGCTCGCAGATAGCCTCGCACAGCCTGCTACCGCGGCTGCTTCGTCTTCTCTATCGCAGGCCTTGGCGACGACGAGGTGGCCCTTCCCTTGCCACTCGAGTCCTGCGCCGGCGACGCAGAACACGGCGATGGCCTTGGCGAGGACGTAGTAGAGGGAGGCAGCGCGGACACCAGCAGCAGCGACGCTAGCATGGCCATGAGCAGCAGCGGTAGCTTCGTCTTCTCCATCACGGACTGATCTGTTTAGGGGCATATTTTTTTAGGGGGTTGGGTGCATATTTTTTTCTACCACGTGGCAAGTATGGACCTGCAGTGTATTGTTTAGCAAGTTTATGTATCTAGAAATACCAAGTTCAGGGACCTAAGTGGCACCCCATGACAAGTTCATGGGCCTCTCATGCATTTAATTCAAATTAAAATGAAATTCTCAGGCTTTCACGACCGTGTGGAGCGCGTTGACAAAACCGACAGAGACCCGAACGGCTATATATAGTATAAACATATCCCGCACCCCCACCCCTCCAAACCGCATCGTCATTCGGCTCATTCTTCACACACACACACACACACAGAGAGAGAGAGAGAGAGAGAAAATTAAAGTGCAAGGGCTTTCGCCGTGCATGCACAATGGCTTCGGTGTTGGCATGCCAATCTCTTGCCCTAGTCGTCGTCGCTGCCGTTTCGTTTACTGGTATATGCCCTTTTGTTTAGTTTGTCGCACAGAGCTAATATAATGTCGTGGATATATATATGTTTGATTTTGATCCATGCATGCGTCAGGTGCTGCTAGTTCCAGCAAGTTGCTCAACATCACCAACAGCTGCGTGCACACGGTGTGGCCGGAGATCTCCTCTGCGGCGAGTTCGGCGGCGCCGGACACCACGGGTTTCGAGCTCGCGCCGGGCCAGTGGGAGATTGTTGCCGTGCCGTCGGGGTGGTCGAGCCGCGTCTGGGCCCGTACCCTCTGCAACAGCTCCACTACTGACAGCAGCGGCAAATTCACGTGCATCACCGGCGGCGGCGGGCCGGTCACGCTCGCCGAGTTCACGCTCGACGGGAGCGGCGGGATGGACTTGTACGACGTGAGCCTCGTCGACGGGTTCAACCTCCCTGTGATGGTGACGCCCCAGCCGCAGGGCGGCGCGGACGCGGACCCAGCAGGTGGCAACTGCGCGCCGACGGGGTGCATGGTGGACATGAACGGCGTCGGCGTGTGCCCGCCCGAGCTGCGCGTCACGTCGGGCACCGGCGGCGCCGGCGTGGGGTGCAAGAGCGCGTGCCAGGCGTTCGGGTCGCCCCAGTACTGCTGCACCGGCGAGTACGGGAACCCCAACACCTGCAAGCCGTCGGCCTACTCGGAGCTGTTCAAGAAGGCGTGCCCGCTGGCGTTCACCTACGCGTACGACGACGGCGCCGACTCCATCTTCACGTGCGGCGGCGGGGATAGCACCTACGCAATCACCTTCTGCCCCACCACGACCAGGTACGGGAGAGAGTGCGTTGTCTTATTCCATCCAGATGAGATGAGTCGGTGTAGGTGCAGGTCCCTGAGTGAACTCAGATCGAGTCTAAGAAGATATACGACGTTGACCCATGCATGCATGGGCAAGAGAAGAAAATAATATATCGTTGCGTCTGCAGCTAAGTATTCCTCCAGTTGCCAGTTTTGTAGTCGCTTTTGAATTTTCATCACCCCTTTTTGTCCCTTATTAAGCCGACTATTTTTTTTTAAAAAAAGATGATTCGAATGATTCTATCTGTCTATCTATCTTTTAATAATAAATTGGTACAAGAAACCTGGGAGATGCCTTGACTAGCTAGTACTCCAGTAAGTACATGTTTTCTAGATGGGGAAAGCTAAACTATATCCGGTTGTTTCAGAAGCCGAGATTCGTTGACCTGCCGATCGCATCGGTGGGGTGTGTCTGGCTGTCCGATCCAGCCGCACTCGAGGGCTTGTTCGCCCGTGAGAGCGTCTTTTAGCCTGCAGCCCTGCAAACACGCTGGCTTGGCAGGGGCGTGCTAGCTGTGTCACTTTCATTTCTTTTCATCAAAAACATCCTCACTGACGCGTGGATTATTACAGTACATACGCGTACTACTCGACACCGTCAACGCCATACACCGGCGGCAGCCAGAGCCAGGTCGTCGGCGCAGCTACGCCACGGGGCATCGTCCTTGCCGTCGCCGTCTTGGGTCTGGTCACTGCCGCCTTGGGTGCGCTCGCACAATTCTTGGGTGTCTTCAAGCTATGCTTCAACCACGTCCAAGGTGCAGGCGCGGGTGGCTAATCCATCGAGATTGACATGGAAGATGCAATAGTATACGTATAGTATAGCTAGTGATCGAGCTTGCTCAGTGTCAAGCTAGCGCTTGAGATATATAGAGATATATCGCTTGCAGCGCTGTGTCAGGAATAATACTAGCATGATCAGGCGTGCTACGCCGCAGATCTTGCCCGTGTGGACAAAGCAGTAATATAAAAGGGAATGAGCATGCAGTGTAAATAAAAATGGATGAGAAGTGAAACGAGGAAGTGGAAATCGATGAGCAATATATGTAGAACATTGTTATGTACAGTAGCCAAAGCGCGGAGGAGACAGGTTGTACTTTGTCATGCTGTACGAGTATGCGAGGATTGAATAAAAGCGTGCGCCGTCCCTGTCTATCTACTCGTATTTGTGTTGCTCTCTCGTGCAGGAATATTTGTTGCTTTGTTACCAAGAAATGTGTAGACGATATATATATATATATATATATATATATATATATATATATATATATATATATATATATATATATATATATATATATATATATATATATATATATATACACGTATGTATGTCGTCGCTATTGTTGCATGCTTTGTTAGAAAGATGCAACAGTATACGTATAACATCGCTATTGTTGCTAACGAAGAAATGAACTACTTATATATATCATCGAAAAACGTACATTATTTGCGCGCAGTATTTATGTTCTCGCTCACCCGCTCGGCTGGGTAGTGCGGGTTGTTAAACAATAATTTTTCGCTCACGATAAGATCAGTCAACGGAGAGTGACCTCCAGTGTGGTGTGGAAAACCAAAACACAAGTTACATTAATCAAACACATCCACAATGGGAAAAGAATGATTAGTGACAGGGACAAGAAATCTGGGCATCAGAAGCGTCCATGCCTAGGAGTCCAGGACCGGAGCTCGTGCCTTTTCTGCTAGACCAGATACCAGAGTCAACACTCCTTTCGGCGTGCGCGTGCTTCCGATACCCTCCCTGTTCCCTTCCCCGCCGCGCTCTCTGCTCCCTCCCCTCCCCCGCCTCCAAGCTCCCTCTGAGCCGCGCCCACGACACAGCACGCAGCCCCGACCTCGCCCCTCCACTTCAACTATATTCCTCCACTCGCCCGCCGCCAGATCTCGCCGATGTGAAGCGCACCTTGTGCCGTCTCCGCCGCTCCAACAAGCCGTTTGGGCACGCCTCCACCTCTCGCATCCACGGGGGAGCGAAGACCGGCGAGAGGAGCCGACACTAGTACATAAAATCTTTTTGCGTGACCCCCCAAATGAACCCGTGGCGGGCACACACTTTACCCGCCACGGTTAATAGCTCGGCTGGGCCAGCAAAGAGCTCGCCACATCACCCACCACGGTTAATCAACCGTGGCGGGCACATTAAAATGCCCGTCACCGAAAATCACGAGCCCCAAAGACGGCACAAACTGACCTCTATCGGGCTCATATAAATTGAGGACTTAGGGTTTTCCCACTCTGAATCCCCACCACTCGGCAAAGACCTCCAGCTCACTCCCTCTCTCTCTCCATGACCCGAGCACAACGGTGCGCGACGCCGCCCTCCACACGCGCGAAGCCACCGCCCTCCACCCCACTCCTCCCCCCCTCTCTCTCTCTCTCTCTCTCTCTCTCTCTCTCCGCCTCCCCCACTCCCCTCTCGTCGGGAGCACCAGGACCGGGAGGGCCGCTCCCTCGCTTCCCGACGATGCACGACGGCAGCCAGCCGGATCGCTCCCTCCCCCAACGACGGTGGCGGCCCTCTCCCTTCCCGACGATGGCGGTGGCGGCCCCCTCCCTCCACGACGTGGCGCCCCCTCCTCCCCGAAGACGGCGGTGGCCCCTCCCTCCACCGACGACAGCGGGCGGGCGACCCCCTCCCCTCCACGATGCGCATCCGTGATCCGTAGGGAGGGCGGCGTGAGGACGCCGGATCCAACCTCGAGCGGCCCGATCCGACGGCGACGCAAGGAGGTGGGAGCTCCGGCCAGCCGGCCTCCTCTCCACTAGAGATGGCTCGGGCGATCCGGCTCGTGGTGGCACCGCGGCCTCTCCCGGCGCGCCGGTGCTCCTCCCGGGCGGCACAAGAAGGTGGCGTCGCCGTGGATCTACTCCGCGGGGGGTGTGGGCGACCACCACGGTGTGCCGATCCACCGCGCCGCCGAGGCGCAAGGTGGTGGGGCTAGCCCAGATCCACGGCGGAGTGGCCCCCACGGCAGTGACGACATAGGATCCGGCGGTCACTACCCTTAGCGGGCTCGATTGGGCTCGACAACGGCTCGATTGGGCTCGCTAGGTTACGATTTCTTTTTTATTATTTTTTAAAATCATTTACCGTGGGGGGCATAAAGGGCCCGCCACCGTTAACCTGCCATTTAACGTGACCTCATCACGGTGACGAGCGTCTGGGCCCACCACGGGAAATGCAAAACGCCCGTCACCAAAAAAAAATTCTGTACTAGTGGCTGACCCCGGCGGCAGCCACAAGATGTTCGAGCTTGGCCCGACGCCCGCAGCGTCAAGATCCTCCGCCTAGCGCCTGCGTTAGATCATGTGAGCCTCTGGTGGGATGTGTTTTTTTCCCTTGATTCTTGAGCTGCACACAATTTCGCCGCCATGACTTGCAGAGCAGCACCAAGATTCTCCTTCCATCAGGAAAATATGTGGGAGGAAATGACCGACTCTACGCTCACACGCGGAGACAAGGCATCAAGGACCCTGGTACCTACCTGTAGCACGCATCATGTAACTCCAACTCCATAACACATTAGTTTTCAACTACATCTTGCTTAGATATCTGGTTTTTGGATGCAGGATTAGCCAGCTCGAAGTAGACATGAACACTGACTCGATCTCGATGCACTAAAGACTGAATAAAACTGACAGGATGTTATACACTTACGCGCATGAGTTTAGGACTGGTCAGCTGAGCTGTATATTTTAGACAACGTACGGTATTATAACATTTATCTCTTTTTAAGTTCTTCAATATGCATAGTCTTTCGCTAAAACCTATAGGGCGTTATACCATGAATTCTGTTGATGAGCTACCCTGCATAACACAGACAGCAGTTGTTTCATTATTTTGCCACCAAAGTTCACTCAACCTCAAAAATTGCAAATGCTACCTGATCAAAAGGAATTGCAACCAAATCCCATTTTTGTCCTGAAATAAATACATTCAGCTACTCTGATTTCGAAAGGAGTATTTGATTAAAAAAAAAAAAACAAGAAATCGGAGAGGAAGCAAACTTTTTTGTTACAAAACATAGTAAAATAATACTAAAGATGGAGCAAACTTTTGTTGCAAAAATATAGTAAAATAATACTAAAAAGATGCCACACTAAATTCGTCTAAAATGGTCAGAAAATCCTTTTGCGTTGCTGATGAGCACCTTACGTGCAATCATAAACAAATTATAGCATGACCATCAAACCTAAACGTTTACTGCAATAAAAGACTAAAATATATAACTGCTAATTTCTATGAACTGAGGTTACTACTTTTGCATATTTCCTTGCCAAAAAGGAAAAAAAAAAAAAAAACTAACAATTTGCAAGTTGAGCTTACCACAATCTATTTCAATGTTTCACTATAGGTGTTTTGGTCTCAGGTTACCACTACCTGCTTGCTACTTGAGGCTGATTAGTGCAGTTAATGAGATTGCTTATCCCAATTCAGTGCCAGTGATAAACAGCCTGCTCCCAGTAGCAGTGGCAGTGCTCCAAGGAGATTGGTGTTCGTGGTGACGCCATATTCCCTGCTCTACACTCTCGAAGATTGGTAAGTTTGATAACGACCTTCCGGCACGCACGAGGTGGGGCTAGGAATGCTCTGCTTTGTTGTGAACTTTGCTGAAATTATGTGCTCTGTACTGTAATTCAGTTTTCAATGGAATATATTTTTGATGAGCTATGTTTTCTGCCTTTTTCAGTTTTCAGTGGAATATATTTAAACTGCAAATTCTTTTTACCTTTCAGTCTTCAATGGAACTAGAGGGATTCCCGAGCGTTGCCGCGGGTAGAAAGGGGGTATTGTTAAAGGATTGAATTGTAATCACTAAGAAATCTGATCACAATTAGCTATTGAGGAGAATTACTTTGTGCAGGTTAGAAACAGAGTTAGTAACGAAGAACTTAAATGTATGAAACAGAGTATATACTCATTGGCATAAAGATTATTTAATCTTATGTTTAAACTCCAAGCTAAACCAATATCGAATAAGAATATTTAGATATGTTGGACGGGTGACAACTTCTGGTAATGTAATAAAACATATATAATAATTTATTCGAGGGAATCCTTGGTAGATGATTTAATCCCTTTAACTCGTCCTTCACGCGTCATATCCGCGTTGCCACGCAGTATGAAGGAGAAATCTATAAGTTAGAATATTACTATCACCCTCCTATTCTTTTTCTTTCTTTTTTTCCCTTTTTTTTATTCTCTTTTTTTTATTTTTTTCTTTACTCTATACCCACCACCATCAGTGGGGCCCACCTGTAATTTTATCAAAATATATTCATATGAGATCTTGTTTTAAAGGATTTATTAAAAGAAATTCAGTGGTGTAATCGAATTTAATTTGGTTTTTTTGGTTTGTGAGTTATAACATATTTTAGTTAGTTCAAACAAAGTGGAGGCACCGCCACCTGGATGTTATAGTCTTAGTGGGACGGCGTGTGGTATGCTTGCATGTCGAAGAGAACTCCCCTAGTGGGGGTTGTCTACATAGATGTAGTAGATGCCCTATTTGAATGTAAACGTTAAGTTCATGTGCATCAATTCTTGTTTAGTATACACCATTAATAAATTTGTTTTTGAATTTTGGATCAAGGCCTTCTCCCTTGAAAATCAATAAATCAATGCTCCTTTTTTTGAATTTTGCATGAAGCCTTCTCCCCTAAAAATCAATGCTCTTCCAAGTTACTGTTTGTTTCAAAGTCATATACACTGAATGCTCTTAATTTTAGGGTTTATGACAACATTTATACAATAGATTAACTGTAGCATAGGTTAATGATATTAACAAGTTTTAGAATTTTAGCTTAGACCTTCAGTTGCTTTCGGTGCAAAATGATACAGGTTTAGGCTTATGGAGAACCTTACTAGAGTAGCCAAAATGTAGCTTTAGGTAATGTGTAGGGATCTTGGCCAACGAGCTATGTGATTTTTCCCTCATGAAAGAACGCGCGAGGGTAGTGTTTTCTGGGTTGGGGGATGGGTGTTCTCGCGGACGGTTCTTGGGATCGGCGAACAGTTTGCCAGAATAGTTCGTGCTTGCACTTCCTTAGTTGTGAATCTAAGTGATCCTGCGGATGATCCGGTGGTCTACCGGACGGCCTGTGGGAACGTGGACAGAACCTATGTGGTTCATGCATTGTTGGTGTTCTTGAAGGTGAGGCTAGGGTTGTTGGGGATATTCCAAAGACATGTGCAGTGCTCATCTAGGAGTTATTAGATGACGTGTTGGGGGTTGTGCAACCTAGTGTTTGTGCTACTAATTTGGAGGTGAGGCTAGTGATTAGAGATTGAGCTAAACTTGGATAAAATGGAGAAATTCATGAACTTAAATCATAGTGACTTAACTCTAAGACTGGGTGACCCTTGGGCCACCAAGTTCATACTTGGACCTTGCTCTTCCTTGCTTCCAAGTGAGAGAGGATTAGGGTTAGGACAATACTCACTTAACCAAAATCAGTGACAACCATTGAGTACATATAGACCAGATGGGGAGCCGGTATAGGCAGGCCCATGGGCCATGGGTTTACATTCTAACACGCCCCCACAGTCTGAACTGGGAGCACAACGAACATTAAGACTTGACCTAACTCAGTAAAAAGACGCGTCGGCAGCCCTTTGGTGAAGATGTCGGCATACTGGGATGATGTGGGAACATGCAAGACACAAACTTCTCCAAGGGCAACGCATTCACGAACAAAGTGTAGGTCAATTTCCACATGTTTAGTGCGCTAGTGCTGAACGGGTTGGTGGAGAGGTAAATTGCACTTGATATTATCACAATAAACAATGGTGGCACGGCGAAGGAGGCAGTGGAGTTCACCTAGGAGCTGGCCCAACCAACAAGCTTTAGCAATGCCATTGGCTACAACACGATACTCCGCCTCTGCGCTGGAGCGAGACACGGTTGGCTGGCGCTTGGAAGACCATGAAATGAGATTGTCCCCAAGGAAAACAGCGTAATAGGAGGTAGACTTCAGTATCGGGGCAATTGGCCCAATCAGCATCTGAGTAAACAGTAAGATCAACTGGCGAAGAACGGTAGAGGTGGAGGCTGAGATCTTTACTTCCCTGTAAATACCGTAGGATCCTCTTCATAGCAGCAAGATGAGGGTCGCTGGGGTCATGCATGTGCAGGCAAACATGCTGAACAACATAAGCGATGTCTGGACGAGTAAAAGTGAGATACTGCAAGGCTCTAGCGATACTGCGGTAGTGAGTAGGATCAGACACCGACATACCATCAGTAGCGGACAACTTGAAATGAGTATCCACAGAAGTACTGTAAGGCTGACAATACTCACTTAACCAAAATCAGTGACAACCATTGAGTACATATAGACCAGATGGGAAGCCGGTATCGGTAGGCCCATGGGCCGTGGGTTTACATTCTAACACCAAGTGAGAGAGGCGGATTTGGACCAACTTAAGATTTTCTTGCAGAATTCGCATAGCTTAATTAGAGAGGGAATGAAGGTGATGGTCTTCACCTTCTCCTTGAGATGGTGATGCTTAGTCCCCCTGATCTTCTTTTCTTTCTCTTATTCCTCTTCCAATCTTCTCTTCTCTCTCTAGTCCTTGTATTCTTGCCTTTCCATTTTAGGAGAGAGAAAGGGAGGGATGAGAATGAGTGAGTGTGAGAGCTGAACCAGCAGATGTGGGTCACCATTTTGAGCTGACAAGTGGGGGCATGGGAAGGAGGGAGGGACAACTCATCGAAATTGATTCTACTGACTGAGCGATCTGGCGGACGGCCCGTCGGGACGCTAGACGGTACGACAGAACACCGATTCTGGGATATTCAATTTGAAGAGAAGAGATTGATATTGAGGTCTTTAATTTATTTCATGGAGTTAGTAGAGACCATTCTAAATTTAGTGCTCATATTCTGGGTGATAGCTTGGAGAAATTAATCAAGTCAAACATATTAAGTTGACCAAGGTTAACCATGATTGACCTAATTCGATTGGAGAGATTTATGAGAATTGAGAAGCGAATTTGGAGTCCTTGTCCCGCCTGAGATAGATTAGTGGTTTCTACTGGAGCGATAAAGTCATCCATTGTCAAAGAAGAGGTAACTAGAGCTATGGCTTAGTGCCTCGATGGATATATAAGGTCTGTAGTTCAAACATGTGATGAGGTGAATTGAGGGCTTGAGTCAAATTCAGAGAGAGATTGATGAGTCTTGGGTTTTGAGGCAGGTGGTTTCGCAAAGTTCTAGTTGGAACGACTAGCGGAATGGCGGCGGCAATAAAGCTGTGCGTGCGAGCCGTGTGGACCAGAGACGGTAGAGAAGACAACTGGGGCAAGAAAAAAGAGACCAAAGAGGAGAGCAAGATATGTGGGCCCTACGCGTAAGCTATCTCATCCTACGTCCATTTGCCTTCAAAGCAAATACGAGTCAAATATGTCCAATCCAGCCCAAGAAAACTTGGCGAGATTATTACCATGGGAGATGCAGTATCAGTTGCCTTCTCATTAGAAATCTGAGCTAGGAGTAGAAGATACCTCCAACTACCAAAAAATAAAACCTGTCCCCTGTCTTCTTTTGTTTGACGTTTCAGACATGGTTGAAAAAATTAAGAATCACACGGATTTACCATTCTACCCTTCCTTCCATTCCCATTTCTTTGCTGAGCTATTACGTTGCCACGCACGCGCGCCCCCAACAATAAGCAAAAGGTTAAATACACTGACGGCCCTTAAATTTATGGCTCTATGCTGCTTAGGTTCATAAACTATCAAACTAGAAATCTAGCCCCCTCTGCTGACTAGGATAAATTTTATAAAAAACAGCCTAGCATAGGCACATCCTCATTCAGCTTCACCCGCGCTCGCCCACTTGCTTCGCCGACTCCACCACCACTGCCTCCGTTGCGCTCATCGCTCGGTAGTCGCTCCCTCACAGTCCCAGATTCTCAGTCACTCAGTCAGAGACTCAGTCACTCAGTCAGCTCCCACAAATTCATCTACAGCTTGTCAAAAAGGATGTCCGATCCGCTCCTCTGCTCATCGCTCGGTAGTCGCTCCCTCAGTCCCAGATTCAGAGACTCAGTCACTCAGTCAGCTCCCACAAATTCATCTACAGCTTGTCAAAAAGGATGTCCGATCCGCTCCTCTGCTCATCGCTCGGTGAATGAGCAACGGAAAGCCGGAAAGGGAGACTCCTTGTGGCCCAACCTGGTCGTCGTCCACTTGTCGTTGCCGGTCCCAGCGGCAGTCTTGGGAGACTAGCCAAGGGGCACGGGGCACGCGGCGAGCAGCGTCCAAATGTCCCTACTTTTTCGTGTTTTTTTTTTTGAGGGAATACTTTTTCGTGCTGTTCCATTGCAGTTTGCAAGCACGTACGATGTATCGAAAGGCCCGAGCCATGCCTAGATCACCTTCCATGCCTCGTTGATCAGCAATCATCAGACCACCCAAACCATACATGGCACATGCATGATTGATGAGCTGGGTTGGGTAGGCTCCTACTGAAAGCCTCGTGTTGGCTGGAAACCATCCGTGCTTCTTCAAATCATATATAGCAACATTTACATTTTTTTTTTTTGAGGGGAAGCAACATCTACATGTTGAGAACGTTTCACCTGTCCAAAGCATCTGCAGGCAAAGGATACAAACGTTTGCGTTCAACCTATACTGGAACTAATAATAAGCAAGATTATGTTTTCATCTTTCCACCAAATCTACAAAACTGAAACAAGGAGCAAAATTAACTGTAAAACCTCAGCTACAAGGAAACAGAAAATAAGCGGCCAAGATGGTAACACTACCACACAAAGTCTTCCAGCTCATAGTCACAGAAAACTGGTCGAAGGCATTTGACCCTCAACCCGAAAACATCGTCCCAAAGCGCCGGGTATGCCGGGTGATTTTCGACACTGCCTTGCAGAAACTTTTCAGTATGCATAGATCATCAGTCGAAGTTTACCTCAATCTTGTTGCTATTAAAAAAACGCATAATCTTGTATTCATTAAACCAGCAATCAAAATCTGTTACAGAGATCAAACTAAATCCTTTACAGGTGCCTGACAGCTCGAGAGAAAAAGAGCCAGAGATAGAATTACAGCTTCTTTTTTTTTTCGAAAGCGTGTCCATTGACACGTATTGCATTAAAGGGAAAATAAAGTTTTACATGTCGCATTAATTTTAGCCAAAATAAATCACGCAGCGCCATGACGAAAGCACACAGACAAGAATCGCCGCTTACACGGGGCGGAGCCGTACGCGTTTGTACTAGAAGTTACAAAACTATTGCGACTAAATGGAAAAAAGAAACGGCTACGGCCGCAGACAAGGACCTCTTCGGGGGCCGCCCCGACGGAGCCGCATCGAGGGAAGAGGTTTAGATCTTGTAAACGCTTGCGGACGAACCGTCGTCGCCAAAGAGTTTCCGGAGCTTGCTCTTTGCTTCCGGGATTTGAAGGCGTAACGCGCGCCACGCCCGGCCGGGGCGTCCCAAGCAACGCCAACAACGCCACCCGCTCCGGAGCGCTCGGGGCTTGGTCAGCAGTCTGCCCGCGCGGCGTCTTATGGCCCATTCCTCGCCGGTGATTTTTGGGCGGGCGGGGGAGGGGCGGGGACGGGCTTCGTCAGCGAGCGAGTGGCCTGCAAACGGGGAAGTCTTGGGCCAGTAGCGAGAGGAGCCTGTTGGCGTGCCTCCCAAGTGACCCTAGGCGATGTGGCCGGGTCAGGAGTACAGTGAGGAGGCGCAAGCATCGTCGGGTGTGGACTCCGTCTTGGGCGGTACAACTCTCCCCGCAAAGCGAGAAGACCGGCGGGGGAAGGAGCTTGCACACGTTCTCGCGCCTAGAGGGATGGCTCGGCGTCCCCAGAGGCCGTGGAACCTCACGGCGATCGAGGGGTGGGGTGGGGCACCGTGCAGAATTGGCCAGTTGTTCCGGCCGGACCTGCGCGCGGCTGGTTCTCGGCGGCAATCGTGGAAAGCGGTTGGCGGCCCGACCCGGATCATTTGCGATAGCGGTACCGGTCGTCGTCGACAATCCCTTGACCTTAAACTGCGAGGTGGAACAGCGGAGTTATGCTTGGCCATGACAGTCGATGGTGGTACGAAGGCTTCCGGTGAGAGCGGGGCGGTGGAGTCCGCGTCAGGGGCGACCCCGGGGCACGCGAGGGGCCCGCGAGGGGCTCACACTGCCGCCCCCGATACTTCGGGCGCCGCGGTAGGCGTGACGAGCCCAAACGAGGGAGGCGACGTGGTGGACCTTGTGCTGGCTGGTCACGGACCCCCTCAGAGCACCTCCACCACGATGCATTATGACAAGCCACCCGAGAGCATGGGTGGGTGGGTGGTGAAGTGGCGACGGTCGCCGACACTTGGGAGGATCCCTCAAAGCCTCGGCCTGCGAAGCGAGGCGCGACCATCTTGCGAGTGTGAAGGTGGCTCCAGCTATCTTGGCGAGGGCGGCAGTGGTGGGCGGTCTGCGCGACGGGGAGGCCCCGCGAGCTCATCAAGCATCGGGTCACCCAGGCGGGGCACATCGTATCCACACGGCACCGGTATGGTGGTCAGGCGCTAAGTCGGCGGACCCGGTAGCCCGAGCGGCAGCTGCGAGCGGCGACGAGCTCGCGGCGGGGATGCGGCCTCCCGGTGGAGGCCACACTGAATCCTCCGCCCGGATGGCGCCCCAAGCAACAGCGAGGAGGAGGCGGCGTAGGCGCGGGCAGCGGCGCTAAGCGGCCGAGAGGGTCCACCCCGGGCGGTGGCGTGGAAGGGCGGGCGACGAGCAGCGCCCGCGTCGCTTCTGCGGTCGCGGGCGATGTGACGCCTGCGCACGAGGAGGCGGCGTGACGGTAGACGACGAGCTGCAGCGAGCGTGATCCTCCGCAAAGGCGCTTGAAGCAAAGGCCTACGAGCTGCCGAGGTCGGGCGAAGCTAGAGAGCCCCTCGATGAGCCGCAGGGAAGGTAGAGCGAGGTCAGCCGCCTCACCCACATCGACGCTGCGTCATCACCGTCCCGGCTGAAACACGCCCTCGCCCATCGCGATCGCTTCGACCTGCCCAAGGAGGACGGGGAAGAAGGGAGTGGCGTCGGGGAGAGGGTCTTCGTGAGAGGAGGAGGAGGCAGGTGGCTTAAGAGCCCGGAGCGGATGGCGGCACAGAGGCGTCGGGCCCCCGCCGCCTGGACGAAGCTGGGAGCTGGGGAGGCTGCGTGGCCGGCGATGGGGACCTCCGCGGCTGGGCGGCGGCGGCGGCCGGGCCCGGGCAGCATGGCGTCCCAGGGCGGGGGCAGTCGACGGGCGATCTCGGCTGGCCTTGCCGCCCGGGCATGGCCTCACCGCGGCGTGCGGGAGGTCAGCCGCGGGCAGAGCTGGCGATGAAGAGAAGCGGTTCCGGCCTCAGCAGGCGGAACATCGTCGCCGGGGAGGGCCAGCAGCGGCTGCGCCCTCACGCCGCAGCAGCTCGTCCACCGCCGGGGTCCATGGCGCGCTGCTCGCCACAGCCGCCTGCGACGCCACGGAGGGCTCTGCAGGCCAAATCCCGGCCTCAAACTCCTTCCTGGCGGGCGCGGAGGCTCACGTCGACGGGGAAGTTGAGGATGGAGGCCGGGAAGTGGGTGGCATCGCCGACGCCCGCGCGCTCCAGCATCCGAGTCTGGAATGCCACGCTCTCGACCGTGGACCACCCCGCCAGCTCGAAGTGCCAGAAGGACTCAGCCCGGGCGGCGCATCCCGAGGAGGCAGAGGCCGCGGGGAGGGAGACCCGCCGCGCCGGCGACGGCGGCGCATGGTGAGCTGGGCGGAGTCGCCCGAGCGACGCGTCCCGAGGTGGCAGAGGCCGCGGGGGAGGGGGACCACGACGCGCCGGCGACAGCCTCCGCAGCAGGTGGCGGCAGCGGCGACGGCGCGCCTGCCCGCGCGCGAGGCCGGGGCCGGGGAGGTGGGGGAAAAATGAGGAGCTGCGGTGGGGAGCAGCACCGGGGCGGCGGCCGCGGCCATGGCCGACGACGAGAGGCCATGGGCACCCGCAGAGGTGGCCGACGGGTCTGGAGGAAGCTCCGGCGGGGTGGGGGCTGAGTTCCTCCTATGGGGCGGCAGATCAGGAGGTGGGCCGCTCGGATCTGCAACTGGATTAGGGAGGGAAGGATTGAGCTGGGAGATCGGAGCGGGGGGCGGAGGCAGGCCGCCGCCGTCGCCTGGGTGGGAGACGGGGTCGGGAGGCTCCAACGGCTCCATAGCTCCTCCCCAAATTGACCCATTACAGCTTCTCTTATTGAACATAATCTGTTGATGCACAGAACAACATTAGCTGAGAAAAGCAATGTCATACTACGCTATCAATTTCAGAACATACAGGGATTATCAAGAACCTCTAGTAGGGTGCAGGAAAATTGCATCATGACAACCAGGCCAGCTACAGAACTCTTGTTTACCAGGCTCGATTCTTTTAACGACAGATATCACGGCAGGGATAAAAGCGCAGAGCACAGAAGTAGGAATACTAGCTGCAACTAGTACTCTAAGCATGTCCCGCCAGGGATGTTTGCTCGTCCGTAGTCTCATCGAAACACGGAAACATGCTGTAATTGCTAACACTGAGAACGGCAAAATAATACAAATGAAGGCCAGTAGTTCCACCACAAAGGGAAAGTAAACGAGAAGGCATTCTCTCCAGCTCTTTTGAGGGTCCAATGTTAGCCGAGACTTGGAGGTAATAGCCGCAATGTCTTATGGGTGTAGTTGCTAGACTGGCATGTATAAGCAGGCATGTCGCAATTGCGGAAAAATAAAATGACATGCTATTTGCTTCAACGGAAAGCAGGAAAGGAGACCCCATATCAAACAGAGCCATGCCCGCATTCTCGCCTTTTGTAATATAGTCGCCAGGAGGAGTGAAAGCAGCAGCAAATGAACCAGCTGCAATAAGCGCAAAGAGACATAACATGCTCTGGGACACATCGGAGAATCTGCTGGATTCCTTCTCGTCTTCCAAGCAATGATTATATCTCAGATCTCTAGTCAAGTTGGATGGAATGGGATAAGCTTTACAGAGCAATAAGGACATGCTCATGTAAAATTTCATGAACTGCATAGAAGGAAATAATATTGTGAGACCAAAACGGGAAAAAGAAATTTAAAGTGCATGATGTAGGGACATACCACTCAGAATGAATAGTTATGGGTATTCTCGTTCCAGGTACTATCTAGTGGTGTGAATCCCTTATGGTTAATAATGCTAAGATTCACCCTAAGATCTATCATAAGAAGGAAGAAGATAAATAAATGCCCATGCTTTACAGCCAGATGTAGTAGTGTGTTTCCTTCACTGTCGCCCGCATTCATAACTCATGAACTTTGGGTTCCTGCAGATGTACCACACCACCTTAGCACTCCCGCATTGAACAGCACAATGCAAAATGTTTCTGTGTTTCTTGTCAACCAACTCATCGCAGCTTGGGCATATCTCCATGATCTCGTGAATAGCTTCAGAGTTGCCGGCCACAGCAGCATAGTGCACAGGATACAGGCCATCATCATCCGGAATGTAAGCAGGCAAGCTGTTGACCAGTAAAAGTTTGACCAATCCAGTATTCCTAGATGACACTGCACAGTGAAGGGCGGTTCTTCCAGAGCTGTCAGCCTTTTTGCGCAAGTGTTGGCTCCCAGCAATGAAGGGACTTGCACATTTCCTCAGCTAAAAAAAAAAAAGGATTACCACTACAGTAATAGATGACAACAATTAACACTTGAGACCTGTCTGGTAGAGCTCTAAGAATTGAATCTAAGTAAAACTCTGACAAACAGTATATTATAGACAAATGATTCTATGCTGGTTCTCTGAAATAATATAGGGCTGATAGCTAGAAAAAAATTAACTTCTCCTGATTTACTTGCCGCGCAGAATCCACTTCTTACGTATAGTTTATTCTAGAGCGCAGAATCCACTTCTTATGTATAGTTTATTCTAGAGCGCAGAATCACTCATTACGTATAGTTTATTCTAGAGAATCACTTTTAGCCACATAATCACTTTTCTAAGAGAAACACGACACACAGAGAACCAGGAACAAAAAGAGGTCTACCAAACATGCCCTTATTACCACGCTACCAAGTCTACATATGCATTTTCTATTTCTATAAGAAAATACCACACCAATCTTGTACTACCTCGATCTGTTTTTGTATATGATGTTAGCACAAAATATCAAAGATAAAAATAAAGTACATATGAAACTGAAATGGCACGTAGCGAATGTGTAGGAAAGAATTCGTGTTCTCGTACCGTTTCTAGCAAAACCGCAGCATGAAGTGCAGTTTTACCATCTGGTCCAGCATAGCTCGCTGGCGATTTCACACTACCTCCACGAGATTCCCTTATCAAGATGTCAACCAAGTCAGCCCGGCTGGACAAAAACCGCCATGTACAGCGCGGAGACACCTTGCCCATCAACCGCCGCAGCAAGCCTTGTGTCCCTCGACACGAGTTTCCCCAAGACCGATGCATGGCCGTTCCTAACAGCCTCATGGACTGCCGTCGCCCCACTGAAATTCCATGCCCTGAGTACATACTCAGTCTCTTTCTCGGTGGAAGCACGCTCGATGAGGTAATCCACCACATCCACATGCCCAGCCCTTGCCGCGCAGATCAGAGGTGTGTCGAGCAGATTATTCCTTGCCTTGATGAGTGATATGTCCTTATCACAGATCATCTCGACGAGCTTCAGGTACCCATGGCGGGCTGCGATATGGAGTGCAGAGCTGCCCTCTCCTGTCAAGCCTTCTAGGCATGCACATTTTGTTGATGTGGATAGGATTTGTGCTAGGAGGTCTGCATCGCTAGTAGAGACAGCTTTGAGCAATTGGGGAGGTGGGGGCCTTCTGGGCGGATCCGGTGATCCGGTTCATCAAGACAGCAATCATTCTCTGGATAGGAGGACTGTGGGAGTACATCTGGATCTGGATTCTCACCAACCCGTACAGGTATCTCTCGATCAAGCAATACAAGTGTGTGAGGGACATGGCAAACCCGGTGCTGGTGTCATGGACCCTGTCAGCTCGCCACTGGTTCTACATGGCCATCAGGTGCTTCATCCGGAAGTGGTCCAGTGGGGAGTGGGTTTCGGTTGTGATGCTGGCATACACGGAGGCGCCGACGACAAGAGCGGTGGACATCTTCCAGAAGTTCAGGGTACCTTTTCCAGTCGTCTTCTACACGATGGGAACAATGTTCCTACCCATGACAGCGAATTTCTGCAAGGGGCTATGGCGCCAGCCCGCAAGGCGCCAGGGGTGCCATGAGTCTCCTCGCATTGAACTGTCAAGGAGCAGGCGGGTGCCTTGACAGTCCCAAAATGCTCCACTTATCCCGCCTACTTCGGTCAACTAATGCTCAGGTAGCTTTTATCTCAGAAACGCGAACAAATAAATTTAACCAATCTGATCTTATTCATAGATTCAATGTTGTTTTCGCTCATGTTGTTTCAGCTGATGGCCAATCCGGTGGGCTCTGGCTCCTATCCGGAGATGATGTAGACCTGCAAGTTATCGACTCTAGTCATTTCTTTATCTTCTCTATTTGTAGTTTTAAGAGCTCCTGTAAGAACTTTGGGCTAGTTTGTGTGTACGGTGACCCCCATCACCTCCAAACTAAATGGATTTGGAGGCAGGTCCGTAATTTTGTCAGTAACCACTCGGACCTCCCTTTTATCTGTATGGGGACATGAACAACATTATGAATGTAACTGAGAAGGTGGGCGTTAGGCCAGCCAACTCTCGTACTATTTCTGAATTCTGTGTCCTAGTTAAAAATTGTGGTTTCATCGATCTTGGTTACAATGGCCCAGCCTACACTTGGTCTAACAAAAGGTTCAGCACCTTTCCGACTTATGAAAGACTAGACAGGTTCTTTGGTAATACTGAATGGTGTTCTACATTTCCTAACACTTCAGTTTATCATCTTCCAATGATGTATAGTGATCATACCCCTATTCTTGCTATTACTAACTCAAGGAGGAGAAAGAAAGCTAAGCTTTTCAGGTTTGAAAACTGGTGGTTGCAAACTGAGGAATATCACAAAATTGCTAAATCAAGTTGGGCCAAATCCAGTAGAAGAAGCTTCACAGGTAAAATCAGGTATCTTGCAAAAGATCTCTCTATTTGGTCTCTCTATTTGGTCCCGCTCTAAACCTAAAAACTCAGATGTTCTTAAAGAGCTAGAATCAAAAATTCTTTCTCTCCAGAACAGTCCTTTCCACCTGCAAAATCATAGCCTTCAAAGTACTCTTATTCAACAACATGAAAATATTCTTCGTAGGGAGGAGATTTATCATAGGCAAAGATATAAAAAGAAATGGAGCCAGGAGGGTGATAGAAATACTAAGTTCTTCCATCAAGCAATCATTAAAAGGTCTAGGAAAAATACTATTACTTACTTCTCTAATGCTGATGGTTCTATTTCAAGTACCCCTGAGCAGATGGCAACCACGGTGAATGACTATTTTAAGGATATTTTCAGAAGTGAAGATAGAGGCTCCAACCACAGCCCTGATTGGTCCTCCATCCAATCAAACGACTACAACTATGAGAGCCATCAGTTTACTGATACTATTCCTAACAAGCAGGAAATTTTGTCCATCATCAAAAATATGAAAACTAATACATCCCCAGGTCCTGATGGCTTAAATGTGGAGTTCTACAAATCTGCGTGGTCTTGGATGGGAGATGAAATTGTGGCTCTGGTACGTTCCTTTTATATAAATATGTGCATGCCAAGTGATCTGAATAAAACTTTTATTTCCCTCATTCCAAAAAGTGAATGCTCCTAAAACCCCCAAAGACTACAGGCCCATTAGCCTCTGTAATGTAGCCTATAAGATCATCTCCAAATCTCTTGCTGAGAGGATTAAGCTCCACCTCCCTCATATTATCCACCCCTCCCAAGCAGCGTTTATCAAGGGTAGGCATATTGCTAATAATATCATCATAGCTCAGGAAATTATTCATAGTTTCAATTTAAAAAGCTGGAACCAAAAAAGCTTTTTTTCTTGAAAATAGACCTTGCCAAAGCCTTGATCGCTTAGAATGGAACTTTATTGTCAAAGCTCTAAAAAATCATGGTTTCAGTGTTCATTTTATCAGACTAGTTTATGAATGTATCTCAACCACCACCATTTCTGTCCTTATCAATGGTGAACAAACTCCTACTTTCTATCCCTCTATAGGTATAAGACAAGGATGCCCTCTGTCCCCCTACCTTTTTCATCATTGCTATGAATGATTTATCTATCAACCTTCAAAACCATGCCACTTCAAATGACATTCTTGGTATCACTCTAGGTCCAAACTGTCCTCCTATCCATTCCCTGCTTTTCATGATGGATGATCTAATTATTTGTGGTCAAGCCAACATGGATGAAGCTACAAAAATAGAATGTCTTCTTCAATCTTTTTGTGCTGTTTCAGGGCAAACTCCAAATTTGGCAAAATCAGCAATCCTGTTTAGCAAAAATGTGGATCAGCATTCAAAAACTCAGGTTAAGAGTGTCTTCCCAATTAATGATCTTACTGCAAACTCACTTAGGCCACCCCTAATTTTCAATCACTCTGATATTAACAAAGCCTATAGCTTTGTCATCAACAAGTTTAAAGCTAAACTCACCACCCTTAGAGCAAGAAAACTTAACCATGCCGGTAGATTGATTTACATCAACTTCGGTCTTATCTTCCATTCCTATTTATTATATGACCACTATCCTTTTTTTCTAAAAAATTTATTAAGAAGATAACTGCAATTATTAGCAAGTTTTGGTGGTCAGGTGTTAATGAGGAAGAAACCAAAGCAGTTTTTCACTTCCGAAGTTGGCAGGATGTTTGTAGGCCAAAAGAAAGAGGGTGGGCTAGGGATCGAGATATGCACCTAGTCAACAAAAGCCTTCTCCTAAATGCTGCCTGGAAAATAGCCACAGGTACAAACACTTTCCTCTCTGCCATTATCAAGTCTAAATACTATCCAGACACTAGCTTCTGGAGAGCTACTAATACCAGGACTCATTCTGCCTTCTGGGCTTCAGTGCTCAAAGTTAAAGATACTCTTGTTAACCATTGCAAAGTGCAGCTTCAAAAGGGTAACTCAAGCATTTGGTCAACCCCCTGGTTTACCGGCTGGGAGAACATCTACAACAACTTAAAGTTGCCTGTTTCTGTTCCAAAACTTCCTGCAGCTATCTCTGATCTCATAATCCGTGAAACCAATTCTTGGAACCCTACTCTTGTTGATGCTATCTTTGAAAATGATGCTGCCCATGCCATAAAGAATACTCCCATTATTCCTTCTGAGGACAATGATAGAATAATCTGGACCAACTCTATGAAAGGGAACTGCACTACTAAAGATGCCTTTCAATTTCTCAATGCCCAAAACCGCATTATTTTGCCTCCTCAGGGATCTAGAGCCATTTCTTCAACCTCCTTAACCATTTTAAACAGAGTCTGGAAGTCCAAATTATTTGCTCCCAATATCAAAACCTTTTTCTGGCGCCTTGTCAGAAATGCCATCCCTACAGGTCTGAGAGCAGGCTCTCTGTCTAAACACATTGACAAAAATTGTGCTCTATGTGGCAGGGAGGAGAATGATGCTCATATTTTTTTCCACTGTGACTTTGCAAGACTAGTATGGTTCTCTTCCCCTCTTGCTCTCAGGTCATCTCATCTGCCTGAAGAGCAGGACGGAGTTCAACAAATTTTACAACAGATCATAACGCCAACCTCCAATGACAACAGATCATAACGCCAACCTTTTGTATTTGAATTTGGTTTTTTCTCCTCTTAATGAAAAACGGGTGAATGGCCCGGTCGAGGAAAAAAAAAAATATCTTGAGAGTACTCACTACTCTCTGGTATCTCTGGAGGGCAAGAAATGACGCCAGATTCAAAAGGAGCACCTGGTCTCCTCTACAGGTACATCACTTTGTCAATGCAGATATAAGAGTGGCAACTGAAAGTAACTACAAATCACAAAATAAGGGAAACATTCAGGAAATGCAACAATACAATGCTGCAGATTTTAATTCATTTGCAGGTTCTGGTGTCCTTCCAGTTGAGGCTCTTGCAGCCTTGCAAACAAACCCAGCACCTCGAGCACCTTGTGCTCCTCCAATCAGCTGTGCTGATGATACTAGGCCATCATTGGCCGATACAAATGAATATTCCGTTCCTGCAGGTTTACTCCAAGGTGGATACATTACAAATGATGCCATTCCCATGCTTAATGTACTGCTGAACGCCTGTGATGGGCAATGCAGCACTACAAACTACACTTTTCATGCAGGTTCTGATTGCCAGGCAAATGAGCACCCTCGAGAAGCGGGCTGCGCCTTAAATGGAGACATATCAAACTCTCACCTCATCATCAATGCTGACAGAAATAGGCCCTTGTTGGTCTCTACAAACATGTGCTCTGTTATTGCAGGATCAAATGCATGCTGTAGCGCAAGGCAGGCACAGCAAGAAGTGGTCACAACTGAGTTGCCGAGCGACTCGGATCAAGGAGCAATCTTCCACTGCTTTACAGATGCCTCCACAAAACCTGATGGAGCAAACCAGGGCCACAGCATAGCTGGGCTTGGGATCCATATTGTCAATATTTCTGACAATACAAGGATTAATATACAGGCTCAACTACCCAAGTGCCTCTCAGTGCTGATGGGAGAGGCTGCTGCACTCAGCTTGGCAGCAGACATCCTAAGCAAGATGAATTCAGCCAGCATTGTTTTTTTCACAGATAGTCTGATCCTGGCAAATTACTTGCTACATGCTGTGCACAAGAGCCTCCGGACTGGAGAATTAAGCTCTTTACCCACTCCTTCGTCTCCAAACTCAAACCTCTACGATGGTGTATTAAAAAAGTAGAAAGATGCTTCAATGCCTCTGCCCACCAGTTAGCAAAAAGTGCCTTCAGTGATTCTCCACATCTTTCTGAATATCCAATCCTTCGATGCTCAAATGAGCAGCATGTAAACACTTGCTATGTAACTCAAGCTATGCAGAACTACAAGTGTAATCTGTACAATTCAATAGTAGCTTCGTGCTACTAATCTTAATGAATATTGTTTTTCTTGTCAAAAAAAAAAAAAAAAAAAAAAAAAAAAAAACCACCCACACCTGACTTAGATTGGTCGGGACAGATAATGAAGTTATGCTAACAATTGTCTAGTGTGCTCAGTGGGAGACTGGGGTTGACTCAACCAAACTAGATGTGATCTTTTTGGTAGTCTTTCCTTTATACATTTTTATAAGTGGCTGTACATTGCTTTTTTTTTCTCTCTCTAGGAGTTGGGATGCAGCACCGGCAGCCTGGGGCCTAAACCTGCTACTGACTGTGCTTGCTTTGCTTGCTCACTCTGAATGATGTGTACAGAATATATGCTCTTTATTTTCCTACAGGACATATAGGAAATTCAAGGAACACATGCAAAGAAACTATTGTCCCATTGCGCAAAGTCTATAGCTTGTGTCTCTAGAGTTTTGGATGACCAACAAAAACTCTTGCCTCTATTAGAGCCACTGCATTCCAGTACATTTGGTGAGGCCACATTTTTTGTTATGTTTTGATCCGATGGATTTAATTTATCAAAGTATGGTATGTGCACCTGGTCGGCCTAATCCTGGAAGGCTTAGTAGACCACTACAGTCATCAATGGATCGGATTTGTGGCCATTTATCTAAGAGATGGAAATGCAAATTGCATGTCGCTCTTTTAATTGGAGACTTATGTTGCCCCTTTTCACTGAATAGCTCACAAGGGCAGGAAAAAATTAAGGGTCAATGCAAGGTGTGTTGAACCAAAAAGAAAAAAAATTAAGGGTCAATGCAAGGTGTGTTGAACCAAAAAGAAAAAAAATGCACAAAAGCACAACAGTACTCCTACATTGCAAAGCCTTCATTACTGAAGCTAATTCGAAGTGTCATACATACACAGATCTATCCATTTGAATCACCAAAGCGAACCGCCGGGGTGAAGGAGGGATGGGCAAGGCGACATGTACCTTGTGTCGGGATCTCCTAGGCGGCCAGGTCGACGGAACCAGCGGATGGGGGCGGTGGACTTGGCGTTGTTGCTTCTTGACGGTGCAGGAGGTCGCGGTAAGGAGAGCCAGCCGTGCGTTGCTGGGATCCATCTCGCCAAAACAGGAACAAGGGAGCGGGGTGGCGTCGGCGTAGCACCAAGGATGGGGTACATACCCCCGGGTCGTCGTCGTCATCAGAAAGTGTCATGCCCACATTCTCGCCTTTAGTAATGTAGTCACCAGGTGGAGTGAAAGCAGCAGCAAATGAACAAGCTGCAATAAACATGGAGAAACATAATATGCTCTGGGACATATCGAAGTATCTGCTAGATTCCTTATCATCTTCCAAGCAATGATTATATCTCAGATTTCGAGCCAAGTTGGATGGAATCGAATAAGCTTTACAGAGTAATAAGGACAATTCCATGTAAATATTTATGAACTGCATGAAAAGGAAATAATATTACAAGACCAAAAAGAAAAAGAGAAGTTGAAAGTTAAGGATGTAGGGACATACCACTGAGAATGAATATTTATGGGTATTCTCATACTGGGCAACACCTAGCAGTGGCAATCCCTTATGGTTAATAGTACCAAGGTTCACCCTAAGCTTCATCATAAGAAGGGAGAAGATAAATAAATGCCCATGCTTTACAGCCAGATGTAGTGGTGTGTTTCCTTCACTGTCGCCAGCATTCATTATACTCGTGAACTTAGGGTTCCTGCAGACATACCAGTATACCACACCACCTTAGTCCTCCCCAATTCGACAGCGCAATGCAAAATATTTCTATGTTTCTTGTCAACCAGCTCATCGCAGCTCGGGCATATCTCCATGATCTCACGGATAATTTCTGAGTAGCCACCTATAGCAGCATAGTGCACAGGATAGAGACCATCATCATCTGGAATGTAAGGAAGCAAGCTGTTGACCAGTAAAAGTTTGACCACTCGGGTCTTCCCAGATGACGCTGCATAGTGAAGGGCAGTTCTTCCAGAGCTGTCAGTCTTTTGCACAAGTGTTGGCTCCCAGCGTTGCAGGGACTCGCACATTTCTTGAGCTAAAAAAGAAAAGAAAAGATCACCGCTACGATAAAAGAGAACACTTAACACTTGAGGCCTGTTTGGTAGAGCTCTCAGAGTTGAATTCAAGAGGAGCTCTGGCGTACAAACAGTATATCATAGACAAATAATTCTATGCTGAAAAGAATATAGGAGGCTGGGTGCTTTAACAAAATAACTTCTCCTGATATTTACTTACCACACAGAATAACTTCCTACATATAGTTTATATCCTAGAGAATCAATTTCAGTCACATAATCACTTTTTTCTAGGAGAATCACTACACACAGAATCAGGAACAAAAGCAAGGCTACCAAACAGACCCTTATTACCAAACATTACCAAGTCTACAGATGTATTTTCTATTTCTACAAGAAAATACCACGCCAATCTCGTACTACCTCGATCTGTTTTTGTATTTGACGTTAGCACCAAAAAAAATCAAAGATAAAAATAAAGTATATATAATAAACACGGAACTGATATAGTAGGTACTAGCTAGTGAAAGATGTGTAGGAAAGAATCAATGTTATCGTACCGTTTCTAGCAAAAACTGCAGCATGCAGTGCAGTTTGTCCATCTGGTCCAGCGTAGCTCGCCGGCGATCTCACAATACCTTCACGATGTTCAGTTACCAAGATGAACCATGTCAGCTCGGGCATATCTCCATGATCTCGTGGATAACTTCAGAGTTGCCGGCTATAGCAGCATAGTACACAGGATAGAGTCCATCATCATCTGGAATGTATGCAAGCAAACTGTTGACCAGTAAAAGTTTGACCACTCCGGTCTTCCCAGATGATGCTGCATAGTGGAGGGCAGTTCTTCCAGACCTGTCAGCCTTTTGCCCAAGTGTTGGCTCCCAGCGTTGTAGGGATTTGCACATTTCTTGAGCTAAAAAAAACAACAACAAAAGATTAGCATTACAATAAAAAGAAAACTTAACACTTGAGGCCTGTTTGCTAGACCTCTCAGAGTTGAATCCAGGAGGATACTTGCTGCGCAGAATCACTTCTTACGTATAGTTTATTCTAGAGAACCACTTTGGGTCTACCAAACATTGCCGTTCTTACCAAACATTACTAAGTCTACAAATGCATTTCTATTTCTATAAGAAAATATCACGCCAATCTCGTACTACCTTGATCAGTTTTTTGTATATGACATTAGCAAAAAGATCAAAGATAAAAAATAAAGCATATATAATAAACACAAAACTGATATGGTAGGTAGCGAATGATGTGTAGGAAAGAATTGTTATCGTACCGTTTCTAGCAAAAACTGCAGCATGCAGTGCAGTTAAATCCATCTGGTCCAGCGTAGCTTGCCGGCGATTTCACACTACCTCCACAAGATTCATGCATCAAGATGTCAACCATGTCAGCCCGATTGGACACAACCGCCATGTAGAGCGGGGAGACACCTTGCCCATCAACCGCCGCGGCAAACATTGCGTCCCTTGACACGAGCTTCCCCAAGACGGATGCATGGCCATTCCTAACAGCCTCATGGACTGCGTCGCCCCACTGGAATTCCATGCCCTGAGTACATACTCAGTCTCTTCTGGGTGGAAGCACGCTCGATGAGGTAATCCACCACATCCACATGCCCAGCCCTTGCCGCGCAGATCAGAGGTGCGTCGAGCAGATTGTTCCTTGCCTTGATGAGTGATATGTCCTGATCACAGATCATCTCGACAAGCTTCAGGTACCCATGGCGGGCTGCGATATGGAGCGCAGAGCTGCCATCTCCTGTGACGCCTTCTAGGCATGGACATTTTGTTGATGTGGATATAGGATTTGTGCTAGGAGGTCTGCATCGCCAGTAAAGACAGCTTTGAGCAATTGGGGGTTCATTGTGTGTGGGTTGTGCATCGGACAGCCTAAACTGGGCAGTAGGCACAGTCAAGTATATGTACACAGCGAAGGATAGTACATAAGAGGAGGGACCATCTTCCGTTTTTATGCAACTTCCTAACAATTTCATACTTTGGAAGTATACTAGCACAAAGCATCTAACAACCACCAGCACCTGAGTTAGATTGGTCGGGACAGATAACAAAGTTATGTTAACAATTGTCTAGTGTGCTCAGTGGGGGACTGGGGTTGACTCAACCAAACTAGCTGTGATCTGTTGATAGTATTTCCTTTTTATTTACATTTTTATAAGTAGAATTGTTTTTTTCTCTCTCTAGGACTTGGAATGCAGCACCGGCCTAAAGCCGCTACTGACTGTGCTTGCTTTGCTTGCTCACTCTGCATGATGTACAGAATATATTCAATTTCCTACAGGATATGTAGGAAATTCAAGAAACACGATGCAAAGAAACTATTGTCCCATTGCGCAAAAACTCTTGCCTCTAATAGAGCCGCTGCATTCCAGTACATTTGGTGAGGCCACATTGTTTTTTTTTTTTTAATATATATCCGACGGATCTAATTTATCAAAGGATGGTATGCCCACCTGGTCAGCCTAATCCCGCTACACAGTCAATGGATCGGCCTAAGAGATGAAAATGCAAATAGCACGTCGCTCTTTTAATTGGAGATTTATGTTGCCCCTTTCACTGAATAGCTCACAAGGGCAGGAAAAATTAAGGGTCAATGCGAGGTGTGTTGAACCGAAAAGAAAGAAAGAAAATGCACAAAAGCACAACAGTACATTGGAGAGCCTTTATCACTGAAGCTAATTCGAAGTGCCATACATACACAGATCTATCCATTTGAATCACCAAACGAACAGCCGGGGTGAAGGAGGGATGGGCAAGACGACATGTACCTTGCGCTTGGATCTCCTAGACAGCCAGGTCGACGGAACCAGCGGATGGGGGCGGTGGACTTGACGTTGTTGCTTCTCGACGGCGAAGGAGGTCGCGGTAAGGAGAGCTAAGGCGTGCCGCTGCTGGGATCCATCCATCTCGACAAAACAGGAACAAGGGAGCCGGGCTGAGCATCGACGTAGCACCAAGGATGGGGTACATACCCCCGGGTCGTCGTCAGGCATGCCCGGAAGACAAGCTGTAATGGGAGTCGTCGTCGTCGCCGCCGCCGCCATTGCCATCTGATACTCTGACGCAGAATCGTAGCAATCCTAGCAGGCAAGCCACACACACACACAAAAAAAAAAGGGGGACGAGGAGGAGAAGTGGGCTGTGGCCCGTGGGCATACAATACAACTGATGGCATGAATTGGGTGGAAATGGGCCATACAAAATTCATGGGGTGGGCCGAACTTCCCTAGGTGCCCTGCCGTTCAAAGGAAACGGTTGAGTTAAATACGGCCAGAGCCTTAGCAATTTGCTACCCATCTCGTGTTATACTTCCTCCGTCCTAAAATAAGGGTCCGTTTGGTTTTAAATAAGTTAGGTGATTTATAAGTCAAAAAATTTAAAATAAGCGACTTATTTTGCCAACAGTATGACTTATAAGTCACTTGTAACTATTTTCTCTTCTTTTTTACCCCGACTTATAAGTCACTCATTTTCTCTTCTTTTTCCAATTTTTATAAGTCACTTTACAATAAAAAGGCATGATGACTTAAGTCACTAATTTTTAGTCACCGACTTATATGAGAACCAAAAGCGAGCCTAAATGATTTTTTTCGTTCTCGAGAAACAAATAACCGCAATTATATATTAAAATATAAAAGTATGTATGCTAAACAATTAGTATCATCGGAAAAATCATTAGTCTAGTTTTTTAACAAATTTATTTAAAAATATAAATATTACACGTATTTTATATAAATCGAGTCAAACTTGTGGCAAGACAAAAACTCAAAACGTCACTTATTTTTGAGACAGTGGAAGTACTATTTAACTCAACGTGGCAAGGCACCAAGCAAAGTCCGCAGCGCACCGACCGAATGTGCCCCCATGGTTCCATGATCCGTGCTGAGGACATGGATATCGCTCATCAAGTGCAATGCCATCCCGCCTGTACGGGACGGCTGCACACAACACGTCCTCGCCTGCTGTAGCTACACTGTGAGGTTAGCAAGCGGGCCAGTGAACACATCTCGGGGAGGCGCGAGCGCGACGCGCGAGGGGTTGGGTTTCTGGTCCCTGCCTTGGCCACGATCTGCCAAAGCGCACACACATACGAGTACTCTACTCGTACTCGTACTCGTACTCGTACTGACATACTCCCTCGATCTATTAGTCCGTTTAATTTGTTATAGGCGCATACAGTACGTACGTAAATAAACGATTTTCTCAATATAAATGACCGATATTTTTTATACGAGTTACTACGTTTTTGCACGCAAACAAGGGATGCATGCATTGCATCGTAATATCAATGCAGATTAGCCCCCATTGGGTGACGATGCGCAAACGTGTACTACAGTATGTACGTAGTTGATTTCTTCGTAACAAAACAACAACCGCTCGGATATATAGTGGCGATTTTTCAATTCGGTTCAATCCCCTGGATCATACTCATAGCCCAATAGGGTGCAAGCAAATAATATATGCATATAGTACTTCGCACAGTAGCTTCTTGTCACTGAGCTGAGCAGCAGCAGACTGCAGTACACCGACTAAACCTAGTACTAGTGTGTGTGTAATGTCCGAGCTCGGCTGAGGGCTCGACGGCGGCGGCATGCGACGGTGTGTGCGCGGCTATTTGATTGCTTAAATAAAAAAATTACATTTCCCTAATATTTATAGTTCATAGTGAACTTAAACACTAAGCAAACGCTAGAGGTTTTCTTATAAATTAAAACTACTGTTTCCTAAACAAACTCAAATTCTTATCTAATACGACTTGATAGGATAATGATGACGACGTTTTTTTTTTTTTTTTTTTTTGAGAATAAACACTCACAACACGCACGCACACTCACCCCTATGAACATACGTCATGCAAACCCTACCCCTATGAGCACCTCCGGAAGGACTGAAGACCCGGCGGATCCGGAGATTCCGAAGTCACCATTGGCGCCGTCGTCGGCGGGAACGTCGCTACCACTTAATGCATAACGCCAGGAAATCGCGGGAAAATCCTGAAAAGGTCGGAAGACCGGGATTTAAACGCGGTGGGTAGCGTCCCATTGGGCTGTCCTACCATTGAATTTCAATTGCGGTCGCTAATGATGACGACGTTGATAGGATAATATTTTTTTTTTTTTTTTTTGAGAATGATAGGATAATATTTGATTGGTGTTGTATGTCCGGCCACGCCTAGGGCCCATCGGGCCTTGTCACGTTGGGGTGTACTAGTAGTGACTAGTGTATGCCCAGCCAGCCGCCGTGCCTGCACGCACTTTTTCTGCAGTTTAGCTGGACCGCAGAGTCTTGAAGAGACCCAACGAATTCGCCAGCAGACTCACGACTACCGTCAGCAGACCCAAAATGGCGACGGGAATGCCGACGCGCAACGGCAGTCCTGAAGCAGCGCCGCCAACCTGTCTGCCGCCGCCGGTGTATGGCGTGGTGCTGCCACCATTGATGAGCGGCAGGTTCCCCGTCGTCTTCGGTGCCTCCGACCTGGGATTGCTGGAGTAGTGCTTCCCACTGCACGCACGCAGTCACAAAAATAACGCTCAGAGAGGTACCGTGTTTCAGGTCGGTGCACGGTGGCATATGGGCGTATGTATGTACGTATAGCTGCTAGTACTGTATATATACCTCGTGCTCGGGCAGAAGGTGATGCTGTAGTAGGTGTCACTGCCGGCGCAGGTGAAGGTGGAGCCGGCGGCGTCGTACGCGTAGCTGTACGCCCGCGGGCAAGCCGTCCTGAACAGCTCCGAGTACGGCGACGGCTTGCAGGTGCTGGGAGTCCCGTACGCGCCAGTGCAGCAGTACTGGGGCGACCCGAACGCGACGCACGCGCTTTTGCACGCCAAGGCGCCGGTGACACGCAGCTCGGCCGGGCACGCGGCGTTCAGGTCCACCACGCACCCCGTCGGCGTGCAGTTGCCGCCGCCGCCAGCAGGAGCCACAAGAACGGGCAGATTGAACCCATCCACCAGGCTCACGTCGTACGAGTCCATCCCGGCGCTCCCAACGTCGAGCGTGAAAATGGCGAGCGTGACCGGCGGCACGGCGCTGCCGCCCGCGCAGTCCAGGCGGCCCGACCCACAGTCGCCTGTGACGCAGGCGAACCTGCCACTGCTGTCAGTGGAGCAGAGGGTCCGGCCCCATACGCGGCCCGACCACCCGGACGGCAGGGCGACCATCTTCCATTGGCCCGGCGCGAGCTCGAAACCCGTGGTGTCCGGCGCCACTGAACTCGCCCCGGAAGAGATCGCCGGCCACACCGTGTAGCTGCAGCTGTTGGTGATGTTGAACGACTTGCTGGAACCAGCAGCAGCACCTGATGCATGGAGACAAGCATAACATTAGCTCTGCGCGGCAATTAGAACACGATAATATGTCGTCAACTGTTTACCGGTAAAAATGACGGCCAGGACTAATAGAGCAAGAAGAGATCGGCATGCCACTACCACCAACGCCATTGTCTGTGTGCCGTGCACGTGTGGCTGGTTTGGGGTTAGTGTTGGGGGTGGTGGTGGAGGGGGGGGGGGTATTTATAGAACACAACCACCACGATCGGGCAGGGGACCTATATACCAAAAAAAAACGAATTTCGAATTCCTAGACTAGGATGGGATGATTTGCTCCCATGGAAGTATCACATCTCTCGAATTTCCGGTTTTATATATACATGTTGGGTTCTAACTTTGATTCTAAAACTCTCATCCCAAATTTTGAAGTTGCGAGGACAATTGACTTCGATGAAAAGACGGCATCAAGAAGAAAGTCGTGAATATGACTTGCGCGGAGATAGACTTCGCGAAAAAAGAACAACAAAGGAAAGAAACAAGGGTTCAGGGTGTCATGCTTCAAGCAAAGTTGAAAATATTAACTTCGCCAAAGGATTACAAGACGGACTGAAAAAACCTGAAAGAGAAAAGCGAAGACAAAGAGAACGTCTTATTTGGAAAGATTAGTATGTGTGCGTTTAGATGAGAACTTTTGTAATTTTTGTGTTACTACGAAGTCGGGAGTCCCCTATAAATACCCCCTGACATCATTTGTAAACGCATGTTGATTGACCACTTTGTAAACCATATCATTATCAATAAAACGTTGTCTTGATTATTTACCCAACAATACCCACCCACCAAGGAGGACTCATCCGGTCCTACCACCCTATCAGGGGAAGCCGCCGTAGGTGTGATGTCCCTCCTCCGTCCCCAAATGTTTGTCGCGTTGGTGTCCGTGCCATAAGTTTGACTTGATTTATAGAAAATATGTGTAATGTTTACGTCTCTAAATAAATTTGTTAAAAGCTAGATGTAAATATCTTTCCAATGATATTTATTATGTATATTTAGTTAAAGTTGTTTTTACCATGAAAGCGACAAACATTTAGGGACGGAGGGAGTATGTGCACTAGTATGCTAGTAGTACTAGGATGGATATGCACTACTAGCTACAGTAGGCCATACCCCAAATTCTTTTGTTTAGGACATAATCATGGTAACCAACGACTCATTAATTAGGGGTATTTTTCCTCCTTTGCCCCTATTAAATAGTTACAAGTGACTCCTATTCTAAAATCTTACGTCGTCTGAGTGGTCAATGGTTCGAGTCCTCCGATTTCTTTTGATGGCCAACGTCGTGAGTAAATGAGTGAGCGGACGGGAATCGAAGAGGCAGGGGTAGGAACGTCCAACTCGTGGACGCAAACACAAAACGACAACCTATTTGAAAACGGATCCAGCCTGCAGAACGTCAATTTTTATTTTTATAGGTATGGAGTGAGTACATAGGTATCAATTACTCCCTCCGTCCCCCCAAAAATTGTCATTTTAGATTTTTCGAACTTAATTTTAGGCAAATTAGAAAATAAATAAATTATTATTAAAATATCTCTAGTGATAAAATAAGTCATAATAAAATAAATAATATTTATAAAAAATAAAACGAATGATCGGGCGAGGCGTTTGAAAAACCTAAAACGACACTTTTTTTTGGACGGAGGAAGTATACGAAGAGAAGATAATACTTTTTTATCTCAGAAGATAATACTTTTAGTGTTTCCTTTGTGTATTGCCCTTTGCATTTCTCCTTGTCCAAGCCATTTACACCGTCAGTTACTCCGGCTGCCGTTTGCCTTCAGATAGTCCTATTGGCTATTCGCTCTCCACGCAAGAAATAATGGGAAACACGCAGGGCCCCCAACAGCTCTCCACAGTTATACTTCCTCAGCTCCCCACGCTGACACCACGTGCATGTGCCCTTCCTTACAGCAACCGGCAGGCGGTCCGTGCGTCGACACGAGCTGCGTCGACACGAGCCTGCGACTGCAAGCCAAAGAAAAAAGAGCTGGGCGGTGCGACAGCTGGGGCCATGTCCATCGTTAACAGTGGACCATGGACTCGGAGAAAGATTTCATGGAAGTGGCGCAGAAAAGTTGGAGGAGATCCAGAAGCAGGTCCTTCAGCCTCAAAACTAGATATCTTGCTAAAGACCTTTCTTTGTGGCATAAATATAAACCTAATAATGCTAAGCTGTTAGAGCATCTAGAGGACAAAAATTTTGAATATTCAACAAAGCCCGTATTTAAAAGTAATATTTTTGTGTGGAAAAACGTCCAACCGTAGAGGCGTCCACGATAGCAAATTTATTTTTAGATCGTTCGATCTTAGCTTCTACGATCTGATCTGCCTCAGCCCACTGTAGCACCCAAGGTATATATAGGCTCCCTCCTCATGGTAAAAAAAAAAAAAAAAAAAAAAAAAAAAAAAGAAACGCCGAACCCTCTCCTTCTCTCCCTGGCTCCTCACGGTAAAAAAAAAAAAAAAGAAGCCGAAGCCTCTCATTCTCTCCCTCTTCTCCCGGTGCGGTGGCGTGCCGCGGCCCGCGCCTCCGCCTCCGCCTCCGCCGCTCCTGCCCCCCCCCCTCCTTCGCCTCCCGGTCTGCTTCCTCCTCCGTGGCGGCGGCGGCGCTGGCGTGCGGCGCGACGGCAGGGTCGGCGCTGGCCGGCGGCGCGATGGGGGCAGCGCGCGCGTCGTGGCGGTGCCGCCCGCCTCCCCCTGGCCCTCCCTCTCTGTCTCCATGCCTACTCTCCGTACAGCTCCCTCGCAGGTAACGCTCATGATTTTCCCTAGGTTAGGGTTAGGGTTAGGGTTAGGTTAGGGTTAGGGTTCAGCAGTGGGTTCGTCCTCACGGCCGGCCGGCGAGGACTCCGGCACGAGTAACCCCAGGTGAAGGCAGCCTCTCTCCTTTTAAATCTGTTCTTCCTCTCTCTGCTTGTGTTTTCCGGATTTTGGCTCTTGCTTTACTGGAACTTTATGGACAGTTATGCTCATGTATGGATGTGGCAGATTATTGAGTCATGCAATACATACATGCCTAAGCAACTCCTTGCTTACTGGGTTGATGGCTTGGGCTACATGTGTCACATGATTCTATGGCTACTGTGGATTTAGAATCTTCTGAAGGTATGTTTGGTTGTGAGGATCAGTTTGGCAGAATCTGTTGAGCTTGAGTGCACGGTCGATGATGACTTCAGTTTGAGAGGAGGGGGCACTGGAGTTGGTTCTGTTATTGGTGTTTCTTGGGAGTGTCATAAAAACATGTGAAACATCCACCTCTAAGCAACTCCTTTAGCCTAGCTGGGTTGATGGCTAAGGGTGGATGGCTTGCATGCTTCCATGGATGCTTTGGTCTTGGTTTTGTCGTTGTTTTGGGCTTTAGAAAGTCAGTGCCACCGATGACTCTTATCTAGGGAAGGAATAACAAAGGAGCATCAGTCTGAGGCCAAGTAATGATTTCTTAGTAACTGAGGACATGACCATGTCAATGATATTTGTATGATTTCTTAGTACACTGCTCATGATATTGTGACGTATATCGGGCGCACATCACCATGTCAGTGGTTTTGCTTTCCTTTGTGCATTACGGTGCTCATGAATTGGGTCATGTCCAATGATGTGTACACTATGCTCTTGCTGCTAGATTAATTTGAGGGAATGGGGCGCTGCTGTGATGAATACACAATATAGATGTCTAATGATTCATGCAGTGATCGTGGGCCATCATTCCACAATTTACACCTCGTTGTTCCTCTAGATGCATAACTGAGGCAATGGTCATGAGCTATCTACTGTGTTCATAACTGAGGCAATGATCATGAGCAAGGTTCATTTTATTTTCCCTGTCTTCTGAACTGGAGCACTGATTCTATTTTCTGCAGTTCTTCCTGCCTCTTTGGTAGTGGTCGGTTGGTTTCTTCGATTTTTGCGTCTCTTTGTAGCTATTGTATTTTACGCGGCCGAAGCCTTTCTGCTTCTTTTATGCCAACTCAGGCAATGGTCACAGTACAAACGTGTCAACTAATCCTGCACCATTAGTCTCAGAGGAAATGGTGCACTGTTAATGTACAACTTCTGATGACATTTGCTCTGATGGTTTCTCGCTTTGCCTTATTTGATCATTCCCTTTGGTTTTCCACCCATTCTTGCTTATGATCATTGCCTGTGATGTTAACAACGCATTATTGTGATTCTAGGCTTGTGATCATTTCTACTGATGTCAGATTATGTACTCCTGGTTCTGAGCACATGCCCTGTTCCCAAAGATTACACAACTAAACACATTGCCTGTCTGTGACCAATATTTGTTTTATGAAAGTTGGAACATTTTTTCTTGCTACTTTTCTTATGATTCAGACTCATCTATTCCTTTTGGTGAAGGAATCTTTGCTGATTTGGTTCAGGTAAACTACTGTGGTTGCCTATATATGGCAGTTAACAGGAAAAAAATGTGCTCTTCCCAGTCCTAGATGGTAGTTAACAGTTAACCAAGTCTTATTTTAATGTACTTTGGGTTCTGCAGTGCCCATATCAATTACCTTGGTAGTACTAAAAATCCATTTTTGCTCGTGCACTTCTTAGCTTCAGAATGTATATATTTACATGCTCCTAATTGTTGCCTAGGGGCCACCTTTGTCAGCCTGTGCTGGCAATGGATTTTTTCTGCTAACAAATGAATGTGTTCTTTGATACAGCAATGGCTCAATGCCACAGGAATGCATTTCACTTTTGTTTGTTTTGCAGAATGATAGGTGCACCTCTCCCAGCACCTTGCTTGCTGCAGCCATCCCGCTTTTGTTGAATCAAATAGCTGGCCTTGGTTTATCTTCTTTAGTTAATCATGAGGTAATGATGCTTGGTTTTACTAATTGCCTCCATCTTATGTGTGGTATGAAGCTTTCTCAAATTTGTTGTAGTTTTGATCTCACTGATTTTTGTTTTGATAACACTGATCCATATCAATTTAGTTGCTTAAGACCAACATATATTTTTTTTTTCCATATGTCTTGGCAAATTACTCATGGATTATTTTTTGTGGCTTCATAATATCTTAATCTAGATAGTCTAAAAGGTAATCCTTTGACTGTGTTCATAGTTGAGTCATTGATCATGGACAACATTGATTCTATTTTTGCCATCTCTTTTTACCTGTTCCATGATAATTAAGGCAATGGTGAATTGGTCATTTCTGTTTTTCATCCCACTGAACCTATTCTATTTTGTGTACTTTGGAGGCACCAGTAACAGGTAGTATTTATTACTGTTTTGATACGAACATATATCATAACCATAGTCTGACTTTTATTTTGCAGAAATAAATAGGCGATGGGAAAAGCAGACATATGTAAAAGGCTCTTGGGCAAGGACATAGAGAGCAGCTTATCAAGGATGCAAATAGGAGTGGTAATGTCCTCTCTATTTTAAAGATGTGCCATGTTCCCTACTTTTGGATAGGATTATTGGTTTGGTGTACTTATTAGTTTTCCCTACAGTCCCACAGATGGAGTTTGGGTCAGCACCAGTCCCAGGATATCACTATTTGGAAACTAATTTATATACTTGCTAAGCTTTACCTGATTCATTCTAAACACCCATGTGTGTTCTTGCTATTCAGGTTTAGGACATAGAGAAACAGGGCCTGCCTGTGTCGAGAAAGACCAGATGATGAGGTATATGTTTCTTCTTTTCGTCATCTTTTCAGGTCCCACGAGCTGGTGAGGTATGTGTTTTTCTTTTCGTCATATTTATACCAGATGTTCGATTCATGAAGGTTTCATCCACACATTTTAAGTTTAGCAGTTTAGTTTGTCTACACTGCAGCTTAGGTTTTTTTAGATAATGTGCAGCTTGGATATTGTAAAGGCAGTACCCAAACAACTACTCTTTCTAAACATGCACCTATTATGTAGCCCTTTGATACGATTTAATTCCAATTCTTAAATACAGGACTCAATGGCACTCCCACTCCCATCAAATGGTGTGGCAAGATGATGATGAAATCCGAGTGAAAGGAGGTAACGGTGAAGGTTTTAAGTTTAAATACAAGGTTTTGCTGTTGCAGGGCTAACGTCGATAGCTAGAATGGAGTTAGCAAGCTAGGCTCATCTCCTACTCGGTAGTTTCAGCATTGTGGTAGGATCTGAATCTGATGTGTTATGTGCTGGGCCATGTCAGTGGCCATTTCCGCGCACTATGAAGGCCCTAAACTCTTTTATAATTTAGATCCAGTTTAGTGTATGGTGGAATTGCTATTGAATAAAATCTTGCTAGGCATTGTTGAAGTATGAGTGAATGGGCCATCTTTGGTTGTCTCGAGTTTGAGTCTTGGCAGGCTCAATTACATAAATAATTGCAGCCCACTCCTGTTTCCAAGATTGAGTAAATGAGGTTTGGGCTGAACTGGACAACATTGTACTAGATACATCTCGACTTTAATAACCATCTACGTCCTTTTCCCTATTTTGCATTAGTTACTTTTCCTAACTTTGAGTATAATCATCTACGCCCTTTTCTCTATTGTGAAATTAGGTACTTTTCCTAACAGAAGGAGGGACATCCAAATACCATGATTCAAGAAGGAACTCACTTGACGATGCCATCAGGGCATGCCTAGAGTATGATCTGGCGTTCTCAAGAACCCGTCTGCAGTTGTCAGAGCACAAGAATCTAACCTTGCACTTCTCACGTATGGGGAGCTCAAGTAAGCAGCATATCATTATCATGTTTCTTGTGTCCGTCAACCATTGCCTGTTCACCAATCATCTTACAACCTTCCTATGAACCTTGGTTGCGTAACGTGTCGGAGGCAGTCTACATCCAATACCTGATGGGTGTACATGGCGTCATCGTTGATCGGGTGGAGGAGATCTCAAATGCTGTGGCGGGTTTCAGTAAACCGGACCTCGCCAGACTGGTGCTGGTGTGGACGGAGCAAAGCATCAGGCCTGCTCTCAGCAGCAGCTGGGGTTCTTGCTCCCGCTTATACCTGAACTGATTGAGCAGACATTAAAGGTACCCCATATATACCCGAGTGACATCCCAGTTTTGACCCTCGAAGTGGATGGGTCAATTGTTGTCCTGATAGGTCCAGTTTGACAGTTTAGTAGGAGGTATACTTGTGTTGAGTGCATACACGATTCTGTACAGTCTAAACTCGATTCCTGTTGGTACAGCCGACCATGGAATGTGGTCTTGGTGCAAGTAGGTTCACCAAACAGTTCACCAATGCACTGTTGGAAATTTACAAGATTGTTGTAATTCGGACATCCAGTTCTTGCCAGGTTATCTGTCTTGGTTTTCATGCTGACAGTTTAACACAGCTATGTTGGCCATGAGGCCCTGACCGCATCCATTTCGGGCAACGTCCTTATTACATCAGGCTTCGGAATGCAAAGGAAGCAAGAACATGCATATATATGTGAGTCGCTTTCTCTTGTCCTAAGGAACTGGAGCTCTGAACAAGCACGACCGTGTGTCCAGCGATCAGAGCCAGACACTGCCACTGCAAAGGCAAAGCATTAGCATTATACTAGCAGTCCTAAACTCTTTTATGTATCATCACGTACAATTCGGACGCTTATCCACCCGAGGATCGGGTCCTATAAGCATATATTGTTGCCACGCCATATGTAGGAGGGACGGCTCTATCGTAGATGGCTACATGTGTTTATAAGTTTAGTATCCCAAAAGCGCCGTGATCGCGATGTTTTGATTTGCGTTTTCTTACATTCATCGAACACAGCAACGGCCACGCCCTGCGCGCGCATGGGCGCGCAACGAAAAACACTAGTACTCATGAGTCTCAAAGGGTTCAAAGTCACCGTTGTTGGCAGCACCACCGGCGGCGACCAGTTCCCTGCGGAAAAAAAATGGGTACACCCCCGGGCAAGCCAAAGGATTATGATGAAACAAAACCTCTTTCGGAGGTCAACAATTTTGGGTGTTGCCATCTTCGGCTGTTTCAGATACATAATAAAACGCAGGTCCCAAGGAGCATCAGCGGCCGGCGAAACTTAAGTAACATTCCAGAATATATTAGCACGGGAGATGCTCGATCAGTCGCCTTCTTAGTGTAAAAACCTGAACTAGTTACTCTGTATTATGAGTAGACATAGACAATAATAGCTACCAAAATAACACCTGCCTTCTTCGATCTTTGGTTGACATTTGGCTCAAAAAAAAAAAAAAAAATGACCTATGCGCACCAGTGGTGCTTGTCAAGCAAGAACGTGAAAAGCCTCCTGTTGGCCGAAAACCGGGTGGATTATGATGTAGTACGAAGTAGTATGGACGGCCAAACCGCTTTCAAACACGAGATTGCGTCATAAATTAACATTTATTTCTAAAGAAGAAAATATGTATATTATCATCATCATAGAACACGCGTCATAGAAGTTTTCTTATTAAAAAATTGATAGATTGCGTCACATTATCGATTATGTTTTCATGACAAGACACGGATGCCAGGATTATTTCAATCGCATGCAAAACAATCATCACACAAACTGCTTTAATTAATTAATTTTCAGCCGTAGTTATCTGATGGGGCACAGCGCTATATTCTGATGTAGATGACACATACAATCCTTGCACCCTACGTACATTTACAACATACAATAGGACCATATGTCAGCCAATGTCATTGCCACGTGTCAGGCGACTAATGGCCCGCCCAATATAGTTAGAACAAGCCGAGTATCTAATTTTAGACTGCATAACCGTTGATTATGTTTTTTTCTTGAATATAAGAGAACATTGTGTATCGTTGTATTAAAAGATAGGATTAAAAAAATACAAAAGAGGCCATTCCGCCGCCGTCGTACGTGCAGCACTAGTATGAAAAAGATTTTACGTGACGGGCGAATTGGTTTTTTGCGGGCGGAACGCGTAGCCCGCCACGCACCGTCACTAATGAAAGGTCACGGTTAATCGCGTGATTTTGCGTGGCGGGCTACGATTGCCCGCCACGGTAAAGATTTTATCCGTGGACGGGCACATTACAACGCCCGCCACGGGATGGTTTGAAAAAAAATAAAAAAACAAAAAAATTGCCCGTGCCCCGCTGAGCCCATCGCCCGACCTGGCTGAGCCCATCGCCGGGGCCCGCGGAGCCCGAGACCTAGATCCGCCGCCTCTAGACCCGCCATTTTGGAGCCACGCCGGCGCCGCCGCCCGGCCCGGGCCGCCGGCTCCGGCCTCGATTTCGGCGGGCCGCCGCCTCCGGCTCGATCTAGGCTACCCGGGAGGAGGCCGGATCTGCGCGCCCGGCGAGGTGGGGCCGGATCCGTGGCCCCGGGAAGGAGGAGGCCGGATCTGCGCCGCCGACGAGGTGGGGACGGATCCGTGGCCCCGAGAAGGAGGAGGCGGATCCGCCGCCACCGAGGAGGAGGGGGATCTTGCCGCCACCGAGGAGGAGGGGCGGGATCCGCCACCACCGGGATGGGAAGCGGGATCCGCCGCCACCCGAGTTGAAGGAGGCGAATCCGCCACCACCACCGCGTTGGGCCGCGCCGTAGCCGGATGCCGCTAGCCGGCCGGATGCGCCACCGGCCGGATCCGCCACCATGCCGGATCCACGGCCAACGGCGGCGATGTGTCTCCCCCATAGAGCCGTGCGATGAGTAGGGGAGGGAAAAGGGTCCGCCGGGGAGTGAGGGAGAGAGTTGCTCGGAGGAGAGATCGAGGAGGGCTTCGCTTCGAGGGAGAGAACTGCCGGCCGGAGGAGAAGGATGGAGAGAGAGAGAGAGAGTGGAGAGCGCCGCCGAAACCTAACTTCTCGTGTTATATAGGGGCTGGCTGATTGGGCCTCGCGCCTTTTGGGCCCTGTTTTGTGGCGGGCCTTTTAAGATGCCCGCCACGGGAAAGAGTTTTTGCGTGGCGGGCACCTTAACACGCCACGCAAAAAAAAACTATTTTGGCGTGGCGGGGGGTGTTAAGGTGCCCGCCACGCAAAAATCTTTCCCGCGACGGGAAAAACGCCCGCCACACGTAAAAAAAAAAGCTGGACGTGGCGGGATATTTTTCGTGACGGCAAAAAAGTGCCCGCCACGGAAAAGATTTTGCAAGTGCTCATAGAAAATCATTTCGTTATTAGTGCAGATGGCGGAGATGAAACGCAAGCAGCAGCTGCTGGTCCAGGAGCAGCAGATGTGGGTGCAGTACCGGCAGGGAGGCATGCAGGGACCGCCCGCCGGGTTCAATGACCTTGTCGTGGGTGGCAGCGTGTTCCCGTCGAACGGCGCCATGGCTGTGCCATATGAAGGAGGGTATGGGATGCCCATGGCGCCGTACAACCAGGTAAGCCAGGTCGGTGGGTACTATTTGTGATACGAGCTTTGGGTTATGTTCGTTCTGTGATGAATGATGAGTGTACGAATAATGATCGTGATGGCAACAAGTTATAGTGTGTGTCTATCGATCGATCGATTCTGAATGTACAGTACATTCCTGAGATGAGAATCTGGTCATGTTCAAGGTACATGCCCTCTGTGTCTTGTAATGAATTTTCGGCAGACAGGGAAATGAAAGCCTTGTCTTTGCGGCTAGAAACCGTGTGGATTATGAGATTCAGAAAAGAGTAAACTTCATTATTAGCTCTCGAATTTTGGTACGTGTGTTCCTCCTGAATTTTGATATTTGTGTCTCTGAATTTGTACGACAAGATCAAGATCATCCACACCTTGGTTCGTAATTCTCGAATGTTGATTTTCGGTCACTGAACTTTTTGGAAAGGCGGTAAAAAGATTTTTTGCCGGATTTTTATTAGACGATAAAGAAAAAACAAAAAGGAAAACGAAAAAGTTACACGACTTCCACTCTGTACAAGGAAAATGATCGATAGCGCCGAAGATGCCATGCGTCGCTGGGTGTCTGGGTCAAACAAACCACGGAGTATGCTCGTCAGACACGAAACTACTACGAAAGGCGTAGCAACAGCAGCAGCAGCAGCATCATTTTCCGTCAGCAGCAGCAGCAGCAGACACGAAACTCATTTTCCAGCAGCAGCAGCAGCAGCAGCATTTTCCGTCGCCACGCCTGGGGCACTGAGGCTGAGGCAGACAGAGGAGAAGATACTGATAGGCCATGCTAGATTGCCAGTATCGTCCGGGCAGCCATGTGCGCGGAAATTTAGTGTGCGCGGAAATTTAGTGTGTACGTGCTAGGCACGGCTTATCCTAGCCGGACTCGAAATTACATCATGACACCTAGGCCAGCTGAAAAACAGGTAAATGACCTGATTAAAAAAAAAAAAAGAGTAGGCCAGCTACAGGACTCTTGTTTAACAAGGTGCACTCCTTTAACGGAAGGTATCACTATTACGTCACGGATAAATTTGACCACGCATGCAAGCTACAAGAAAACTAGCTAGAGCAGCCCCAATGTCTGCTTATCCGCAAAACATAACTTGAGAGAGAGGACAGGGGGAAAAATGGGTGCACCCCGGGTGCACCATGCCTCCTGTGCACCCCCCACGCCAATGCATGCCATGTGGCATAAAGAAAACATCGAACATCCGTATGAGCTATATGTATCCATGTTTTGTGGGTTGCATGCAGATTAGCCCCATTGGTTGATGACGATGCGCAAACGTGTACTATAGCACGTAGTTCATTTTATTTTTCGACGAAATGATGTTGTCTTCAGGGCAATTGGAAACCGGCACAGTCAATGCAGTTTAAAATAAAAGACATGGCTAGTCATCAGTGGTCCATGGCGGGATGCAAATCTCTCAAATCCCCCTTACAACTCAAAGCAAATGAACCACCTAAACCTACAACTGTAACTGCAGAACCACGTCACAAAGAGCGCCAAAATAGAAGACCGTCCAGCAGCGGCAAACGGCGGCAAAACATCCACTAACGAACCAATTAACCAACAGCCAACACTGCAGCCGCCCAAGAGGAGACAGACGACACGGCGGCAAAGCATCCGCCAACGAACCATGGCGGCAAAGCATCCCAGTCCTCTAAGAAGTATAGTTTGCGGCCCCCCTCTGTCGGCTTTCATGCTAGGTGCACGCACACACAGCAGCGTTCTGTATTCTACAGCCGAGCATGCATTCTGGTAGTCGTGAGCGAGGAATCCAAAACGTTTTCATTTGCACGCAAACAAGGGATTCGTGCATTGCATCCATGCAGATCACTAGTAACGAAATGATTTTACGAGCACTTGCAAAATCTTTTCCGTGGCGGGCAATTTTTTTGCCCGCCACGGAAAATACCCCCGCCACGCCCGACTTTTTTACGTGACGGCGTTTTTGCCCGTCACGGAAAATATTTTTACGTGGCGGGCACCTTAACACGCACGCCCGCGTAAAATAAAATCTTTTTGCGTGGCGGGCGTGTTAAGGTGCCCGCCACCCAAAAAATATTTTCGTGGCGGGCATCTTAAAAGGCCCGTCACGGAAAAGTCCGAGCCCAATAAGCCCATGGCGAGGCCCGATCCGCCTCTAAGTATAAATACAAGACTTAGGGTTTCGGGGTTCCTCCTCACCCCGTCCTCTCTCCGGATCCCCTCCTCCCTTCTCACTTTCTCCGGATCCCCTCCTCCCTTCTCACTTTCTCCCGAAGCTCCCTCCCTTTCCCCGACCAAGGCGGCGGCTCGGCTCCGGGCGGATCCGGCGGCGCCCCTTCCTCTCCAGGCGGGCCGCGGCACCCCCATCCGTTCCCGGCGGCGGCGCGGGCTCCGTTCTCGGCGGCGGCGCGCGGTTCCTCCACTCCGGCGGCCACCTACGGCGGGCGGCTCGATCCGGCGGCGCGCTCCCCTCCTCCACTCCGGCGGCGGCGCTCCCCTCCTCCACTCCGGCGGCCACCTCGGCGGGGCGGCTCGATCCCGGCGGCGCGCTCCCCTCCTCCATCCGGCGGTCGAGGCAGGTGTGAATCGGCGTCGGCGGCGGGAGCTCCGGCGGCGGTGGTGGCGTCTGCGACCCGGCGGCGGCGGCGGGCGCGGGGGCGGCGGCGGCGGCGCGGGGGGGGCGCAGCGGCGCATGGGCGGATCCGTGGCGGCGGCGGCAGCCCTAGATGGGCTCGGCGGGCCCATGGGACCGGCGGGCCCATCTGGGGTTTTCGTATTTTTTATTTTTTGGAATTATTGGCGCGGCGGGCACATCTAACTCGCCCGCCACGGGGAAATCGATTAACGTGGCGGGCTCACGGTGCCCGCCACGGAAAAGACAACATTTACCGTGACGTTGTGTTGGTGACGGGCGCGTGCCCGCCACCAAAAATCCAGAGTGCCCGCAGCAAAAAATGATTTCGGTACTAGTGGATTACCCCATTAATTGGGTGACGATGCGCAAACGTGTACTACACAGTACGTACGTAGTTCATTTATTCGTAACAAAACAACAACCGCTCGGATATATAGTGACGGCTTTTTTCAGTTCAGTTCAATCCCATATGGATCATACTCATATCCCCATTGGGTGCAAGCAATGCAATATACGCATAGTTCTCCTCGAATCAACAGCTGAGCACTGAGCTTCTTGTCACTGAGCTGAGCACTGAGCACCAGTTTTCCCTTTTCCAACCGGGATAACCCATTTCCATTAATGATAACAGAAATACACAGCATTTTAGAGTTTTCAGGAAGCAAAAGAGCTGGCAGACATGGCCTAGAGTATCGACTACCATTACATGGCAGGACAGAACCAAAAGCCTAAACCAGCAAAACAGCACTTATACCTAAAACGACAACCTCGCAAGCAACCTGATCAAATGCCAATAGTCTTAAAACCTGACAAAAGCAAATAAACGACTCCATTTCTGAGCAGCAGCTGACTGCAGTACACCTAAACCTTCTTGTCACTTACCTTTTCTGCAGTTTAGTCGGAGCAGATAGCCTTGCAGCAACCCAACCAATTTGCCACCAGACTCAAGACCGCCGCCACCAGACTGAAGACGACGACGATAAGGGCGACGCGCCACGGCATTGCTGAAGCAGCGCCGCCACCGCCACCGGTATATGGCGTGGTGCTGCCACCGTTGCTGGGGGGCAGGTTCCCCGTCGTCTCCGGTGCCTCCGACCTGGGGTTGCTGTAGTGGTTGTTGTCAATGCACGCACGCAGTCACAAAAACCGTAAAAGTAACGCTCAGAGAGCTACGGTGGCATATAGGCGTATGTATATGTACTGTGTAGCTGCCAGTAGAGTATACTATATACCTGGTTGTGCTCGGGCAGAAGGTGATGCTGTAGTATGTATCACCGCCGGCGCAGGTGAAGGTGGTGCCGGCGCCGTCGTACGCGTAGCTGAAGGCCCGCGGGCACGCCTTCTTGAACAGCTCCGAGTATGACGACGGCTTGCAGGTGCTGGGTGTCCCGTACTCGCCGGTGCAGCAGTACTGGGGCGACCTGAACGTGAGGCACGCGCTCTTGCACGCCACGGTGGCGCCGGTGCCCGACGTGACGCGCAGCTCGGCCGGGCACGCGGCGTTCAGGTCCGCGACTGTGAGACCCCAGCCCATGAGCCAAGATGGGCCAGGCCAAATTCGCGGGCACTGTAGCTTTGGTGCAGGGTCTCAGTTTAGTACCACATCGTGAAACGAAGTTGAGTTCGACCAGCTTAAAAGCTTCGGCCGGGGGAGGCTGTTAACTCCGGATCGATCCTTTTGCGCCGGCGAAGGACGAAAGCGCGAAGAGTTTATTAGCAGGTGTGGTCCATTCAACGTGTAGAGTGGATCTTAACCGTCATCCCGGGTCGGGGCGTTACAGCGACGCACCCCGTCGGCGCGCAGTTGCCGCCACCACCAGCAGGAGCCACCAGCAAGGGAGGTTGAACCCATCCACCAGGCTCACGTCGTACGAGTCCATCCCCCGCTCCCGTCGAGCGTGAACTGCGCGAGCGTGGCCGAGTCCATCCCCCGCTCCCGTCGAGCGTGAACTGCGCGAGCGTGGCCGGCGGGGCCGGCCGCCGCCGGCGCAGTCCTTGCCACCGGAGCCGCAGTCGCCCGCGGCGCGAGCTCGAATCCTGTGGTGTCCAGCGCCGAAGCCGAACTCGCCGCGGCCCGGGAGAGGATCCCCGGCCACACTGTGTAGCTGCAGTGGTTGGTGATGTTCAGCGACTTATTGGAACCAGCAGCAGCACCTGATCATCGAGCAAAATCAAACAGGACATTTATATAATTATATAAGGGGCAACTAAGCCACGGGCATGCATTGATAAGATTAACATAAGCTGGTAACGTTACCAGTAACAGAGATGGCAACGACGACCAATACTAGCGCAAGGAATCGGCAGGTTGCCACCGGGGCCATTATGATCTGAGACGCGCCGGCGAGGTCCGTCGGGCGGCGGCCGGCCTGCCGGATAGGACCATGATGCGTGTCGGTTGGGGGTTTGGGCGACGTCCCTACCGCGACGGCCGGCTGACGACGCTGGTCATGCACGCACATGATCACACACAGTTGGAAGAATTCTCATGCAGAGACAGGACAGCAAGGAGTTGGAAGGTTTTACTCACATTGGCGCAGGCCTGGAGGAGCTTGAGCACGCAGTCGATCTTGGCGTGCATCGCCGCGAGCATCAGTGGAGTCTGTAAGAAAACAAACAAAGCAAGCAGGGAAAACAAGATGAGATTTTAATTTTGTTCTTTTTTATTTGATTGAAAGGGGTAAACAAAAAGAGAGAGTACGCCTATATATATAACTCAAGTGATTTGAGAAGTTCGATCATTTGTGTGGTTTGTTCACCAAAATCATGTGAATTTACATTCGAGAGCTATTCATGTGATCCGAGTTATTTTGAACTCGGGTAACATTATTGTTTGAATTATATGGTTTATTACACTTGAGTTCGACAGCAAAAAATAAAATCATGTGATTTCAAGGGCTTCAGTATATACAAATTATACGAGCTAAGACAAGTATTAACCAAATCTTTAGTTACACTAATTCTACTTAGTAGTTCCATTAAAATAATCACTGTAAAATTGCTTATGAACTGATATAGTAACTTAAATTATGATGTGCAATAATAATAATTTCACCTGAATCTTTGTTCATCCCATGCATGCTATTTAGGATGACGAAAGGGAAAGGAAATGATAGCAATAAATAAAAACTAGGTGTGAGAAAGAAGAGTTTCCTCGGCGTGATAACTCTTATATAAAAGCTAAACTCCCACTAGAGATTGCTCTCAACATACTGAGCTATCCACATCAATAATCCATTAGAACTTGCAATCATAGCCTACTATCACATTTAATCATGATAGCTATCTCTTCTTCATCCATTAACTTGTATTTAGTTGTTCTTGTGCTTGTGTCAAACCATTTACCAAAAATCGATTTAAGATATTCATATAACTATAAAAGTCCAATTTCTTTTTAAATTATCTGGAATCTCCACAACAATGTATGGGGTATTCTCCTAGTATATAGAGAGATGCTAAACAAATTATACGTGTCCGAATCTGAAATAACAGAATTACTTGCCCATTTAGTTAAACAAATATATCAAAATAGGTAAATAATAACAAAACACAAAGAAGGAACATTGACAAATAATGAAATACAAAATTCTATTGTTTTGATTACAAATACACAAAGTTATAAGGCCTTGAATTAACCAAACATTCTGTGAATTATAAGCACTGAAAGAGTGTGGGATTTAATTGAACATATGACACATTTAATCAATCTAAATCATCTTTGTGCAATCACTGAATCAGCACAAGACTCGGAAACAGCTAGACCAACCAATGCCTTTCCCAGGTTTGCATGGTCAGCGTGCGCCTTCAGGTCCTTCAGTATAAGGCCTTGAATTAACCAAACATTCTGTGAATTATAAGCACTCAAAGAGTGTGGGATCTAGTTGAACATATGACACATTTGGGATTTGGTTGAACATAGGACACATTTAATCAATCTAAATCATTTTTGTGCAATCACTCAATCAGCACAAGACTCGGGAAACAGCTAGACCAACCAAAATGGCTTTCCCTGGTTTGCATGGTCAGGGACCGCCTTCAGGTCCTTGAGTATAAGGCCTTGAATTAACCAAACATTCTGTGAATTATAAGCACTGAAAGAGTGTGGGATTTAATTGAACATATGACACATTTAATCAATCTAAATCATCTTTGTGCAATCACTGAATCAGCACAAGACTCGGAAACAGCTAGACCAACCAATGCCTTTCCCAGGTTTGCATGGTCAGCGTGCGCCTTCAGGTCCTTCAGTATAAGGCCTTGAATTAACCAAACATTCTGTGAATTATAAGCACTCAAAGAGTGTGGGATCTAGTTGAACATATGACACATTTGGGATTTGGTTGAACATAGGACACATTTAATCAATCTAAATCATTTTTGTGCAATCACTCAATCAGCACAAGACTCGGGAAACAGCTAGACCAACCAAAATGGCTTTCCCTGGTTTTTGCATGGTCAGGGACCGCCTTCAGGTCCTTGAGTATAAGGCCTTGAATTAACCAAACATTCTGTGAATTATAAGCACTCAAAGAGTGTGGGATTTAGTTGAACATATGACACGTTTGGGATTTGGTTGAACATATTTTGTGCAATCACTAAATCAGCACAAGACTCGGAAACAGATAGACCAACCAATGCCTTTCCCTGTTTTGCATGGTCAGGGACCGCCTTGGAGGCCTAGCGTGTCCCTTGGCTTTCAACATATACAAATCTAATTTAAGTATTATTATAGGATCTAAACACAGCGCTCACGGCCTCAGCTCGGGGCTTCTGCTACAAAATTCAACACAATCCAGATGAGGTCCTATATTGTGTAAACTGCAAACATATTCAGAATCGACGATAAGAGAAGCTGTTTGCTTGGAGGAGTGAATAACAGGGAAGGATTCTCAGGCAAACTCACACCATCTGTCGCTCGCCGGGGCACAGGAGCATCTTTTGGATCGAAAGTTGCGTTAGCTAGTGGTTTGTGGGAGGAGTATGGCTCACCAGGGGCCTTGACGGCAGTGAAGATGGCGATGGTGAGGTAGCGGCAGAGGAAGGAGCCGCCGAGGAGGCAGAGCAGCATGAAGGAAATGCCCATGAAGTCGACGAGGACGTCGGTCTCCGCCGTGGCATTGGTCTCGAGGAGGATTCCGATCATCATCTTCTCTCTTCTCTGCTTGGCGAGGCGAGGGGGAGAGAGAGTTTTGGTTTCAGCTGGCCGGGTACCCGCCGACGAGGGAGAGAGTTTTGGTTTTGTTTGCAAACAGATATTTACCCCCGGCATACACAGCATATTTACCAATTAGATCCTTGCAATGACTGATGGCAGTTATGTCCATTCAAACCGACCCCGGCGAGCCGTGGCAGAGACCGATCCTGGCGGCTACCCTCACTGTCCAGCACGCGCGCCGCGCCGCGCCTCCGCCGCCGCCTTCTCCTCGTTCGCTTCCGCTCCATCGGTCTCCGCCTGGAAGAACAAGCAGGATTTGGGAAGGGGAAAGAGATGAGCAGAGGCCAGGACAAGCTTGATTCAGATAGAGCAGAGCACACCGGCGACAGTATCCAATCCAAGCGGACGGAAAATGATATAAGAAAAAAGATACGGAAAAGAATTAATCATCCCAGGTTTGTGGGAGAAGAGAGTACTGACTTACCGAGGCCTGCACGGCGGTGAAGATGGCGATGGTGAGATAGCCGCGGCGGAGGAAGGAGGAAGGAGTCGGCGACGAAGCCGACGAGGAGGCAGCGTTGCTGAGGTGTACGTCGTCAACAGCTTCACGGCCATGCCAAGCATCGTCGGCCGCTCCTTCAGCTCCGCCACTGCACACAGCACACCACAGGCAGCAGAAACACAGCCCACGGATAAATCAGCGTTGTTCTGCCACGATCGTCAGAGATCTTGATCGATGAATCCTGGATCTGCCGGTGGACGCAGCGGGGCCTGCAGGAGGCCCTTCAGGTCCCAGGCCTCGACGAGGACGTCGGTCTCCACCGTGGCATCGCTCTCGCAGAGGAGTCCGGCCATTTCTCTTCGCCTCCCCTCTCTCCCCTGCTGCCGGCCGACGTATTCTTTCTTAGTATATATATATATATAGATATATATATATCTCTATCAAGTGACGATCCTATGGTGCATTGATTAGTTTCTACGTTTCAGGTTGGCATTACATATCTGCTTAGATGTGTTGCTGATTCCAATTCCATTGACCTTGCCCCGATATATTGCAGCAAGGTGTTTGAGGATTGCCATTGTATTGCTTCTTATGCTCCTCAAGGTAAGCCCACAACATTCCTTAAGATTTTTCATCAGCTACCTATTCGAATGGTAATATAATGCCTGCAAACTCATAATTTTGCCCCTCATGCTGCTTGGCAATAAACCACAAATTAATAGATGTATTGCACTTGACATTTCCTATGGATAATCTGTACACACCAATGCAGCAGCCAACGGCTCTGCATAGGTGCAGATCAATGTAGGAGCTCTGATCTTGCACCTGTTTTTCCTACATCTGGGTAACTGAAAAAGAGCAACTAGCCACCTGTTACACAGAATAAGAGGGAAAAAAAACTGTAGTTAGACAAGTGAGAGTTGGCCTGGGGGGATTTGTTACTGGATCTTTTGAAATTTAGAATCAACCTGTAATATGTGTTTTCAGCACTTTTCCCTTGTTTAAAATTAGTTGAATGGCACAGCTCCTGCCATTTTTTGTTCCAAAAGAAAGAGTGTTTATTTTACTAAACTTGGTGATTATTTGGTTGTAATGTGCTGCAGTCCTTGTTCTTATTCTTCTTTAACATAATCCTTGAATGGCACAGCTCCTGCCACTCCTTGTTCTTCTTTAACATAGTACATTTACATATGAATTCAATAGGATGAACCGAAACAGACCAACAAAGGAAAGCACAAATCTTACTCAAACAAAGGACCTACAGGCAAAAGCACAAAAATAACATGCTCCCGGATCTTCAGATTTTCCTTCCAAAAGGTATGCTTTCCCCACTGTGTGCAACCGTTGAATCTTAAGCATGATGATGTTGTCATTCTACAAAAAAAACACAGTTCAAAGATTTTTACAACGACCATGTTGAACCAATCTTTTCATTACAATACATATCGAAACTGCAGATCCACAAATGAAGAGCCAAAGCCATATGAAAAAAAAATGCACGCAGGACCTCCCTCAGTCAGTAAAGGAAGTGGTTTGAGGAAGTTACTGTCTCAGGTGTATTGGATCCAATGGAGATGTATTAAAATGTTGCAATTTTTTGTGCTACATATATCTATAAATCTATTTAAATAGACGATTAGTCTGCACTCTTCCATGTAGTGGCTATTCAACTTTCTAAGTGCATGTAAAATATTGGTGGCATGGTTTGTGAAGCCATCTGTGTGTATCATAAACTAAGAACAAAGTTAGTTATTTTATTGTACCTGCCATGTTGGTGATTGGAGTTTTAATCGTCCTTCAAAAAATAAAACACATTTTCCCTCCATATATTTATCAACTAATTCTGGACACGCACGCAAGGGCGTGCACCTTCTATCAGTAAATAGCAAACAACAGACCTTTATATTCACTACTATACTATCTAACACAATGTAGTTAGTTGTATCTTAGTTCATGTATAAATTAAATAAATTAAAGTGTCTACATAACTTCAACACTTCATGTATCGGGACTGCGCGCAGGTGCGCGCGCCCTCTACTAGTACACCATCACCTTCTGCCCCGGCACGACCAGGTACGCACGGGAGATCGATTTGGGTTGGCATTGATTCGAGACAAGAGGAAAGCCATGTACCAGCCGAAACCAGCCCAGCCCAACCGATTTCAGCCCAGTACACCCTGCCGAACGAGCTAGGCTTGTTAAGGAGCTAGAAGGCCAGCTCGGCGCTTATTAAAAGCTGAAGCTGGTTCGTTAAGCTCACGAGATAGATATTAAAAATATATAAAATATAATATTTATTTTTTTTATCTAAATGGTAAAAATAGTAATAATAATATAAAAAGTAATACATCTATCCCGTTATAAATTGAAAATAATAATAATATATATATATACTAACACACATTTTTTTCTTGGATGTGTATCTTGTTTGGGTCAAGAGCACGTCACGAACTGGCTAGATAACGAGCTAAAATCTTTGCTCCCTTTGGATCGTTATCCTAGCCGAGCGAGCTAACGAGCTTCAAATTTTTCATCAAGCTTTATTCCAAATGACTGCAGTGGTGCCACGTGGTGCCGGCGTGCCGGCGGGGACCTGCCGCACATCGACGTCACCGTTGTTGGCAACACCACCGGCGGCGGCAACGAGTTCCCTGCGTGGGGTGTGGTGGCAGGAACCTTGTCTGTGCTGGCAGTAGTTTTGGGTGCCATCTTCGGTTGCTTCAGACACATAATGAAACGCAGGGCCCAAGGTGCAGGAGCAGCATCAGTGGCCGGCGATATAAAGTAATTTAATCACGGGACGGGAGATGCATGCATGATCAGTCGCCTTCTAAGTGTGAAACCTGAACGTACTAGCTCGATCTTGTGTATGAGTAGATAGACAATATAATAGCTACAAAAATAGAGAATTTTTTTACTGTGCTTGGGAGGAACCGTGGTTCCTCCCGTTAGTTTGTTTTTCAGCGGTTCCTCTCTTTAATTATAGCTTTAATTATATTTAAGGGTAGTTTAGTATTTTGTTATCCGTATCCCCATTAGACGGACTGTCCTATGCCCTGTTCCACTGCCCGGGCGCCGCCGATCCACCTCCCCTATCGCCTCCACGCTCGCCGCCTCCCAGCCCGCCGGCTCTCAGCTCCCAACTAGCTTGCCGGCTCCAAGATCGACCACGGCCACGGGTGGAGGCGCCGCCGTGTCCACATCCAGCGGCTAGAACAGCAATGCCCCTGCCCAGGAAGAGCCGGGATGAGTTCGATGAGGTTTGCTGTGTTCCTCATTCTCTGTTGTTCCTGCCAATGCGCTGCCTCGTTCTTTGTTGGAGCTGACCGCACCGTGGTCGTTGACGACGCCGAGGACGTGGGCGGCAACGACGACAGCAGGTCGAACATCTCCCACCGCGTCCGCATCTGCTGCGGCTGTTGCTGATGGTGATTCTGGTGCCTCGGCTGCTGCTGCGGCGGCGGCGCTGGCTTAGCGGAGGCCTTCTCCGGACTTGCGGATGATGGCGGCGTCCTTTGGCCGCCAACGCGTCCAGCGTCTCCATGTACCTCTAGACGTGCTTCACGTGCGATGGCGGCGTCCGGAATCGATGCCGCAGAGAGGAGAATTGATTGATGCTCTACTGCACCGCTACTATAGGGACCTGGTGGACGGGCTGAGGTGCTGCGGACCGTGGGCCGGCATGGAGGAGTGGATCACGGCTTGGCTGCAGCAACAGCACGACGTGATGCTCATCTCGCTGCAGAGATCGAGCCGCCGTTGGCGCCCCGCAAAGGTTTTGCGATGAACCCGGGTGCTGTAGGGACGGCGGCAGCGGCGGTGGAGCATCGGAATCGGGCGGGTGATTCAGAAGAAACTTTGTTTTAGCTTACACGAAAAGACCATTGTACCCTTTAAAATTCATTATAATTCAGTTCCGGTGCCATGGTTCCCGTGTGCCACTTGGTTTCCTCTCATCCTGGTTCCTCTATCTTTTTGACCATTGGATCACATCAAATGGAGGGCCTATATTAATTCCAAGTCACCGTAAAAAACTCTCACAAAAAAATAACACCTGCCTTCTTCGACCTTTGACATTTAACATCGACATCAGACATACATTGTTTTTTTTTTAAAAAAAGGTGAAGCTACGCGCACCAGTGAATACTTGTCAAGCAAGAAAGTGTAAAAAGTCCCGTGTGTTGGCCGAAAACCGGGTGGATTATCAAGATGCTGTTGTGTTGGAAAATGTAAATGGACGCCATGCTAGTGCGCGCTACAAGTGTGCATGGTGCCAACCGGCCGGCGGGTGCACGCCGCCATGGCCGCAGATGTCGACGACGACTTTTTCTTATGACGGCGAAAGGAGCCGGGATTAGACGGATGGAGAAGGAAGGAGGGAGGAGTGTGCGAGCATGGTGCGTACGTGTGCTACGTACAGGACGTCCCGACGTGGTGTCTGAATTCTTTACCAGTGTAGATCAGGCATGACAACCAGATTTGCTGTCGATGCCCCGGCCCGCAGCTGGTCCCGATGCCCCCGGGCGCTCGGCTTCTGCTGGTAGAACAATATATAGTATCTTTGCTGCAGGCGCTGCATATCACGGCATCATTTTGGCCAAGGTCATCATGAGCTACCGGACTCTCCGCACATCACTCTTGCTAGCGATCATCCATCGGGCATCGCCTCCGCGACACACTGAGCAAACCAACAAATCGGTTCGGTTTGCTCAGTTTGTGAACATGATCGACAACACCGTACCGATCGGTAATTTGTAAAAGAGCTCTCCTCCATCGCGTGCATCGCCCCAACGCGAAGCCAGCGGCCTCGGCTGCTCGGCTGCGGCCGACGCACCCACGTCCCAAGTCCAGAGTACTCCCACTGCAGATCGATCGGCCGCGGTCACGCGCGCGTGGCAGCAACTTAGCCGTAACTTATAAGCAACTTAGCCCAGCCCAACAATCGGCCCATTAGAGAGTCGGCACCTTTTCATAGAGTCATACTCGCCACCTACTCCCGGGGGCCGGGAGGCCACCCCCGCGTTTGTTTGACCCCATCCGTGCCGCGAAGGAGACATGTCCCACAATTTTGCACCGCACTAGTGGCGTGATCTACGGTTTTTTTTTTTGTAGTAAAATCACATTATTTTTTTGGTCTAAAGAACTCTGCTTTACCTCGAGGTCGAGGGATGGTTGCCGGCCGGAGACCATGTGCGCGGTCTCATCGCATTCGACTATGTGGCGCTGGCGGACGTCCGAATGGTAGCCGGAGGCTATGTGAGCGGTCTCACCATGCATGCTGAGCCAGCTTCCCCATGGCTATATATAGATATACAACTGTCTCACTTCCTACGCACTGCCACACCACCCCCAATCAGCCCACAAGCGCAGGATAATGGGGGTGCTTGCTCTCCCTCGTAGTGCTCTACTAGCAGTCCTGGCCGTCGTTGCAGTTTCTTCGCTCGCTACCGGTAACCACACCCTGATGATCTTTCTAACATGCCATCCCACCTTTCGCGCAGAGCTAGCTAGCTAATGTCGTCGTGTTTGATTTTGATTTGACCCATCAGGAGATGATAATAAGCTCTTCTTCCAAAACGACTGCACCAACACCGTGTGGCCGGGCATATCGTCGGCCGCCGGCTCGGCGGCGTTGGAAATCACGGGCTTCGAGCTGGCGCCAGGGCAGTCGCGCGGCACGCCTCTGCCGTCGGGGTGGTCGGGCCGCGTGTGGGGCCGGACCGGCTGCTCCACTGACATCAGTGGCAGGTTTACGTGCCTTACTGGCGACTGCGGCACGGCCCGCCAGGACTGCGCGGGCGGCGAAGGCGCGCCGCCCGTGACGCTCGCGCAGTTCACGCTCGACAGGAGCGGCGGGCTATACTCGTACGACGTCAGCCTCGTCGACGGCTACAACCTGCCGATGCTCGTGGCGCCGCAGGGGGGCAACTGCTCGCCGACGGGGTGCATGGTTGACCTGAACGGCGCGTGCCCCGCCGAGCTGCGCGTCATGTCGTCGGCGGCTACTACCGGCGCCACCGTGGCGTGCAAGAGTGCGTGCCAGGCGTTCCGGTCGGCGGAGTATTGCTGCACGGGCGCGTATGGCAACTCGGGCACCTGCAAGGCGTCGGCCTACTCGGAGTTCTTCAAGCAAGCGTGCCCGCGGGCGTACAGCTACGCGTACGACGGCGCCGGCTCCACCTTCACCTGCGCCGGCGGCAACACCTACGCTATCATCTTCTGCCCCAACACGACGGCTAGGTACGTATCAGCTTTACCCGTTGCGCTTGCTCCTGTGCACACCCTACGTACAACACTCACATCACATGCAGATGTGCATGCTCACGTGGAAGCGTTTTTTTGCACCTAGGTGCACATGCACTCCATCTGTGGACTACAGGATACGCGATTTGTGATCCGTGGAAGCATACTTACCGAAGCGGTGTGCATTGAGAAGTGTCAAGACGGATCATAACATGATCCAAAGTGGTCCCAAGCATGCAAGTGTATGTGCACCTAGGTGTAAATTTAACTTCAGCGATGGGAATAAATTAAAGGAACTGAAAATAAGGGAACCACAGGGCCGTTTGGATTTTTCTTTATTTTGGAGAATTTGGAATCGAATTACAGTAATAAATTAGGCTATTAGTTTGGAATTTAAGATTCTTCAACTTTTTCAAAGTTCGCAAATAAGCTTATGTTTACACTCTCTAATTTAATTCCATTCCATTCCATAGACAACCAAGCTATGTTTACACTCTCTAATTTAATTCCACTCCATTCCAAGTATATAGCCTAGCTAGTTCAAATATATGTCTAAACTATAATGAATTCAATTCTAGGATCCAAACAGGACCTAAGAATTGCTATATATGCGTAAGCTTGACACACTTTAAGAGGAACTCCAACATATGTGTTTTTTTTTTGTTGGGTATGCTATTTATGGATTTTTAGAGAAAAAAATAACCTCCAATAGATGTGTGCTAGATGATTTTGTAATTAAAAATAACAAACATAGTATCCTTGAAATCTCGAGGATCATATATAGTCAACCATAGCGATACCTAACTTTGTAAAATAGCAAATACTTGTTAGGCGCCTTTTTTAAAAAAAAAAAATTACAAAATTACTAAACAATAAAATTAGGCTATTATGTTTAGCTAAGTTGTTGGAGTTTCTAAAGAGTTGTTAAATAAAGTAAGTATTTGCCAAAGATTGCTCAAATGAAATGCATGCAGATTCTTTTTTTTTTTTTCATTCGATATGTGAACACATGCAAATGCATGCAGATCCAGGCGTCCTGTCAAGTTTGCTGTAAAAAATCGTTTATTTATTGATATATATAGATAGATATATTAAAATAAAAGGTAGGGTCACAGCTAGAAAGGTGGGCAAACGAGTTTTTTTTTTTCACACGCACTACATATGTATCCAAACGGAACAGGACAAACGGGGCTTGACAAAAGAAGGGAATTGTAATAATCATAATGAAGTTGCTGCTTTGCACCCCCAGTGATCTGTAATGAAGTAGCCTCGATTTTTTTTTTTTTTTTTGACTGCAGCTATACTACACTGATCGACGGCGCTGCTTCGGTACCGTGGAAGCTGATAGGCGATATCGTGGGTGCGGTGGCAGGTGTCGTGACTCTGGTGACAGCATGCTGGCAGTGCTGCTGCTGCAGGCGCGGCTGAAAACTGCGGCCTTGGGTGTGCAGTCTCGGATTAGCGACAGGCTAAACATGCAAAAGAGGTGCCTGCGTGTTTAGTCAGGAGTACGTGTACGCTATTATATATTGCTTGCTGTTGACTAGGAATATCTAGGGATTGGAAGGGCCGTCACTATATATCCGAGTGGTTGTTTGTTTGTTTTGTTACCAAGAAATAAATAAACTCTGTTGTGTAGTATGTAAACAATATTATATTACAATACTACTACTACAGTAAGTTGAATTTACAGTTTATTATTAGGCGACATGCATGCATGATTTATTAGCAGATGATGTAACGCATTATTTCTATTTTTAGGCCTTATCGTTTGGATTGGATTAATTAGTGCAGCTGAAATATATTTCTTTTTACTCTTTTAGGCAAAGTATTAGGTATACTAGTAGATCTCAAATTGTGTATAAAAATGTAGTTGCATACAGCCGGAGTATGTGAACAGTTTATGAATTGGATATTTTATTTCAATGTAGTATTACAATGTAACACACAAAGAATCGGGTGAGATTCTGAATGTACAGTACATTCCTGACCATGACCAAATTGATTATGAGATTCTGAAAAGAGTAAAATTGATTATTAGCTCTCGAATTTTGGTATTTGTGTTCCTCGTGAATTTTGATATTTGTGTCTCTGAATTTGTACGACAAGATCAAGATCATCCGGTTCGTAATTCTTCAAGAGCACGCCGTAGGCGTGTATCCGGTTCGTAATTCTGGAATGTTGATATTTCGGTCACTGAACTTGTATGGTAGCGCCTTCTAGATCCATAAACTTGTTGCTGTATTAGATTATGAAATCAAATTTAGGCTACACGCTACAGACGTACCGTAGAACATGATGACGATCACTGTGGACCCGATGTACGTTGAGGCAGAAATTGCTGTTCACCGGAGTTGGGCCCAAGGCTCTCGGCACAATTGAGCAGGCCTAGGCTAGGAATTTCATCAGACCTTTCACTGATGCCAGCCCAATGTTTCCGTTGGAAGAAGCAGAGCTCGATGACGAGGTTGGGCCGTGTTTTTCTGGCCCATAGGGAGGTTTCCTTGGCCCGCAGAGCTGTTCCTCGTCCGGAAGGAAGGAGGCGTCGGCACCCACGTGAATGCTCCCGCTCAATTGATGCATGCGCTCCGTGCCCCAACGGCACCAGGCCCCTGCCGGCCCGTGCGGTACAAGTGCAGGTGCACGCAGCCATGGCCGCACATGGCGACGACGACATTCTTATGACGGCGAAAGGAGCAGGGATTAGACGACGGAGAAGGCAGCAGGAGGGAGGCGTGTGCGAGCATGGTGTGTGCCACAACACGTCACGGCCGGTGCGGTGCCATGCATGCAACGCGGCGGTCTGGTGTACGGCCGGCGTGCGGGTTCGCGGTTTAGTCTGTTCCTCAAAGGCCTTGCCCATTGCCCAACCATACAGGTTTACCGTTGTACTGCATTTCAATTCTACCCTTCCTTGGATCCTTTGTTTAGCCTTGGCCAACCAGGAGTGCTAGCATCAACGAACGTTTGGTTTGTTTACCTGAAGAGGGCAAATGATATCCTGCCGAATAGAGAGATTTTGCAATGCTTATTTTTTCTGTCAGTTTTTTCCTACTGAGCTGTTAACTTGATTGGAGCAAAATCTCTGCTGAGCTCCTAACTTTTGATTGGACTAAAATCTGACAGATTTACGGTGGAAAAATTTGTCAACATCAGCCACTAAGGGCGTGTTTGGAACACTGCATGCTGGCAGGCCGGCCCAGGGACCAGGCCAAATCCAGCCAGAGGCATGTGCAGCTGGTGCAGGCCCCCGTGTTTGGTTTTAGGCCCAATGGAGACTGGTCTAGTGGAGGTTGTGTTTGTTTTCTGGGTTGGGAGGCCGGCTCAGCACCAACTGCCATAACCGCCACATGCAGAACCTGTTTGGTTCCCAGGCCGGCCGAACCAACCACCTCAACTACCACATATTTGAAACAGAGTGATAGAAAGAAGAAATGATATGCTGCATGGTTTTTTCAACATCATAGTCCTCAGACATATGTTCTAGTTAATAATGGAGTCATAGCCAAAATAATTTAACAACAAAAGCACAACGCACATCGTGCTCATGAGTTCTCAGGTCTAGTGATACAACAAGAATAGATACAAGGCAGATATGATTAATATTGGCTCTTCCAAGTAGTTTGTCTTCACAGGACCTTCTTCCAACTGAAAAGCTCAAGGGCCCCAATACAATCCTAAAATGGTATTAACAGTCATGAACAAATTCTAGGCCAATAGGTGGGCAACTACAACACTATGAAATCACACTTACCTTCAAGTAAGGGTTCCACCTACGGCTGCCAAGTATCTTTGTAGGGGTGCCATTTGTGGGAGCCTTAATCATTTCTTGCCTTAATTCACCAACAGCATACAACACTTGATGAAAGTGCCTATGGACAGTCTCTATTGACCTCCTAAAGGACTGGTGAACAACTCTGAACCGTTGGTTGTGACCCACTATGTGCAGAAACATTGCAACCTGCTCCTCAACAGTGCATCCAGGCTTCTCTGGTACTAGGCCTCTAGTCCTAAAAAGCTCACAAAGTGCAAAGAATGGAGCCCTGGTCATCCTAATCATGGACAGACATTCTATATCAGTGGACCTAAAAATGGCCATTAGGGGTGCGCTTTGTCTATGCTCCTCGTCATCGGACCTCAAATGATACATAAGTGGGTCGGGTTCGGGGTTGGACCTCCTAATCCCTACGGCAACAAAGGACACCATGACCACTACCAAGGCAGCAGCTTGCTTGGCCAAAACCTCTCTTGTCCGAAAGGGATCCATCTACATTCATGAACATAAATTGCAATACAAAATTTTAATGACCCTGGCAGGCATCAGCAAGGTAGTGAAATCATAAACAACCAAGCACAGTCACGGCCCGCATGAGAACATGCCTCCCAGTGACAATGGACAACCTCATCATCGACTGAATGAAACAAATGACAGATCCAAGCATGAATAAAGCAAACTTTCATGAACTAAGTACTCATCACCATGGCAGTAAAATGACTAACCATCAAAATAAGTCACGGCCCGCATGAGAACATGCCTCCCAGTGACAATGGACAAGCTCATCATGGACTGAATGAAAGTAATGACAGATCCAAGCATGAATAAAAGCAAACTTTCATGAACTAAGTACTCATCACCATGGCAGTAAAAAGGAGGAACCATCAAAATAAGTCACGACTGCATGAAACATGCCTCCCAGTGACACCGCACAAGGTCATCGTTGACCTATCATTTCACCTTGGGGTGCTCGACGGAGATGGAGCAGATCAGGCGGAGAGGAAGCAGATCCGGCGGGGAGGAAGTAGATCCGGCGGAGAGGAGGCAGAGGCGGTGAAGAGGAAGCAGATCCGCACACCGCGCACCCAACCAAACCACACGGACCCAAGGAAGACGACGAAGAAGACCGCCGCCACCGGGAGTACCAAGAAGAGAGACGGTGAGGAAGGCGGCGGGAAGACCGCACCACCCGCACCACAGATCGCCGCGGGGTGTCTCAACGGGAGGAGTGGAAAAATCGAGAGCAGGTGAGGAAGGAGAGCACGGAGGATGGAGCACCCCTTATAAAGGCGCTGGATTTCGCCGGGAAGAAAGGGCGGGAGGAGGTTTCCCCTTCCGGTGCGAAGCCCGCCGAGGAGGCACCCATGGGCGCCAACCAGAGTGGGGTTGAGCGCCGCGGCGGGGGGGACGGCCGTGCCCTAGGGCTACGGTGGGGGAGCTTCGCTTGGAAGCCGGGCGGAAGGGTGCTTTGAGCACCGCGGCGGGCAGGCTCAACGATGGGCCAAGGGAACCAAACAAGCGGAGGTGCAACCCAGGAGCACGGGCCACCCACCCGACTCCGCTTCAAACACGCCCTAAGCTTTTGTTAAAGTCGTCAAGTCATGCTATGAACTCTAACGACAAGAAGGCGATTTTTGTTCGAAAAGCCGCGTGAAGCCATGCTATAAAAAAAATATAGGAAGAGTATGTCGTTATCTGGTGTGAATCACAACATTGGGATGGACGGCGGAGACAGAAAAGAGTAACAATTAATGGTTAGCTACTGAAACCACCACCAGCAGCAGCAGCAGCACCTGATCGGCATATGGCGGGGATCGATACACGTACGCACGACATATATTATTAGTTATAGTTACAAAACTAGATACTACATGTGCATGAACGACATGGATGCTTCGATAATCTACCATGAGCCCAGTTGATTACCGGTAAAAACGCCGGCTAAGGCCCAAAACATGCATGTAGATGGGTATTTTGGCTGCAAACCATCGGTGCTTTTTTCAAATCATAGACAGCAACATTTACATGCATGTTGAGAACGTTTCACCAGTCCAAAGCAACTCCAAGCAAAGGATATGAACGCTTGCGTTGCAAATTCGCAGCATGCATGAGTACAATAACAATGCAGTCGTTGTTCGTTTCTTCTGTAGTAATTATATATAAGGTCTGTGTGATCAGAATCAGATGAACAAATGGTTTGAGATAGTCCAGTTAGCTTCTACCATAGTTCCTGCTGTCTGGCAGTTGAAGATACCTACCAGGGTACACTTTTTCTTGTGGCTGCTCTCTAAGAACAAATTACTAACTAGGGATAATCTCAGTATCAAAATAGATGTAGATGACAAATCTTGTCCTTTCTGTTCTGAATTAGAATCTGTTAACCACCTTTTCTTCGAATGTGTTGTAGCCAGACAAATGTGGGAACTTGTTTTACGAGGTTTTAGGAAAACCTGTAGGAGCTGATTTTTCTGTCGATAGGACAAATGTGGCTAAGTAATAAGAAAAATGTTGTAGAGAATACAATATGTGCTGGAGCCCTGTGGGGTTGTGGAAACTAAGATGCAAATGTGGGTTATGTTCGTTCTGTGATGAATGATGAGTTGTACGAATAATGATCGTGATGGCAACAAGTTATAGTGTGTGTCTATCGATCGATCGATTCTGAATGTACAGTACATTCCTGAGATGAGAATTTGGTCATGTTCAAGGTACATGTCCTCGATCTGTGTCTTGTAATGAATTTTCGGCAGACAAGGAAATGAAAGCCTTGTGTTGGCGGCTAGAAACCGTGTGGATTATGAGATTCGGATAAGAGTAAAAATTCAGTAGCAGCTCTCGAATTTGGTATTTGTGCCCCTGAATTTCTACGACATGATCAAGATCATCCACACCTTAATTGGTTCGTAATTCTTGAATGTTGATATTTCGGTCACTGAACTTGTATGATAGCGTCTTCTAGATCCATAAACTTGTTAGATTATCAAATCAAAGTGTAGGATACAGACCTACCATAGAACATGGGCTGTGTCTAGAGCTTCAACTTTCTTCCCAAAATTTTCTACACTCCCATCACATCGAAGTATTAAATGCATCAAAAGACGCATTTTGCGGAGTATGAAATGTAGGTAAAACAATAAACTAATTATACAGTTTAGATGTGCGTTGCGAGGCGATTTTTTGAACCTAGTTACCACATGGTAGGATAATATTTACGACAAACAAACGAAACATGCTACAGATCTTTTCGGTTCGCTAAAAGTGTCAAATTTTGGTCAGAATTGTCAAATTTGGTCCAAACGTTTGGGCTCTAGACACACATGACGATCACTGTGGACCGAATGTACGAAGGAGGCAGAAATTGCTGCTCCCGGGGCGCATGACTCCTTGAGTGGGAGGCCCCCGACCTGTTATCACCGGAGTTGGGCCCAAGGCTCTTGGCACAATTGAGCAGGCCTAGGAAGGAATTTTCATCGGATCTTTCGCTGATGCCAGCCCGATGCTTGGAAGAAGCAGAGGTCGTAAGGCCGAGAGTGCCTGATGACGAGGTTGGGCCGTGTTTTCTGCGAGGTTACAGCCGGAGTTGGGAGATAATGGAACCGAGTTCCTTGGCCCGCAGAGCTGTTCCTCGTCTGACGACGACGACAACGCTTGCGTGACGGAGGATTCGCAACAGCCGGACGACCCAATCTCCGTTCCCTTCAAGACGAAAGAAAATCTCTCGCAGGAAGGGCAGCACGTTCCACGACCCCGTACGTGCTGCGGAGCAGGGCCGTTGATTAGCATATGCGGCAACTGTTCAGGGCCTTTAAAATTTAAGGACCTCTAAATTTATAGTTACTACTAATCTACTATGCTAGCTGCTAGGGTGCTAATTATATGAGTACTAGTTTTTACTCTTTTACCATTAAAATCTGATCTATATCTAGTAGTGTAAGATCCATATAAATTTAAAGCTTTATAATTAAATAAAAAATACTTTAATTTTCTTAAAATTTAGGACCTCATCAAGGGCCTCCAAATTATAGGTACGGCTTCGATCTATAATCCCGTACCCACGACGCATCCTTCGATTCCACCGCCGACAACCCGAGCAGAGCTTAGATTTTCACCAAAAACATCTTCCTTGAGATTAACGAGTCAACAACATCATCACCGAAGAAGACGGCGATGCGCCGGCTCTTAACTCCTGACAGGTCTCCCCAGCCTCTCCGTTGACGCCGGAGAAGATCGTCATCGGAGAACGGAAGAAGCTGGGAGAATTTATTCCGTTTGCGTCGCCGCCGTCGCTTCCCGCATCACCGGCGTCGCCGGGGAAAAGCAAAACCGCAGAGGAGGCACGCTCCTCGGCAAAACCTAAGTCCACCACCAAACATCGACGACGCCGCAAACACTAGACCTAGGACTCGACCAAGACCCTATGAAGACAGGCTGTTGAAGAGGCGGACCCCCGCCCTCGACACCGCCGGCAGCGAGGACGGAGGCGAGGAGCGGGGCCGTACCGACGGCGGCGGCGGCAGTGTCGCCCGCCCCTTCTTTTTTCGGCGAGAGCGAACCCTAGGTTGGAGGCGTCCGCAGCCTCCTTTTGAGAACCCGATGGTTGTGTAGGTGTCCGCCCTTACAAATATTAATCACAGGCCCCTGACAATACGAGGCTCCTTTGCCTAGCCTCTTTGTGGGTCCTATTTAGTGGCCGACCCAGGATTTTAATGTAGGGTATGCCCAAGCCATAAGCTAAAGAAAATACATTATAAATTGAGTAAAAATAAAGAAAAAGTTTGTTGTTTGTGCTTCCAAACGCCTACATGGTAGGCTGCAATGTGGTTTCATAGGCTGTGTTGGATGAATAAGATGAAGAGAACTACAATATTAAAGCTTAACTATATATTATAAACATATGTGTATACCTATAATCTACTATTATTTGTGAAAAAAATCTAGGGTATGCTGGGATATACCTGGGGACAACAACAAGTTCGCCCATGGTCCTACAAGGCTTATCACTAGAGTTGGAAATCAATTTGTGCCCCTAATTTTTTACAGATCGTCATGCAAATGAGATTTTGAGGACCAAATTTTTAGGCCTGCACTGAAGATGCAGGTGATGGGCATGTATATTGGGCTATGATGCTTGCAACTTTGAAAAAAGAAGAAACACTTTTCATATTCAGGAATGTGAGGCGATAGACCTTAGGTAACCATATTCTCAAAAAAAAAAAAAAAAAAAAAAAAAAAAAAACCTTCGGTAACCACTGTTGGCACCTTGCAAGAGAGATGTTGAGCTCTGCCGCTTGCTTCAGACCGCCGGCGGTAGATAAACGATATGAATGTGGCTGTTATTTGGCGTGTAATTTTTGATTCGGCAATTTGAAGCCATGACGTTGTAACCTTGAGCACCGCCCGTTGCCAGCCGTCTCAGATCACAAATGGAGTCGGTGGCGGCCGGCATACCGATGGGTACCGGCCAATGCTGCGGAGAACATGCATCTTTCGTAACGTTCACGTACGTTACGCCACGACCAGATGCTGCCACCCAAGAATTCCTGCTCGTCCGCAGGGACATCACATTATCATACACAGCTAGCTACACCGGTTGCTGGTTCCAAATCGTTTAAAATCACCAACTGCAGCTACACCGTGTGGCCGGATCCTCCGTGTGGGCTCGGTGGTGGTGTCGGACTGCACGGGCTTCCAGCTTGCGCCGGGGGAGGCGCGCGCAATTGCCGTGCCGTAGGGGTGGTCGGGCCGCCTCTGGAGCCGAACCATGTGCTCCAACGACGTCGCTACGGGCAAGGTCACCTGCGTAAAACCAGCTCAGCAGAGCAAGACCGCGCCGGCGGTGGCGGGTCAGCCTCGCGGGCTACGATCGCCGAGTTAACCATGGATGGCACCGGGGGCATGGACATAAGGCAGACAACAGTAAACGAATTGGACGGTCATAGCGGATAGTTGGTACCGCAGTATGCGTATTATGAAACACAATAACCCTGAACCTATAATGAATCAGGCCACAAAACGCTATGGAAATGACCATGGGCAATTTACATGAAATGCAAAAGGTATCGTGTGGCTGGCGCTAACTGGAATGCCCATAGCAGAGCACACACTGGGCGCCGTCGGAACACAGCAGGAATCCAATCCGCATCGTCAGAAAACAATCGAGGCGCATGGAAACAATGCATCAGCACGCATGTAAGCATTGGAGGCGGAGGTAAGCCGAAGTAGGAGATTCGGAATCCACTAAATATATTGGATTCTTCTTATTCTAACCGCAGAGCAGGTGGAGGAGCTGAAACCTTTGGAAGTTAACCGTTTCTAAAGAGGCTGCAAAACGTGAGAAGCCGCTCCAGTAAATCTAGGCCGTGCAACGCAAAATCCGATGGACAGTACGATTGCAGGACACGTGGACAGGACTTCCTGCGGCCATTCCATTTTGTGGAGTTCAACTTGATCTAAGGGCACGTACAACGGGTCTTTTCGTCACGTTCCTAAGTCGTGAAAAGATGATCCGGGCTGATGCTCGAATGTTTAGAGATAACTTCGTTTTACGTTGTACATGAGTTATCTATTCGAAGTTCTTCCCCAACAATCTAGCGTGGCGCGTGCATTAGATAGTTAGGAGACAGTGTCTCATCTATAGGTTATATACTTGTCTTTATACATGCCTATACGATTCGAGACCCGTACAGACTAGACCCATCGTGCTGCAAATCTGCAATAGCCAAGAGGAAGCCGTGTTTGAGAACTTGGCAGAAAACAGTCCTGAAACAGGGGAGACACGGGAAGGAGAATCCATTTCGGCTGTGTTTAGCTGCCCGAAAAATTGACTGTAGCAATGAATTTTGGCACAGTAGTAGTTTCGTTTGTTCGTGGTAAATGTTTTTTTTTTTTTGAAAGCAAACGGGGGGGAGAGTTTCCCCACCATGATTTCATTAACAAAAGAGGCCAATGCACGAACATGCAAGGCTAGAGTTCAGAGTTACAAGAGGTGAAGTAAGCACGCCAAATATCTAGCTGAGTAGCACGGCCTCTGCTAAGCCTGCCGCGCCAAGTTACAAGGTCATCACAAATAGAGGAAATAATCGAACGACTAGTAGGCCGCTGCTGCCTGAAGATCTCCGCATTTCTTGCGTCCCATAGACGGTATAGGATGGCCTGGAGGATGAAAAGCCAGAGAGCAGCAGGCAATCCTTGCGGTGGAGGCGCATTCCAGACGTCAACGTCGTCCAGTAATGTTATGTGTTGGAGTCCCAGCGTGTTCCATACTGAGGCGATCTTAGGCAGGTGAAGAAGACATGTTCTCTGTCTTCCGCTGCTGAGGAGCATCGTTTGCACTGCTCATGCTCCAGGACGTGCTTGGCGTAGAGATTCACCCTAGTGCTGAGCCGATCCTTGAAGTACAGCCAAGAGAAGATCTTGACTTTATTTGGCACTCGCGAACTCCATATGCGCTGACCATGTACATCTGTACTGTCATCGTTCGCTTTCAGCGCACGATACGCATCTCTGGAGGTGTACTTCTTGCCGGTGAGCTTCATGAGGCGCTGGTCAGGTAGATGATCCAAGCGTATTTCCTGCAAACATGACAGAAGAGCATCTAGCTCGGCGCTAGCTGCCCGGGTTAGCCGAGGACGTAAGCACAATTCAAAATTAGCCTGAAAAACAGCCTGAACCGAGACGTGAGGCCTCAAGGTATGAGAGAAGAGAGCGGAGTGGGTGGAAGCGATGGGGCCGTCTGGCAACCAAGAATCGTACCAGAACGAGGTGGAGGCGCCATCGTGGACGTGGACGGTGGTGAGAGATCGATAGGTGGTCATTTCGTCGTTGATAATTTTCCAAAGAAAACTATTTTGGGCAGTGGAAGGTGCATCAGTTATAGTAGTTTCCTGCAGTAACCAGTCTTTCCAGGGTGTATCATCACTGGTAAACAGCTTGTCAATATACTTCATAAGAAGACAGCGATTCTGAGTTTCTAAGTCCTTAACCCCTAAACCACCTTGCTCTTTGCTTAGTTGCAGCGTCTCCCAGGCAACAAGACATTTGGAGCCGTGGCATGTGCCTTCACCGGTCCAAAAGAAAGCTCGTCTCCGTTTGTGGTAAATGTTGTCCTACCATGGCATGGCTCAAAAGATTTGTCTCGCAAAGTACATCCAAACTGTCCAATTAGTTATTTTGTTACCTACATTTCATACTCTATATATATACATCTACAGATTCAATGTGATAGGAAATTCAAACGATATGATGGCAAGTTGAGAGGGAACTAAACACATATGTAACGGGAAACCACGCTGCGAAATCGGCCAGTCGGTCCATCCCCAAGTTCACCGGAACTAGCAGGACGCAGGTCGGAGGTCGCTATCGTTGACGACCCGACGTCCATATGTTGTGAAGGCCGCTAGGACATGGTATGTTGAGATTATTAGTTAGGACATGGGCTGCCAATTCGATGGAGGACGGCGTCGCCATCAATTGTAACACGGTTTGGGTGTGGGCCACTCTGACAATCGTAGGTACTATAAATACGGACCTATCATTCCCCTACCACACGGGTCAATTGACACCATATACCATGATCGCTGTCTCGAAGCCTGAGAGGATGGTGGCGCCACGCCGATCTCTTGCTCTAGTCTTGTTCGTCGTCGCCGTTTCTGTTGCAGGTAACCAGCAGATGCATGTTTAATTAGTTGCTGAGCAAAGCTAATGTCGTGTTTTGATTCTTGTTCGCGATCAGGAGCTGGTGGTTCCAAGAAGTTTAACATCACAAACAACTGCACCTACACGGTGTGGCCAGGAATCCTCGCCAACGAGGCTTCGTCGGTGGTGTTGGACAACAAGGGCTTCGAGCTCGCGCCGGGGAGTCGCGCGCCATGCCCGTGCCGTCAGGGTGGTCGGGCCGCCTCTGGGGTCGTACTCTCTGCTCCAGCGAATCCAGTACCGGCAGGTTCATCTGCCTCACCGGCGACTGCGGGTCGGGCCGCCTAGACTGCGCGGGCGGCGGCACTGCGCCGCCGGCAACGCTCGCGCAGTTCACGCTCGACGGGACCGGCGGGATGGACAACTACGTCGTCAGCGTGGTTGATGGGTTCAACCTGCCTTTGCTGGTGGCGCCGGAGGGCGCCGGCAACTGCGCGCCGACGGGGTGCGTGGCGGACCTGAACGCCGCATGCCCAACCGAGCTGCGCGTGACGTCCGGCACCGGCGCCGCCGTGGCGTGCAAGAGCGCATGCCTGGCGTTCGGGTCATCGCCCCACTGCTGCACCGGGGAGTACGGGACTCCTGACACCTGCAAGCCGTCGTCGTACTCTGAGCTGTTCAAGAAGGCGTGCCCGCGCGCGGCAAGCTACGCGTACGACGGCGCCGACTCCACCTTCACGTGCGGCGGCAGCGGGACCACCTACGCAATCATCTTCTGCCCCAGCAAGACCAGGCATCCATATCTTAGCGCGACTTCGCTTGAAAATCGAAACATAAGAAAGATTGGTAAAAGGCCTCAAGAAAGCTAATTGAAATTACAGAGACTCAGCTGAAGCTTTAATTTCATTGGCATTTGGCAATGACTGTGTCATATAAGCGTGTATTTGTTTTGCGATTTGTAATTAATAATGAACACTTTATGTTTGTTTTTGGCTATGTACATCCTCGGATGTAGAGGCTGGGTGTGTTGTCATCCTTTATCTAAAAAACTTTGTTTTGCAATTTGTTAACCGCAGTGGTGCCGAGCCATCCAGCCCGAATTGGCAGCCATCATCGCCACCGGGGACGGGGACCGGGACCGGGACGGGAGACCACCATGCCTCTGGTGTGGTGACAGGAGTCTTGACTCTGCTGGCAGCAGTATTATCTGTATTGGGTGGGATCTTAACCTGCTCCAAATACATGCCAAAACCCAGGGCCAAAGGTGCAGCAGCGGCTGGCGAAAAAGTAATCGAGATTGTTATTACTACCACGGGAGATTCAGGATCAGCAGCGCCTTCTTATGAGTAAATAATAATAGCTGCTCTCGCCGTTTTATTTTCTTTTCTTTTCTACGTGCACAGCTTTTATTAGAGTTCTCATCGACAGTAATCTGTATAGCTTAGGATATTGTGGCAACAAACTATTCTTTTCAATACAGTTCATTTTTTTCAAGCTTTTATATCCAAAGTCTAAATACAAATGCAGTCAATCATTCATCATCTGCTAGAGCTGTTCGGTTTATGTTCGGAGCTCTCTCTGACTGGGAGACTCCTTGGGAAAGGCCGTGAGCACAACTTGCCGACTTCTGTCCGGCTTGATATGAAGCTTGTGGTGCTGTGGCATATCTGTATTCTGTAAAGCAAGGAATTCTCTCATCTTCGACCAAGTCGATCTCGCGCCTTCTCACGTTCTTCGAACAATTCCCTTGTAATGGTGTGTGTGGGTTATATAAGGAGCTGTGCATCTCATCTTACTCTTCCCCTGGTATGCCGGGGTGTGCTTTATACAGCCCTTTTTTTTTGGAAAAAAATCTGCAGGTGAGAGACCCGTTAATAATGACCTGTTGTAAGCGCAAAATATTTTACATGGCTGATGAATCAGTCAAACAGGCAACAACAAAATACTTTAACGGTATCTGTTGTTTTTTTTTTTTTTTTTTGCTAGCGCTCCCACCAACCTTCGGTCCCACCCCACCCCGCATGATTCTCTCCTGCCCGTTAAATAGCAAAAATATTCTAATATACCTGACCGGTCATCGACGACGAGTGCGCGACCCGTCGCCCTCCTCGCGGCGCGCTCGCCTCCTCCCTGCATCCTTCTCGCCGCCCCGCACCCGTGCCCGCGCCGGGGAGGGATAAGAAGCCGCCTAGGGTTCCGGCGAGGAGATGATCGCCGGACAAGGAGAAGAAGCCAACTCCAGCGGGCTTGGAAGGAAGAGGCCCCGGGGAGGCAGGCTGAACACAGTGGGGGGAAGGAGGCCGGGCGGTTCGGGGCCAAGGCGCAGGCGGAAGCGGAAGCGGCCGCCGCGGCCAAGCCAATTCGGGGCGGGGGTGCTATGGCTGGAGCTCGGGCCATGGCGGAGCTCCGGCGAGAAAGGGAGAGGAATAAGGCGGGCGGCACGGCGTGGCGGTGGTCGGCGGCGGGGGCGAGAAGGAGCAGGAACGGCAGCGGGGGCGGGGCCGAGGACGAGCGCGAGAACCCGGACGAGGACCGGTGGTGGAGGACGCGAGGAGGTGGCGGAGCTGGATGGGCGCGGCGGGACGGGTCGCGCGCGCGATCATTTCCCCAACAATACTCCCACCTAGTTGTGCATCCGCCACGGCCGAGACAATTGGGCTTGAACCGTCCCCGCCGCGCGCCGTTCTCCACTTCGATTGAAGGTGGACATTCTCTCTCACTGCAGCCCACCACTCCGGCGCTGCTCTTCATCCATTCAATTCGAGCTGGTCTTCCCGTTCCTAGCCCTTACCCCTTTGGTTTCTCCGACCCCATCTTCTTCTTATCAGGACTAATACTCTGTTTGCTCTCCTTCAGACCGCGACATGGATCAGGGAGGAAACCATCCACCAGTTCTGGAGGCGCACATGGATCAGCAAGAGTTGCCTGTCCTCATCCTCAGCACTCACTTCCTCACGTCAGCACACACCCGCTCCATTAGGCAAGGATCTTGGGATCTTGCCCTGTCCTACGTTGGCATCACAGTTCCCAATCTGCCCTACGATCCTGCAAGTATCCAGTCTCCACTTTACTTGAGGTATGGTCTGCTCTCCGCCTTCCATGTGCTTTCCCATATGCATCCAGAATTTCAGATCGGCTGATGGATTTGAATGCATCATTAGTGGTGCCATGATTTGTGTGGTGTGTTATTGTTTTCTTAATTTGAATGGTCTTGCTTACAGATCAGATGGATAACTGTAAACCTTTCTAAAGTTTCCGAGTTTTTCATGTCCGTATAATGTTTACTAAAATGCCGCTAAGGTTTTGTTCCCAGATCAGATGGACAACTGCAGACCTTTCTAATGAGTTTTCCATGTCCGTTGCTAAAATGCCACTAAGGTTTTGTATCAGGACAAAGTTGCACTGCCTTTAAATTCAAACTAATAATACTCAAAATTCCACTGCATAAAGATGTTCCCTGTACAAAATCCAGAATTCAAATGATTTTGAAGTTTCATTTGTGAATTTTCTCATAATACTTGTTTTGGAACCTCTACATGCATGATTCTGTTATATGGCTGCTACTGAAATTCTCTACATGCATGATTCTGTCATAATTTTCTCATAATAATTGTTTTACAACCTCTGCAATCCTGAAATTCCACTTCTAGTCAAAGGATGTATTAGTTCATACCTTTTTTTTTTGTGTGGAAAACTTACCATGTTGAAGTGCAGCAGAATTTGGTATAACTGAACATCTAGGATCACAAGCATCCTCGATGTGGCCTGTATAAATTAAAACAATGCAACTACGAGTCTATGACCACTTTAATTTAAGCTCTGTTCCTTTTTTTTCTTTCTTTGGCAAGTAGTTAGCACTAACACTGCGCTCTTGTTTCATTTTTTTTTTCCCTGGCGCACTTGCTTTCAGCTCCTATTCAACTTGCATTATTATGGGAGGTCATATTCAGAATTTGAGTGATGTGACTGTATATTCTCTAATATTTCTGCCAGTTTATGATAAATAGGTGGTTTTAAACTTGGTTGTGTTTAGTTTCCTGAACTTCCCATCCCATCGTCTGAATTTCCCATCACATTGAATTTTTTGACGCATGCATGGAGCATCAAATGTAGGTAAACGAAATTACTAATTAGACAGTTTTGATGTACTTTACGAGACGAATCTTTTGAGCCTAGTTAGGCCATGGTAGGACAATATTTACTACAAACAAGCGAAAAAGTGCTTACGTGCCAAATTCGGTGCTACAGTGAAAATTTCAGGCAAATAAACACAGCAAGATATAATGCATGTCTGTTATTTCACTCTCAGCATAACACATACAGCTTCTTAAATAGCATATCCTTTAATAAACATTGACAATCGTATATTTTCGTGCAGGACAAGTGCACAGTGCTCTGCAAATTACAAAAAAAAAAGGGACGAGAAGAAGTGGGCTGTGGCCTGTGGGCATACAGCCGTCCCTAGCGGCATGGTAGTGGGCCATGCAAAATTCATGGGCTGGACTCACTACCTAGGTGCCTTGCCGGTGAGTTAAATACAGGCCGAGCCCATAGCAATTTGCTACCCCTCCTCTCACACACGCACACTCCGAGTATCAATGATCTCTCCAACTTGGTTCAGAACTGTGTTTCAATTAAAGAACGTACAGCTGATGTAATGCCTCAGAAGTAGTCTATGTCGTGAAACGGCAACGCCAAGACCATACTATACTAGTAGCTGTGTGTACTGAAATGGAGTCAAGTAAACAAAAATGCATGAAAAGAAGCCAAATTCAAAGTTAAATCAAGTCCAATTGTGTTTTGCCAAAAAAAAAAAAAAAAAAAGTTCAACTGTTGGAAGCGCTAGCTCTTTGTGTAACTGCAGGTTTTCAGCTTTTACTTTAGGCAAAGTAGTAAGGGACAATTGTGCAACTGCCCCCTTGTTTTTGAGGTCTAATTGCTCGTTTGCCCTCATTTTTTTAACTTTGCATGTTTGCCCCTGTTTGTAGTCTTCCAATTTTAAGGAGCCTCGCGTTCACCGCGGCCACCCGGGCGGGCGGTGCCCGCAATCCACCGGCGTCAGCACCTCGCTCCCCCTCTTCCGCCTGCTTGCTTGCACGATCTGCCTGCCTGCCCTTTGTCGATCGATGTCGATAGTAGACGGGATCGTTGACCTGATTTCTAGCGTGGTGGGATGGATGGGGATGGATGAGGAAGGAAGAAGATGGATGGATCCGTGGCGGTCGCCACGATAGGGGGGCTGACATGTTTGTCGGTTGGAGTTGGAACTCAATTTAGCCCCTATTTTCTTTAACATGGCATGCAAATAAAAATGTGAGGCTTCAATTTAAGGGCCACCAGCCCACCTTGGAGTTGCTCTTAGGCAATAGGAGGCAAAAAAATCAAGATAAAAAAGGCTCTTAATAAATACGTATATACATACACATCATAAGTAAAGATTGAAAACAGGTGAGAGAATAATTTGGTCTGTGGTTGGGAAAAAAAGTGCTCGATCGAGAAAAGAATGTAGCGCGCATCTTTGACACGAGCAGTTTACTTGCTCCTCACTGAAGCGTCGATCTTCTAAACTTCCAGACTAGTGGCAAAGAAAAAAAGAAGAAGAAGAGGAACGCTTATGTTTTGCACTTTTTCCATGCCAAACTCTAAAGAAATGACTACATGGTGTGATTATTATTATATAATTTGGGGATGCAACTTTAACCACACGCTACTCTGCTTTGCAGTAAAATGCATTTATAGTCTCATGCATTTATTGTATAATTAAGTTTCCAAACTAAAAGCATCTCATAGAAGTTACTACATTAATACACTTCAAAATACTACTACCATAAAATCGATCTCCTAAAAAATGGGGCGTCTCCAGCGGAACTACGAGATCGATCAGCAGTTGATTGAATCGAGGGGAGGTAGAGGATGGAGCATCAGCTGTCCAAGGAGCTGGGCATTGCGTTCTGGGTCGCTGAATTGCTATTGCAACAGCATTTTTTTTTTTTTTTCGCGCGCCTATTGCAACAGCATTTGACTGTGGAGGAGTCACGAATGACGACGAATGGATGGATGCAGGGACGATCACGACCAAGCCACCAAGGTGGCACGGTGACGCGGTTGCTGGGGCCGTTTGGACGCCAGAAACGTTCCGTTTCCGAGCTAGGAGATTAGGAATATAGCTAGGATTATAGGAAGGAGGAATCGCATTCCGCCTTTTTTTTGCAGGGTAGAATGTCGAAAGGGTGGTTTCCCAGCGATTTCCTTCTCCACCACCCTCTGACATGATCGATACTATCTATCCTTCCTTCTGCTGGCCACTCAATTCATTCACTCATCACGCACAAGCATTAACATTTCATCAACAAATCGCAAACTAATTAAACACGCAACTCAAACTCACTTCGGCAAAAATACACATTAAAATAGACCAAATCAGTATATACAAATTATAAAGCAAAAAAAGTCTGTGTGCAATAGTGTGACACTGTGACACTAAATAAACACACTGGCATGTCTGGACAACATTTTTCATTACTTTTCTAAACAAGGACTAAATAGTAAAACAATTTATATGCATTAGCGTGACTAACTAAACACGCTGACGCATCTAGATAATACTTTTCACGTAAGCAACCGATGTGGCACTGTACTAAATCACACCAAAATGCATGGGTGGCGTGACTGTGCATGCATATGAGTCACGCCGACCCCCTTGGCGTGACCGTTGTGTACATTAACCGTTTTGATTTCTTCTACTTTGTTTGTCAATCCAAAACAAAGGAATTATATACCTCTAAAATTCTTCAATTTTTTTGGTAATGCTAGAAAATAAGCGTGGGCCATTTTTATTGTATGTGTCATCACATCTCTTGTAGTTTTGAAATTGAAGGTGGACAAGCCCAAATTATTCACGTGATGCTATGTTTGAGTCTTAGTTTAACCTGTTTAGCTTCAAAACGGATTCCAAAAATCTAGGAAAAATTATCTAAATTCATGGTTTGGAAAGTAGTATGTTGTCATGTTATTTCTCATCATATGTGTTTAGGTAAAATCTGAAGTTTCTTAACAAAACACGTGCTCAAAAAATTAAATTTTAATTTAAAACTAAATTTAAAAAGCATTGAAACAAACTGAAATTGTCGTCTACTGAGACTGTCGCCAGTAAATTGTGTCTTATTAGTTATGAGGTTTGTGGCTTTGGTATTTACAGGACAAGGTCAACGCGGGGGACATGCCCCAGCTCCTACTTGATCTATGTTAATTAGGGACGTTGGTGCATGTCGCCGTGTTGAAAAACTATACAGTGTGTGGCTTAAGTGGCGGCTGTTGGTAAGTCATTGCGTGGCATGAGCGATGTTGTGCTATAGAGCTCGGCTTCATGCACAGCTAGCTAGTCATGTTAATTTCTCGATGATTATTTTCTCGATTTTGAAACACAACTTGTGAAACTAAGGTTTGAGGCCCGTATATTAGTCTATTGATCAAAGTAACGGATCTACTGTTCATATATATAAAGCTAACAAAACTTCACTACTATTGATCAAAGTAGCGGATCTACTGTTCATATATGCGCATCCCAAACTTACTTTGAATAAAGCTTATGCCTTATGAACAATAAAGCTTATGCCGTATGGATCCGGTGCTCTCTTCATCTTTTCGAAATCAAATCCATCATCCCAAAATTCACAGCGCTTGGAATAAAGCTCATGCATGCCGACTGCTCAATATTCCGTTTCGAAATTCTTTCAAGCCATGATGGCTGCACGACCGCACGGAGCGCGTTGACAAAAGCGACAAAGAGACCCGAACGGCTATATAAACACATCCCGCACCCCCACCCCTCCCAACCGCATCGTCATTCGGCATTCTTCACACACACACACACACTCTGAGAAAGGTGCAAGGGCTTTCGCAGTGCATGCACAATGGCTTCGGTGTTGGCATGCCAATCTCTTGCCCTAGCCCTGGTCGTCGCTGCCGTTTCGGTTCCTGCTGGTATGTCGTTTTCTTTAGTTTGCCGCACTGAGCAAGCTAATTAATATAACGTCGTCGTTTCATTATGATCCATGCATCGATCAGGTTCTGCTGGTTCCAGCAAGTTGCTCAACATCACCAACAGCTGCATGCACACGGTGTGGCCGGAGATCTCCTCCGCGGAGAGTTCGAGTTCGGCGAAGCCGAACACCACGGGTTTCGAGCTCGCGCCGGGGCAGTGGGAGGTCGTGCCGGTGCCGTCGGAGTGGTCGGGCCGCGTCTGGGGCCGTACCCTCTGCACGTCCGACAGCAGCGTCAACGACTTCAAGTGCGTCACCGGCGGGCCGGTCACGCGCGCCGAGTTCACGCTCGGCGGGAGCGGCGGGATGGACTTGTACGACGTGAGCGTCGTCGACGGGTTCAACCTCCCTGTGACGGTGGCGCCCCAGCCCCAGGGCGGCAACTACTGCGCGCCGACGGGGTGCATAGTGGACATGAACGGCGTCGGCGCATGCCCTCCCGAGCTGCAAGTCACGTCGTCGGGCACGGGCACCGGCGTCGCCGTGGTGGGGTGCAAGAGCGCGTGCCAGGCGTTCGGGTCGGCGGAGTATTGCTGCACCGGCGAGTACGGGAACCCCAACACCTGCAAGCCGTCGGCCTACTCGGAGCTCTTCAAGAAGGCGTGCCCGCTGGCTGTGAGCTACGCGTACGACTACGGCGCCGACTCCATCTTCACGTGCGGCGGCGGCGGCGGCGGGGACTCCATCACCTACGCAATCGCCTTCTGCCCCAGCACGACGACCAGCAGGTACGGGAGAGCGTACGTCCTATATTCGAGAGGGGGTATATATATTTTGTCTGTCTTGTTCCAGCAGATGGGATGCATGAGTCGGTGTAGGTCCCTGAGTGAAAATAGATCGAGTTCCTAAGGTACGAGGTGGACCAGGCAACATAGATAGGACAGGACAAAGAAACTGTTGCGTCTGCCTGCAACTAGATATTCCTCCAGTTGCCAGTTTTAAAGTCGCTTTTGGTCACTTTTTTTTCCTTATTAGAAACCCGGGCCGAAGATATATAGATTTCTAGGCCCACCAAGGATCGATACAGATTTCATTCCCGCTTGACCCTTTCCCTAGCCACGGCGGCCCAGCGCCCAGGCAGATCCGATCAAAGTGCTTGCATTATTTTTCTTCATATTACTGATCTTGGGACACTACTACTGTCTGGTGTTGTTTCTCATGCTGTGGATCGAGACCAGTTGTGACTTTGTTTCCTTTATTAGTTTCTTATCAGGTTTAATTATGGTTTTCTGTCCTAGCCGTTGAATGATTGATTAATTAGCCCTTTTTTTTTGCGATTTTTATGTGACTATATGCAGTGGCAAGCTATCCTCAAGCCTCAGCTCGCAGCCACCGTCGGTGACGGGGAACCTGCCGCACATAGACGGCACCACGCCAACGCCATGGACTGGCGGCAGCTGCCAGGTCGTCGGCGCAGCTACGCCACCATGGCACAACGCCGTTGCCGTCTTGGGTCTGCTGAGTGCCGTCTTGGGTCTGGTGAATGCCGTCTTGGGTCTGGTTAGTGCCCTGGGCAGGCTGCTGCATAATATATATACGCATAATAGCTATAGTAAGCCGTGTGAAGGGCGTTCAAGGTTGCTGCTGCTGCATAATATACGCGTAATACAGCTATAGTAAGATGTGTGAAGCGGGTGTTCAAGGTTGCTGCTGCTGCTGCATAATATAGCTATATAGTAAGCTGCATAATGTCGCGCGCTTGCAGTGCTGAGCCAGTAATATATAATACTAGCACGATCAGGCGTGCTATATACGGCGCACCAGATCGATCATCTTGCCCGTGTGGACTGCAGAGCAGTACGTAAAGGTGAATGAGCATGCAGTAAATAAAGATGGATGAGAACTGAAAGAGATAATCGATGAGCAATGTACGTACAACATTGTTATGTACACTAGCCAAAGCGCGGAGGATTTATTCCTGGTAGAGCCGTAGAGGTATTGTATTATGCGTACGCTATTGGTAGTTGTACGTCATGATATGTACGTGTATGATATGATATATGATACATATACACGTACGTATGTATAATATGCTGAAACAAATGTGTTGTGTTGATGATATATATATACGTATGTATGTCGTCGCCATTAATTATATTGTTGAATGCTTACTTTTGTTAGAAAGATGCAATAGTATACGTAAAACATCGCTACTGTTGCTTACGAAGAAATAAACTACTTATTTGCTCACAGCTATGCGATGTACGTATGTAACAAAGCGTGCGAGCGAGAAGAACACGATGCAAATAGATAGATCCATCGCTCACAGAAAGAATAATCTGGGCATCAGAAATTATTTCTTAGTACGTAGAGTTGGGGATGTTGCGTTCAAGGTTGTAATCGTCCTTTTCTTTCTTTTTTTTTTTTTTAAAAAAACGAGTTTTAACACATCTTACTTTTCCTTTTCTATCATCTAAAATATATTCTGCGTCCAAAGCTTTTCTCCCCTGCAGGTTGCTTAGACATGTTTCTGATGGACTCCACTGCTGCACAGACCGGTCCCAAATGCTACACAGACGCCGCCCTGCAGCCTGCTCCACCTTTGCAACAACACAACAATGCAGGAATTGGAGTATTCTTCGTCGACACCTGTTCTGAGACACCATTTAGTTTCTTCATTCAGGCAGCCTTGCAGGAATACACTTCGGTGTTTATGGCAGAAACGGTGACCATGGAGTTGGCAACAGTGCTACTGACGCGGCTGGGACTCCATGACATCAACTACTTCTTCGACAATTTGCAGCTAGTAAACTTTATCAACTCGGAGGACCAAACCAACCCACCGGAGTGGAGATCCAAGCCTCATACACAGACGATCTCCTCAATGCTACAAGCTTCTGGCTCTTCTTTGTGCAGGATAAGAAGGACTCAAAACATGATGGCGGACTCATTAGCGAAACAAGCTTTAGGTTCCCTCAATGTAGGAAATGTTACCTTTCTCTGGTTTTTCTGTGCTAATCTTGCACATGTTTAAACGTGTCCGCTCTTGATACGATTAGTCTTGTAACCATTAACAGTGTACTGGTTATTGCAGCTTCTTGCTGCTAATACATGGAATGGTGTTTCAGTCAAAAAAAAAAAAAAAAAAAAGCTTTTTGCTAGCTTTCTCCTCATGTAAAAATTTAAATAATATAATAACATATATTCCTCTCTAGTGAGCAGGTGGGAATATGTACACCTTTGCTTGCTTTGTTAGGAAGGATGCAATAGTAGAGCAATATATAGTATACGTATAACACATAGCAACAAATTACAATGTGCAGATGATGATGATCATATAATATCTAATTAATGACCCGTTTCTGCCATTATGTTTTTTTCTCAACTAAATCTAAAAAACTAAAACCCATATTGACTATATTTTGAAGCTTAAAAAATAGTGACATGTAAGCCCCACGTTTCATGCCTATAAAGCTAAGTAAACTTTGTGCAGAAATCAATCCACGGAACCCATCTACCCTGGCGAAAAAAAAAAAAAAAAACAAACGTACTATATGACTGCATGGCGTGTATGTAAGCGGCGGCCGTTGGATGGTAAGTCGCTGCAAGGCATGAGCGATGTTGAGCTATATCTAGAGCTCGGCTTCATGCACAGCTACTCATGTTTCTCGTTGGTTTTTCTCGATTTTAAATTAACACATCTTGTCAAACTAAGGGTTGAGAGGCTCGAACAGATTCAAGGCTCACGTGTATATTGGGTGTGTTTGGTTGCAAGAATTTCATGTGTACAGGCTATATTGGGCCTAATTTTGAGTGTTTGGTTCCCAATTGGCCAGTCCTAGCCAGGCCCCTGGGTAGCCAGCCGTACAAAGATGTAACGGCCCGGGAGGAATCGCGAGGGGGTTGGCAATTCCATCCTGGCCGGGCCCGGCTGGCTCTGCCGCGTGTTCCTCTCACCTCCTTCGTTCCGGTCCCCGGGCGCACCTCGCTCGCGCGCCGCTGCCGCGCGTGCTTCAGGCTTCGCCTTGGCGTGCTGCGCCATGGCGCCCGGCAAGCGGCCATCCATGAGGGACGCCCGTGAGTGCCGCACACGCCCCGTTCCCGGCCTCCGTGAGGAAGCCCAGCGTTGAGGATGGCGTCGTGGCTGTGCGCGGCCTCCGGCTCGAGCTGGATGCGAGCAAGCAGGTCCGTGTGGTGGCCGTCGGAAGGAACAGGGGGGAGAGAGGGGAGGACGAAGAGAGAGAAGAGGGGGCTGAGGGCGGCCCGCGTCGCGTGGGGCCGGGCGGCATGCCTTTGTCGTCGTTTAGAGCTCCACCATGAGGCTGCCAAATGGCGACCGGTGCGGCACGCTCTTGCTTCTTCTTCGGATGCGCCCGCTGGTGGTGCGCCCGGCTTCTTCTTCTTCTTGACGACGGCGTGCTTCTTCCGGATGCGGAACGGCAAGGGCGGCACCCAGCGCCCTCAATCTGCAGCACGGCAAGGAGGAGGTGGAGCAGCCGGCGACAACAGGTGTTCGATGAAATTCCTTAAAGGTGGTAAGTTTATCAAATAAGAGAAGAGATGACCATCTCAAAACAAACCAGCTAACCAAACACTCCAATCTGAAAACCGGGCTAGAATGGGCCACCAAAACAAAAATCAATCAAACAAACACAAGAGGTTAGATTTAGCATGCTTATTCCTAACCATGCTAGGGTGGGCTAGCCAATTCGCACCACAACCAAACACACCCATTATATTATGCGAAAATAAAAGAATAGGGATGCAAATTGCAAAAGGAGACCCGCCTGCAGGTAGCCCGCTGGCCGCCACGCATCGTCATCTGTATGACGAATACGAGAAGGAACCTCGGAGAGGTGATTGACTATTACTTGACCGATTATGCCCTCCTTTCTTTCGTTCTCTCCGATTCAATAGAGCACCTTCTCCACTTTATGATCAGTGGAAAAAGCGAAATGCAGCCATTCCAAAAGGCAAAGGCATATAGCGGATGCCTGGGTGCTTATGTTCCAAAACTTGTCGCTATGAACTGCATTGTTGCATGCTTACTTTATTAGAAAGTTGCAACAGTATACGTATAACATCGCTATTGTACATTGCTTACGAAGAAATGTACTACTTATACATAACATCGAATAACGTACATTATTTGCGCGCAGCTATGCGATCTACAGTATCTATTTGTGTTCTTCTCGCTCATATCTCCTGCCCAGCCATGGGAAAACAAAAGTGTGCCATGCGAAAACAGAAGATGATAAACAGAAAGGAACAAGAATCATTCGCGGTGCCGTTTCCCTCCGCAGCGAATTCGTGTTGTCCGCCACTCCGCCTTTTGACCTCCCTTTTCTTAATTAGTTCTGTCTTTAGATAATTGTTTTTCCCTTATTCGTTCGGTGCCGTTTTTCCCTACATGCATGCACGCGTATATTAAATTTTAGGCATGCTGGTTGGATTAATTCATCCCGTGACATTAATTGGATGCACCTGCACGAGTTTCTCCTCTCTTTTTTTACATATATATGTGAGTTATACTACATATACGGTTGTTTTTTCGCAAATCCATTCGCGCAAGCGTTCATTACCATCCGGTTTAGCTTTGAGATGCAACTCCAGCGCATGCAGCTCAAACAGAAGTGCCTTCTCTCTGAACCATCCTTGCTCATCAAGAACTTGACAAAGGCTGGGAAAATCTTTGATCCCCTGACATCACAACCGTATATCATCAGGCATAAGCAGTAAGACAGTTACTCAAGTTCAAAACTTAAAATACTTGTAAATTGCAAGATTTACAAGTATCAGATCATAAGTTTCAGTGGGAAGCAGCTGGACCACCTGCCACGCAGTTGATTGAATTTTAGCATTTAAAATACTTGTCGCTGAGCCAGGAATTTTGAGTTATGCGCTTGAGATAGAGTATCGCTTGCACCGCTGCGCCAGGAATAATACTAGCTAGCACGATCAGGCGTACGTGTTACGCCGCACACCAGAGATCAATTAAAGCAGTAAGGGCAGGGGCGAATCTTACTGGAAGCAAATTATGAAGGACGTACCCGATCCTTCCTTCATCGTGGAGGGACCTGGCTCATCCTGCGACACGTGCATCGATCTCTCAACAATCGCACATTCATCCTCCTTCCGATCTATTTCTTACTCTCGTCTGACGGCGTTACTTCTACATTAAGTCTTCATCTGATTGTATTATGCGTACGCTATATATAAGGTGAAACAAATGTGTTTGATGATACACTATATATACGCATGTATGTCGTCGCTATTAATTACATTTTTGCATGCTTACTTTATTTATTAGAAAGATGCAACAGTATGCATATAACATCGCTATTGTATGTTGCTTAATGACCAGAAATGAACTAGTTATATATATCATCGAATAACGTACATTATTTGCGCGCAGCTATGCGATGTATCTAACAAAAGTGTGTGAACGAGAAGAACACAATGCAAATAGATAGGTTCCAATAGATAGATCGCTCACGACAAGATGACGAAAAGTTTGGCTTTAGGAAACATCCCATGCCTCTAGGAGTCTAGGACGGACCGGACCTCGTGCGCCTGGAATATTTATTGCTTTGTTACGAGGTACGAGTGATGTAGATGATATATAAACGTATGTTTGCTTGCTTTGTTATGAAGGATGCAATAGACCAATAGTATACGTGTATATATAACATATAGCAACAAATTAAATGTGTAGATCATGATCGTATATATAGCAGCCTGCAGGTCGGTCGTCGCTATTGTTACTTTGTTATTAAATGAGTCTACTTTACTTACATATCATCAAATCACGTGTACATTATTTGCTGCTATACATATATGCGATCGATCTACTATCTGTTTCTGTAATTGTGTGCGGATTAAACAATAGTAATTAATACTGCACAGTGCTTCAACCCTTTAAAGTTGTGTTCTATATTTCCACGTGTATATAGTACTCCCTCCATACCTAAAAAAATCAGACGTTTTGGACATGATTGCGGTAGCCAAGGAGTGCTTAATTAGGGGGTTAGTTTTCCATCTCTACCCTAATAAATACTATTGCGGTTAGTCCTCTATATGAGAAACTAAACCAGACCAACTGGCTAGTGGCCGGGTGGTATGAAAGTGTCGAGCCGTGGTCGAGTCCTGGCAGGTGCAAATATTTTTTGCTATAGGCTTGTTTTGCATGGGCACTGTTGGCGCACGTACGTATCCGCTGCTCGACATGGCTCATTCCTTGTTTGGCTTTGATATCAACGTTCGTTTAGAGGACGATGACGACAGCAACATTCCCTTGGATCTCAACGAGCCTGTACATGATGAGCATGGCAACGGTACTACCTCTTCTTCTCTAGCTGCATGTACTGTGTACAGCTAGAATGTTCTTCTCTTGTCGCTGAATTGTCGTGTTCTTTTTTTATATATAGGATTCGATTTGAACTTGCCACTAGATGAATTTGGAGCTGTTGATTTTGATTATGTACAAAACATAGCTGGTAAGCGTGCCTACGTATTATTTTGATTATGTACTACTCCGTATTCAAATGCTTGTATTAAATAGATCATGCCGTGAGTTTTTTGTACTATGAATGCTTTTTTTTTTTTTTTTTACTTTGTGTTTAGATCATGCCGATCAAGTTATTTTAGCACTTAAACCTCCACTCATCCCACCCTAATTCTAAATTTTGCAAATTACCCCACGTACATCAACCAGAGGCGGTTCTTTCGTCGCCGTCCCGTCGGGCTGCCTTGTCCGGCGCGAGTCCTTCGACGCCGCCGCCGCCTGATCGCTTCACCGCCGCCGTCCGGTGCACGCACGATGCCAACCGCCGGGCGTCCGGCATGTGCACGCAGCCATGGCCTGCAGGTGGTGACGACGACATTCTTGTGACGGTGAAAGGAGAAGGGATTAGACGACGGAGAAGGCAGGAGGGAGTGTGTGTGTGTGTGTGTGGTGGTGGTGGTGGGGGGGTTGGGGGGGGTGTGGGGGGCAGGCCGAGGGCCCGTGCGAAGAAGGGGCCCAAGAAAATAAGCAGCAACGATTCAAGGAGCAGTGCTGAGCATCCCGCATCCGCGCGCGCGGCGCACCCAGCCTGCCAAATCGCGACTTCTTTCGTATCCCTCCGCAGAGCCCGCAGATCCCGCGTCGCCTGTTTCATCGTTTGGCGACTCCGCCGACTCGGCCTCACGATCGCGCTACGCCGCCGTCCGCCGACTCCGCCAGTCCACCGACGCCGAAGATGATAGGCATGACAGATTTCCCAGTGTAGATCAGGCATGACAATAGACAACCAGATTTGCTGCCGATGCCCCCGCTGGCTGATGCTGGTCCCCCGCCCCCGCCCGGCCCTCGGCATCTGCTGGTAGGACAATAGTATCTTTGCTGCACGCGCTGCATATCGCCAATATCACGGCATCATTTTTGCCACGGTCATGAGGTACCGTACTCTCCTGACATCACTCTTGCCAGCGAACACCAAGAACTCTCTCCATCGGGCATCGCCTCCGCATCAGAGTGAGCAAATTAACCGACAAATCGGTTCGGTTTGCTCAGTTTCTGAACATGATCGACAACACAGATTGGTTATTTTGTAAAAGAGCTCTCCATCGTGCATCGCCTCAGGCTGCGGACGCACCCACATCCAAGTCCAGAATCCCACTACGGATTCATCGGCCGCGGTCGTCACGTGCATGCACAAGCACGTAGTACAATGCATGAACACGGACAAGTCTCGGCCGAGCGAGCAGAGAGATGGATGTAGTTGTAGGGCGTGTGATTGGCTTCTTTCCCAACACCGTCATCCAGGCCCACGGTGGCCCTTTCACATTTTTGTTTGGTTGCCGAGAGAAGAAAAGCAATATCTAGCTCAATTACTGACGATGCGCTAGTCCACAAGCACAGCAAGCAATCCCGTACCCGTACAGGTAGTAGGGAAATTAGTAAAAAATCTGCTCTTAAAGGTCTGTGCACTCTCACCCTAGCTACAACGTACTCAGCTCCTGAATCGATCAACTGAAGCAATACAATATCTAAAGCTCAGTTTTGTGGTCGTCACTGAGCTGAGCAGCTGACTGCACATCCAAAGGTCCAAGCCTAACTACTGCATGCAGGCACCTTTGTTTCGCTACAGCAAATAATCTTTGTGCCACCAGCAGACCCAAGACGGCCGTCACCAAACCCAAGACGGCGACGGCAAGGACGAGGACGACGCGCCACGGTCATGAAACTGAAACAGCCACCGTTGATGAGCGAGCGGCAGTTTACCGTTCGCCGGTTGCTTCATGCGTGCGTCTGCACTGCCGGCCATGCATATGCATCATGCATGCATGCACGAAACACTGATCACACCCACTACCCAGTACCATGCCGCTTCTGATCAGGGGCTACCTAGCTACGGCTATGTAGGGGTCAAACGGTATGTAGGTGGCAATGCAGAGGAGAGCTAGCTACACACCGTTCTTTAGTTGCTAACTACGCCGCACCTGTTGTCCTGTTCCCAAGTGCTTCGCAATCACCAACAACTGCAGCTCCACGGTGTGGCTAGGGATCCTCTCCGGGGCGGGTTCGATGGCACCGGCCCTGCAAAGCACGGGATTCGAGCTCGCGCCTGGGGAGTCGCGCGCCATGGCCGTGCCGTCGGGGTGGTCGGGCCGCCTCTGGGGTCGTACCCTGTGCTCCTACGACGACGGAACGGGCAAGTTCCCATGCGTCACCGGAGACTGCGGCTCGGGCAAGCAGGACTGCACCGCCGGCGGGCCGGCCCCGCCGGCCACGATCGCCGAGTTCACCATGGACGGCACCGGCGGCATAGACTTCTACGACGTCAGCCTGGTCGACGGGTTCAACCTCCCCGTGTGCTGGTGGCGCCGCAGAGCGCGGACTCAGGCGGCAACTGCGCGCCGACGGGGTGCGTGGTTGACCTGAACAGAGCGTGCCCGGCCGAGTTGCGCGTCAAGTCCGAGGCCGCCGGCGCCGGCGTCCTGGCGTGCAAGAGTGCGTGCCAGGCGTTCGGGTCACCCCAGTATTGCTGAACCGGCGAGTACGGGGATCCCAGCAGCTGCGTCCCGACGGCGTACTCGCAGTTCTTCAAGAGCGCGTGCCCGCGGGCGTCCAGCTACGCGTACGACAGCGCCGCCTCTACCTTTACGTGCGGCGGCGGCGTTACCACCACCTACACCATCACCTTCTGCCCCAGCACGACCAGGTAAGGCTCCGTTCGATTCATAATGTATAGTCTTTGATCATCTGGATTGATTTCCATCTGGCGTAACCGAATGAGGCGTGACTGAGATTTTGGAAGGGGACGTTTGATTGTCCATCAGCGGCAGTGATTCGAGACAAGAGGATGGCCCGTCATGTTCCAAATGATTAATTACACAGTACAAATTATATAGAATACTCAATACTGTATTAATAACTTGTTTTTTGACAATTTTGTTGACCGCAGTGGTGCCAAATCGTCCAGCCCGAATTCGCAGCCGCCACCACCGGAGGCCGGCGACCTGCCTCGCATCAACGTGACCGTCGTTGCCAACACCGGCGGCAAGCAGTTCCCTGCCTGGGGGCGGTGGCAGGAGCCTTTTCTGTGCTGGCAGTAGTTTTGGGTGCTATCTTCAGCTGCTTCAAATCTATATATCTATATCTATACCTACTAATAAAAAGAGAAAATTTCTACCTCCAACTTTTTTTTCTGTCTGCCGATACGATTCATATACGTATACGATTCCTACGCTGGCTGTTGGCGCACGCTGCTGGGCAGCCAGCCGCTGCGGGCCGCTGGGGCGCCTGGCCTTGCTGGCTTGGGCCATGAGGGGTGTTGGCCCAGGCTGCTTGCTGCAAGGTTTCAGGCCGCCCGCGCTGTAGCTGCACCTTCCGGGCCGCAGCTGCCTTGGCCCGCTCCTGCTGCTACCTGCTGCTACTAGCAGGCTACGTGCGGGTGGCTTGTAGTCCGATGGTAGGGACGGTCAGGTGGGGACGCTACCCACCAGAGTTCAAATCCTGGTGCTCGCACCTTTTACGGGATTTTCCCGGGATTTCCGGCGTTATGCATTAAGTGGTAGCGGCGTTCCGTCGACGACGAGGCGCCAATGGTGACTTCGAGAATCTCCAGATCTGCCGGGTGCTCGATCCTTCGGAGGTGCTCATAGGGGTAGGGTTTGCGTCACGTGTGTTCATAGGGGTGAGTGTGCGTGCGTGTTGTGGCGTCTGCGTTGTACTTGTGTAATTCTCAAAAAAAAAAAAAAAAAAACTAGCAGGCTACGTGCGAACGCGCTCGTAGCGCGTTGGCAAGGCTGCCGGTTGTGGCGCCTGCCGCCCGCGTTCGAGCCCCAGGCTCGTCCGGGTCGCACCGGCATTTATTCCTAGTTTCCCGGGGTCCACCCAGGTAGAATAGGTACACACACGCGTCGCGGCGTTCAGTGGTACTTGCCGTTTCCGCACCTTTGGAAGCTAGAGGCTTCCCAATATCTCCTAGCGTGTGTTAGGACGCCGCATGCGTGTGTGTGCGTGTGGTGTGAGTGTGGTGTGTGTGGTTGTGTGCGTCCCTGATGTTGTACCCTCTAAAAAAAAAAAAAACTAGCAGGCTACGTCAGGCTGCCGTTGCTGGCCGAGTGGGCTCACGAATTGCTGGCGCGGCTGCTGGCCTAAATATATATTGGCTCTTAAAGAAGTTGAAATTAGCTATAGTATATCTCTAAAATTTAGTTTCTTTTTGTAACGCATGCACCACATGTCTCTAAAATTAGCTATAAGTAAGGTTATAGTAGTATATAGATATAGATATAGATATGAAAGTGCAGCGTCGAGATTTCCTACATGTCACAAATATTTGTTGGAGTAAAAGTTATAGTCTCGAATTTGAGAAAGAAAACAACCAAAAACAAACTCATCACGGTAAAAAAATCAGAAGCAAAAGGTTCAAGCCTCTTCCCATATTCTTTTTTTCACCAAGAGTTCCCGTTGAATGAAAATAATAGATCCTACCTCCTTGGGACAAAAAAAAAGATCCCTCCAGACTACTCATAGGAATAGGAATCCTAATGAAAACAAAAAACCTACCTAAGACATGACGGCTCCTCATCAAATCAAACAAACAATAAATTTCAGAGAATAAATTTATGGGATTCTGAGAAAGAAACTAAGAATCATGATGAAAAGACCTCCTCGACAAACACATCGATACATTTGCTATCGACAAGAGTACCAGGCGTCCTGGTGCGACAAACGGATATCCTATTTTGATACATGGACACCTTTATTATTGGCATAAGTACCACATAGAATTATACTGTTGCACCGGCATGTTTTGCTAGTCTATACCTATTATTAAAGCACGAAAATTTCTGCCACTTTTTTTCACCTCGTTTTCTTTCACCTCTCCGTCTCTCTTCCGTATTTGTAACGGACTCTAGGAAGCCCACGTCAAAGAAAATACCGAAATAAGACTTACCATAGACAGAGTCCCTATCTTAGAAGACAGCAAAAACGACGAGAGAAACGATCGGTGTCCCGCTCCTATCTGTCCGCCTGTCCACCCGTCTCAGGCTCGGAGTGCCGTGTCGCCGCCGCCATGGCTGCACACTGCTACGCAGTAATGCAGACGACGGGATTGGAAGCGAAAGGTCTGGTCTTCTCCCTCAGCTCCCGCTGCGTCTCTCCATCCCTCGCAGCCGTCTCCATCCCTCGCTCCGTCTCTCCTGCCATACCCGGCGTAGAAGCATCTCCTCGCCGGGAGCTGGACGGCGGCGCAAGCGCAGGCCGGAGGATCCTTTGGATCAGGGCGGCCACCCAGGACGGCTCCGCCAGCAGCGTAGGCCGGCTGCCACCATTCCCGGCAGTAGCAGGCCCAAGGCCGTTCGGTGGAGACAGAGTTGGAATCGGATCGGTAATTGGATTGGAATCCAATCAAACATCTCATCTCATGTATGGTATTTTACGATCTCCACGTTGTACACGAATTTGTTTTTTCCTTTTTTTCTTCGGTTGGATCTTCAATATAAAACTAAAAGGTTTCATTGGGATTTCTTGGACAAACAGAACAATTACTTGATCTCGCCGAGGAGAAGCGCCTCGACGAGCGGAAGTAATCTCACCGAGCAGAGAAGCTGCAACACAGCAGCAGATACTACGTGTTGTGCTGTATACTTTTGACTATATACAAACTGCCCCGCCATGCATGCCATTGTCAGCACTACGCATCTCGAGTCTTGTGTGTGTCCTGCAGCGATTTCGCTTCAGCTATCGCAGCAAGTTGGTGTGGTGCTATTCTGTGCGATTGCTTGCATTGCATACGCTACTATTATTATGAATTGTTAATTTCCATGTCGATTTTGATATATAAAGTCAAATTAACCTGGTCTTTACCACTAGATTAATCTTCTCTGTGTATATTTTAATGTCTGGGGATTATAAGTTTTAAGTTATTATAACAAGTATAAGCTGACCTGCATTTTCTTGGTGTCCGGACAGGTATTGCGCGTGCCGCAACAAAGCTGATGATTGGAATGTGTCTAAGTCTAACGTTATCCTGGTTTTTTTTTTTTTTTTTTGTTCCCTATTTCAGGAGACTGAAATTTCAGATAACATGGCAATGGAGGCCGAGATGATCGATGAGTATATGGATTATGGATATCTGTGTTGAGATATACCAACAAGTAGCCCAGGCAGCAAGCGAAGTAGCTCTTTAATTAAAAAAAAAAAATTATTGCAAATTTTTGACTCCATCTAATTAGATGGGGATAATGCACGCACCCTGGTAGCCCAGTCATTGCTGGTTTCTTTATCTGACTGCTATTTTGGACTACAAAGTTGGTTCCCCTTTCAGGATTGAAAACATATTGCTCAAGGAAAGAGAAATAAAATCCCAGAAGCTTACATTGGAGCACTCTCAAAAGTGGTTATTGCTCAAGATCAAAGCTCCAAAACCCGTGCATCAATATCTCAGTTGTATTCACAAATTTGCGAAGTACCAGCTATAGTACAAAATTGAGTACTGTTTTCTAATGAGTGATGCATTAGACTAATTAGTCTACAAATGACATATTAGAAAGTGTTTTGTACTTTCCATTCTTTTATCAGAATGCAGTTTGTTGTCTACGAATTTTCAACCAGATACAAGATTTGCAGCATATATATTTAGCACTGAAAATTAGGGAGATTGGTGAGGGAATGTCACAGCTTACTTGAGTATTGTGCCAGCCATGTTGGGTCTAATTTGGAGAGATTGTTGTCTCTCTCTTTCTTTAACTTATTATTCACCCGAGAAGCAACGCGGAAAGCATATTTACTACATTTTGGATAGTTGATTTGCAATTTTCCATCATATGTGACCTGTACAAATAATTTACAAGGCCCCTTCTAGAAAAAAAAAACATTATGAAGTTTAAAATGTATTATTCAGCCGTAGCAACGCACGGGCATATTTCCTAGTATACACTAATAAAAGAGAAAATTTCTGCCAATCTGCACTGAAATTTTTTTATCTGCCAAGGTGAAAATTCTGTCCGGCACCTTGTACGTGTAGGACTCGTAGACGCGCGTGAGTCCGTTCCGTGCCACCGCCGCTGTCCCCTCCAATAGGTGCGCGTGAGTCCGTTCCGTGCCACCGCCGCTGTCCCCTCCAATAGGTCTCGGCTTCTGGAGTCCTCTCAAAAGGAATCGTGCACCCCGGCGGAATCACCCCGCCTCCCCTCGCGTAACTCCGCCCGGCCTCTCTACCGCGAAACAGGCCCGTGCGCTCGCCCGCGCTCGCCCTTGTGGCTCTGGCGAGGAGGCATCATGACCAGGTGGAGGTCTTTGGTAAAGCTGACGGCTCAGGCAATGACCCACCATGGCTCCAGCCTCGACGCGGCCGCGTGAGACAGACACCGGCGCTGGGACGGCGAAACCCTGGCGAGGTTGGCGTGGTGCAGGGGAGGACGAAGCTTCCCCTGGTCGCACTGTGGGTTTTGGCGCTGCGCGCGACTGGATGCGCCACCGTCACCGTCGAGGACTCGAGGGCGAGGATGAGGCCGCGACGGTGCTCGACGGGGCTGTGCTGCCCATCTTGCTGGTGCACGGCATCTTCGGCTGCGATAAAGGCGTGCGAACTGAAACCGCTCGTAGTTTCCTAGGATTTTTTGCGTGCCCAAATTTAACCACGTTTGATGAATGAATGTGCCTATGACGTGCGTGCTTTTGCAGGGCGAGGTCTGCAAGGCCATAATCTGCCCGAAGATAGTTGCGTCCAAGTGAGTCTGGGTTTGCTGGTCAACTGTTCGATGAATTGCCCTTGTAGGGAATCTTCTGCTCCTAGGTCCTGTTGGAACCCTGTCATTTCTTTTGTTGATTGCTGTGGTTCTAGGTGATTTTTTACCAGGAAGAGGTTGTGCATACGAGAGGGATGTCCGAGAAGGCGTAGATCAGATCATCTAAAATAGTCTTGGTGTGAAGTATACTTATCATCCCTGTTTTGCTAATCGATGTGTCAAATTCCTACCCTTGATTACTAAAGTGAAATTGCTCCTGTAGGACGACTTTGGATGTGTGTGAATTGGGCAACCAGTTTGGTTGTGTCAGGTTGATACCTTTTTGTTCACAAAGGATTGTCAATGTAAGTCTTCTCTCATGGCAGTTCGATTGCACTTGCATCAAATATTTGAGGTCCTATCGATTCTGATTTTTTTTCTTGACACCATGAATTGTAGACAATGTCACTATGAGCACTGACCTTGGTCTCGGCCAGTGTTCCATCTTTATTATCTTAAAATAGTAAATGTTGTTTAGCAACAGTTAGGCTGAACCACAAACAAAAGGGAGTGATTAAATAGGCTTCAGGAGGGATTGCATGAGGAGAACAGGGGTGTGCACATTGTATGCCTGACACACAATCAGGTTTTCTGTATAAAAAGCAATCCATGCCACACTATCACATTACTAATTTTGAGACAACAAATATCCCAATGGTCTGCTTAAACTAAGCATATTTAATTCAGTTGTATAGAAACATATGTCCAATGATATGCTTATGAAATCTTCCATTTAGTCTGGGCATTGATCTAGGTTCATTGATGGCATAGTGGCAGGTCATCACAATTTTACAACCTGTTGACATAGGTTCAATTTGAATTTCGAATTTATTGGAAATGTAATAATCTAATGCTAATAAAGAAGTATTTGTGTGTAAATTTTACACTTCCAGCTATTGGTTGTTGCTATGTTTTGTTGGTGAACTGAAAAAGCTTTCCAATAAATGGGCATGCTTACTGTATTTTATACATTGATTTTTCAGTGATGTAGCCTGTAAGGGATTTTTTTCATGGGTGCTACAGATAGCTATGCAGAAGTGTGCTAGCTGCTTGGCATTACGATCTTTGTAGATTCAGTATCATGTTTCTTAAAGCACTGCTTGATTCTCCACCCGCAGCGTCGCTTTCCTCTCTCTCTTTAGGGTTGAGTTAAGAGTACAGGGTTTTAAAGTTCTATGCAATGGGGTTCAGATTTCTAAGCAATGTGCAGTAGGAATTTTTTTTTTATCGTGCTAATCTATTGAAACGGAAGTACGAAACCAATGCCTAATGTTATTTTACATTTTCTTAACCCAATCAAATATATGTTTTATAAGTATTTTCGGTTCCGTTGCAACGCACGGCCATTGACCTAGTACATAATAAAACGCAGGGGCGCCAAGGAAAAGGAGCGGTTGCCGGAAAGTAATGGAGACTATTAGCAAAGGAGTCGCCTCATTAGTGTCAATCCTGAGATAGCTACGAGTATTAATTATTCGCCTTCTCTTGCTGTTTTTATTTAGCTCTGCTTGCTGTTTTCTTGGTCGGAACAACGTTTTCGCCTCTTGGATGTGTTGGAATGGACGCAGGGCATACGTGAATTAAAAAATGAGCCCGTGAGTATGCAGGCCGAATAAATTAGCTGGAGTATGTATTCACAGTTTTTTTTAGAATGACACGTATGCATTCATATTTAGAGTATATATGCGTATACTTTTTTTCCCACAAGACAACATGCGTATATATATGTATACTATTTTGTCCAGCATGCGTATATATATGTATACTTTTCTTTTTTTCTTGAGTTTCGGCGTTTTGTACTTAGCCTTCTTGGCTTCTCCTTCTTTTTAATATAGCGGGCAGCTCTTCTGCGGTTCATTTCAAAAAAAAAAGTTTTTAGAAGGGCATATGCGTATATACTTGCAGTAACGAATACAATATGTGTACAGTACCAAATACCATAAATAAATGAGGGGTAAAATGACCCCTCCACTCAAAAATATACCATAAACAAACGAGTTTTTTCATTTTTTTTTTTTCTAGCCACGGGTAAAATGGATTTTTCAGCTGCCACTTCACACCGTTAACCCCAGAATTCGGATGGAAAGCCAAATAAGTAAGAAACTTTCGTTTTGAGACCAAATAGACAACTTCGAAAAAAAGAGCCAGATAAATAGGACAAAGTTTTTTTTCAGGGTCAAATAAGCAATTATCCCTTATTCAGTTCAGTTCATTCTCTGGATCATATATACTACTAAAAAAAAAATGGCGCGACGTTGTGGCGCCATGGAATGTGCCAGTGGATTAGCTGTGCATTGTTGGTCTGGTGTACCTTATTTTGTGTCCCACCAATGTTAATTTATTGACATGTGAGTGACAATTATAAACCAACTCACTGGTTTTTTTTGTGCAGCATTTGAGTGTTACCCACTCACTGGTGTTTGATTGGGGCTAAAAAAAAAAATAACACTATAACAGGATGCACTCCAAAAAAATAAAGGTCCTATGATGCAGCCATTGCCAAGTTCCATTACTTAAAAATATGATTACTCAATGACAGAGAAATTTCAATATTGATAATTCAAAGCTCAAGGTCATAACATGTGAACACTTCTTTTTCTATTATTTCATAGGGGCGCGTCCGATTAGGTTAGGATGCTCTCTAACCAGAGCATTACCGATAGCGATTAGTGTTCCCCAGCCGCGCCTGCAAGCACGGTCCTTTAATTAGCTTTCTTGTTTAGCCGAAGCAAATAACCTTGATGAGACCCAAGACGGCCGTCACCACACCCAAGACGGCAGCGGCAAGGACGCGATGCTATAATACGGCCCCGAAGCAGTTTTTCCGTCGCCGATCGACATGGCCGCCGCTGGGGTATGTCGTCAACATGGTGCTGCCGCCGTGGATGATGTGCGGCAGGTTCCCCGTCGTCGTCTCCGGTGCCCCGGCCTGGGGCTGGTGTAGTACTGATTGTCACTGCACGTGGCGCACGCAGTCACATGCATGGAAGCAACATAACGCCCAGTTCAGAGCAAGGTACGCATAGTACGTACGGTGTTTCAGGTCGGTGCACGCACGCATGCACGGATGCATATGGGCCCGTAGTGTATACTCCCTCCGTTTCAAAATAAATGCAATTCTTTGACTCGAGAGAAAGTGTGTTTGGCCTCTCGTCTTATTCAACTTTTTTTATAAATATTATCACTTTTGTTATGATTTATTACATCACTAAAGATACTTGTAATAATGTTTTGTTTGTTTTATAATTTACATAAAAATTTTGAATAAGGCGAGCGGTCAAACGTAGTTTCTAAAAGTCAAAAAAAATGTATTTATTTTGGAACGGGAGGGAGTACTTTGTCGTCTTTCGGGCAGAAGGTGATGCTGTCGTAGGTGTCAGTGCTGGTGGCGCAGGTGAAGGTGGAGGCGGCGCCGTCATGCGCGCGTAGCTGCGCTATGCGCCCGCGGGCACGCCTTCTTGAACAGCTCCAGTATAACGGCGGCGTGCGGTGCTCCGTAGTCTCGGTGCAGCAGTACTGGGCAACCCGAGCGCCTGGCACGCGCTCTTGCACGCCACCACAGCGCCGCCCGGTGCCCGGCGTGACAGCGCGGCTCGTCCGGCGGCGTTCAGTCCGCCACGCACCCCGTCGGCGCCACGGTAGCCACCGGCCAACCAGCAAGGGCGGTTGAACCCATCCACCGGGCTCCACGTCGTAGGTGTCCATCCGCGCTCAGCATCGGCGTGAACTTCGGCGGCGTGGCCCGCGGTGTTGCCGCCGCCCGCGCTGTCTAGGCGGCCCGACCGGCAGTCGCCCGGTGGCGCAGGTGGATTTTTGTTGCCGTTGCTGCTGCCGCTGGCTGCGAGCGGTACGGCCCCACACGCGGCCCGACCACCCGGACGGCACGACAACGATCTTCCACTAGCGCGGCGCGAGCTCGAAACCCTGCTTGATGTCCGGTGCCGCCGGCGAACTCGAACTCGAACTCTGTTGGTGTTAAGCCAGCTCATGCACATGGTCAAGTCATCGGTTGGATGGAGCCTAGTCAGCAAGGGGAGGCAGGAACGCTGAAGTTTGAACGAGCCTGGAGGTGGTTGTGCGCGGTGAGCGCGCCCACGACGTCGCAGTGCAAGGGCAGTTGCATTGTACACGTTTTGTATCAGTGTGTGTGTGGTTTTCATTTGCTTAAGCGTGTGTTGTAAAGGCTGGAGTATAAAGCATGTAGTTTAAGCTTGTCGGTTGCTAAGTCATTGTGTGTAAACGTGCGGTGTGCACAACACTATCCTAAGTGAAAAGGGGCACCTTTGTCATCCCCAGTAGACAGTTGCCAGTTTGGGTGCTCATCACGTTCATCTTGTGTTCATCGTTTCTGTGTTCGTGTTCTAGGCTAGACACCGATCAAAGCTCGTTGATTATTGGTCCCTAATCCCCACATTTTGGTATCAGAGCCATAATCACGAGTTGTGTTGCGTAAACCATGGCGGAGAAGGGCGGCGACGGGGGCGGTTGCGGTATCCGCAACTCACATCGACCAACTATACCGGTTGGAGGATCCGTACTCAGGGCGATCATGGAAAACCAAGGTGTTTGGGAGGTGATCGAGCCATCGGGGAGGCGGTGACTCGGGATCCGGCGGGATCGCCAAGAGGAAGGCGAAGGACACAAAGGCGCGGGCACATCTACTCCAATGTCTCCCGGATGACTTGTTGGTGCAAGTTGCGGCGAAGAAGACCGGGAAAGAGGTCTGGTACTCGCTCAAGACAAGATTTGTGGGAGAGGAGAGGGTGATGGAGGCGCGGTTGCAGAATTTGATGAACGAGTTTGATGCTTTGAGGATGAGATCAGACGAGACGAGACGGTGGACTCCTATGCTGCAAAACTGATGGGCATGTCGGTGCGGTATGCGAGTTTAGGTGGACAACTTGATGATCGGGCGCTGGTGAAGAAAGTGTTCAACACCGTGTCGGAGAAGTTCATTCGGTTGGTGGCCAGCATCGAAGCGGTTCGGTGATCTGAAGAAGCTCAAATTCGATGATGTCATCGGGCGGCGAAGACGTATGAGGAGAGTTTCGGGAAGGGCACGGGTGGAGAAAACCGGTGCTAAGACCGATGGAGGTGGGCATTCTTCGCTCACTCATGCCGAGTGGGAAGCGAGGCGTAAGAAGTCGGGGGGGAGAGCTCGGGAGGAGGGCGAACCCTGGATGACGGCGACGGTGGCGGTCGAGGCCGCGGGCGTGGTCGTGGGAGAGGTCGAGGCCGTGGTGGACGAGGGGATGCACCCGGTCGCGGCGATGGTGCAGTGAGGAAAGGCAAGGAGCATATCAAGTGCTTCAACTGCAAGAACTATGGACACTACGCCAATCGGTGTCCAAAAGAGAAGAAAGGCGGCGGGGAAGAAGCTCATCACGTGAGGGTGGAGAGAGTAGAAGCGGCGATGCTACTCGCAATCACGGAGGAGCCAGAGTTGCTCGAGCAAGCATCGTCAGGTCTACATTGACATTCGAGGGGCGGCAGCGGTGACCACGAAAGAAGATCGCGTGTCCCGGAGCTACACCTCACCGGCGGCGGCGTCAATACTAGTAATGCCTGGTACCTAGATAATGGAGCTAGTAACCACATGACTGGGGATCCAGAAAAGTTCATGAATTAGATCAAAAAATTTCTGGTAAAGTGCGGTTTGGGGATGGGTCTGCTGTAGATATTGTCGAAAAAGGGTCAGTCCTGTTTCAGTGCAAAAACAGTTCAGATCAGTGGTTACCGCGTGATGTCTTTTATATTCCAAAACTAAAGACAAATCTAGTGAGTCTAGGTCAGCTTACAGAGACTGGTCATAGAATTAACATGGATGATGACTGGTTGGAGGTGTATGATAAGTTGTCAGGGAAACTGATAATGAAAGTGCATAGAATGGTGAATAGGCTTTACAGAATTGATTTGCAGTTAGCTAAATCAGTGTGCATGATGGGGAGTCTAGAGGATCCTGCTTGGTTGTGGCAGCAAGATTGGGTCATGTCAATTTTAAGGCTATGAAGTTGCTAGTTGAAAAAGAGATGACTGCTGGTGTCCCACTGATCACACATCCTGATCGGTTGTGCCATGGTTGTTTTACCGGGAAGCGGACAAGGATGAGTTTTTCAAAGTCAACAAGTTTTAGAGCTAGCAAACCACTAGAGTTAGTGTACATTGATTTGTGTGGGCCTATCACACCAGTGACAGCAGCTGGGAATCAGTACTTTATGCTTGTGGTGGATGATTTTAGCAGATGGATGCAAGTGCACATGTTGAAGAGCAAAGATCAGGCATATGATGCTTTTGTGAGATTCAAAGCAGAGGCAGAGAATCAAACAGGCTGCAAGATCAAGACCTTGAGGTCAGATAGGGGTGGTGAATTCCTATCAAGCATTTTCTCAGGTTTATGTGAAGATGCAGGGATCAAAAGGCAGTTGACAGCACCATTCTCTCCACAGCAAAATGGTGTGGTTGAGAGGAGAAATAGAACTGTAGTAGAGATGGCCAGATGCATGTTGAAGAGCAAGAAAGTCTCTGGGAAGTTCTGGGCAGAAGCTGTCAGACATGCAGTTTATCTGCTAAATAGGCTACCATCCAGGCCTATGGGGGAGCAGACACCATTTGAGGCATGGAAGGGAATGAAGCCACATTTGGGACATGTCAAAGTTTTTGGCAGTCTTGCACATGTGAAGAACACAACTCCACATCCAAAGAAGCTAGATGACAGGAGCAGTAAGATGGTGTATTTTGGTGTTGATGAGGAGAGCAAGGCTCATAGGCTATATGACCCTGCAAGGAAAAGAATTGTAGTTAGCAGAGATGTGATTTTTGAAGAGAAGACAGAATGGAATTGGGGTGGAGACAGTGACAGTGATCTGATGGAGTTTCAGATTGATGATGAGAACATTCAGTACAACACTAGCTGGGAAGAAGCAAATGCTGATGATGATGTTCAGATAAGTTCAGGCAGTGCGCCAGACAATGAACAGTCTCCAAATACTGCATTAGGAGATAGTGCAGGAGAAATGGCCCTAGTACAAGAAAATTAAGAGACACAAGGTGGTGAATCATCAAACCAACTTGGAGGAATAGATGATCTCTCGGATGAGGAGCCAATGCATTTTAGGAGCTTAAATGATATTTATCGAATTCGGAAGAAGTAGAGTTGGAGGATTCCGATGAGGCGATTGAGTCGGATGCGAGAAGCCTTTGCTAGGCTGAAACAGAAGAAACCACCAGTTTTGTTGAAGCAACGGGTGATCTGAATGGATGAAGGCAATGAAGCAAGTGAGATCTGGTCTATTCGAGGAAGAATAAGACTTGGGAGTTGTCGGACTTGCCGGCGAGGTCACAAAGCAATTGGACTCAAGTGGGTGTTTAAGCTAAAGAAAAATGCGAGAGGAGAAGTGATCAAGCACAAGGCCAGGTTGGTGGCCAAAGGTTATGTGTAGCAACATGGAGTTGATTATGAGGAGGTTTTGCTCCGGTGGCTAGGATTGACCTTTGTAAAGCTAATCCGGCAATGGCAGCTAATAGAGGGTGGAAGGTGCATCACCTGGATGTGAAAACTGCATTTTTGAATGGTGAGTTAGAAGAAGAGGTGTATGTATCTCAACCTGAGGGTTTTGCTGAGAAGGGAAAGGAGCACAGTGTCCTAAAGCTGAGCAAGGCTCTCTATGGACTTAAACAGGCTCCTAGGGCATGGAACATCAAGTTAGACAAAAGCTTGAGAAAGCTGGGTTTTGAAAAGTGTCCTAGTGAGTCAGCTGTTTACAAGAGAGGGGCTAGAAAAGCCACAGTTATCTTGGGTGTGTATGTTGATGATTTACTGATCACAGGAAGTGAGGAGGGAGAAATTGAAAGATTCAAGAAACAAATGGCAACAGAGTTTGACATGAGTGATTTGGGTTTGTTGTCCTACTATCTGGGTATAGAGGTGGAGCAACATGAAGATTTCATTGTTCTGAAACAGGCAGGATATGCCAAGAAGGTGCTGTCCAGATTTGGAATGGATGGATGTAATCCAACCAAAGTTCCTATGAATCCAGGGACTAAAATAGATGAAGATAAGAAGGGAAAGAAGATTGAGGCAACAGAATATAGGGGAGCAATTGGTTGCTTGAGATACATTACACACAAGGCCTGATCTTGCATTTTCAGTAGGAGTTGCAAGCAGGTATATGGAAAAGCCTACAGTGATGCATCAAAACGTTGTCAAACAAATCATGAGATACATCAAGGGTAGCACTTGACCATGGGCTTGTGTATGGTAAAGGAGGAGATCTGAGGTACTAGTTGGGTACTCAGATAGTGACCATGCAGCAGACATTTAGGGTAGAAGGAGCACAGCAGGCATGACATTCTACCTCAATGGGAATCGATAACATGGAATTCCAGAAAGGCGAAGACAGTAGCTTTGTCCTCATGTGAAGCTGAGTACATGGCGGCTACCTTGGCAGCAATGCAGGCTCTTTGGCTTAGGAGATTGTTGTCAGAGTTGACCTCGACACCAAGGAAAGTAGTCACACTGTTCATAGACAATAATTCGGCTATTGCTCGATGAAGAATCCAGTGCTACACGGTCGCGGCAAGCACATTGACACCAAGTGGCATTTCATCAGGCAATGCGTTGAGCGTGGACAGATAATACCAAAGAGGGTGAGTCAGGAGCGAAAAGGCGTCTGGCGACTAAACCCCGGCAAGCAGGAAGCTTGAGGTGATGAAGCATATGATAGGTGTGCGAGATGTTTGTGCACGATTGTCTTAAGGGGGTATGTTGGGGTTAATCCGGCTCATGCACATGGTCAAGTCATCAGTTGGATGGAGCCTAGTCGGCAAGGGGCGGGCGGGAACGCTGAAGTTTGAGCGAGCACGGAGGTGGTTGTGCGCGGTGGCGCACCACGACGTCGCGGTGCAAGGGCGTTGCATTGTACACGTTTTGTATCGGTTTGTGTGCGGTTTTCATTTGCTTAAGCGTGTGTTGTAAAGGCTGGAGTATAAAGCCTTGCTAAGTCATTGTGTGTAAACGGTCCCGGGACAGTTGGCGGCAAATACAAATACAATTCCATAATGTTTTTGAATATATATATATATAAACACGGATTTAGATATAGATCTATGGTGTAGGTGAAGTCGTGGTCAAGAACTAGATTTCTTTTATTGCTCCACATCCATAGTATTTTAGTTGTAGAAAAGGTGATTATACATGAACAATGGGTCTATTATATAATTAGTTAGTTTTTAGAGATGAAGTTAAAAAAAAAACCCGACATGCTCTTGCCGCTGGTTCTTCAAAAAAAAAAAAAAAAAATAGTTAGTTTATATGGTCTATTACTTGTTTTCAAAATAGGTTAGCATGAAGGATGTGTTGATACCTTATCTCAATTATGTTTACTGTAACTGTAATGTGAATATCAAATAGTTGATTCATTATGGTTCACATTGTATACTAAGTTATTGTTACTTGATATGGGTGGGCATGATTGCGATTTTTTTTTTTTTTTTTTTTTTTTTTTTTTTTTTGCAACTACTACAAGAACAATCTTGCATGGAAAAGACGATGTGTGTACAATCAATAAGTCACAATTAATCATGCAAGGCTTCGTCATGGTGAAGTGATCGAAAGGGTGAGAGGGAGATGGCGCAGAGCAGCACACTTGAAGTTGGTCTTGTAGTTGCTTGTCCTTAGGTCGGCCAGGATTGCCCGTCGAAGTGTCCCTTGCCACAAATTCACTAATTTGACACCAAACCTGCCGCTCATGCCTGCGACAAAATTCCATTAGGATTGTGAGTATCTTTTTCTAAAAACCGAAACCCTAACTTCTCTTATCTTCTTCAAAGAGTGTTTACATCGAAGCATGCATGTGTGGTTTGGTTCTTGTCTTGGTTGTGCTTGGTGGTAACCTCATGTCAAAAAAAAAAAAGAGCAAATTGGGGAAAAAGACCAACCCGCTGCAGCCCAGGAGAACTCCACCTTCCCCCTTTCCCTTCCGTCGAGCCCAGCTTCCTGGCCCAGGCAGCCCAGTGGCCAAGCCCACCTCGTCTTAACCATTCAGGCCCATATCTTCTCCTCCCGCCGAGAGTCCTTCGGCCTCCTGCCCAGATTAATGGGCCTTGGCCCATGAAAATGGCATCCACGTTCACGCGAGGAAAAAGTACTTTTTGGTCGCGAAGCTTTTCTGAAAGTCAGATTTTGGTCGACTCAACTTCAAAATCAGGATAAAGCGGGTCCCTCAACTTTTGAAACCGTGCAGATTTCGTCCCGCCGGCGGTTTTGGGACGGTGGTTTTGGCTACTGATAACTCCGGTTTTGCTACAGTGACCGTGGTTTCGTTTTTCTTTTTTTATTTATTTAATTTGAATCTTTCAAAAATCATAGTAAATCACAGAAAATTCATAAAATAGAAAATCAATTTTGTTGGACTCCACATGAGTAGAGCTACGCAATGAATATATAATATGATATACTTTTGTACAAAGTTTTTGCTAGAAGGTTTTGCCTTTTTTTATTTCGGCTCAATCTTTAAAAATCATAGTAAATTACAGAGAAAAATTATAAAATAAGAAATTCAATTTTGTTGGACTCCGCATGAGGCGCGCAATAACACGATACGTAGTTCTTGTGGCTCTTTAGCTGGAGTTAGGTTAGCTAGGTTTCTTTGTCCGACCAGACGTCTGTATTTTGTAAACCCGATGGATCTGGCCAATAAATTAAATAGTACACCTATATATCTTTATTGTGTAAATATGCTCATGTGGAGTCTAGCAAAATTATTTTTCAATTTTATGATTTTTATAATTTATTATGATTTTTAAATATTGAGCTGAAATAAATAAAAGAAAAAGGCAAAACCTTCATAGCAAAAAATTTTATATTAAAGTATACCATATTATATATTCATTCGTAGCTCTACTCATGTGGAGTCCAACAAAATTGGATTTTCTATTTTATGAATTTTCGTGATTTACTATGATTTTTGAAAGATTCAGCCGAAATAAATTAAAAAAAAAAAAAAACGAAACCACGGTCACTGTAGCAAAACCGGAGTTCTTGTGGCGAAACCACCGTCCAAAACCGCCGAGGGACGAAATCTGCACGTTTTCAAAGTTGAGGCCGACCCGGTTTTGTCCGGGTTTTTTGAGGGGACCAAAAGGACTTTCGCAGTTGGGGACCGAAAGTAGACTTTTTCCTTCACGCAACCAGCAGCAGCCGGAGATGGCCCAACCCGCTCACGTGCTCCAGAAAATACGAACATTTACAGCTACAGAACGTTTCAGCTGTCCAAATCATTCCCAAAGTTGTTGTGAAAGAAATATGTGCAAGAAAATAATACGAGCAATTTCCTTCAACCTAGTGGAACCAATAAGAAAAATTATGTTTATTTTTTTCCCACCACCAAATCTACAACAGAAACAAGGAGCAAAATGCAATTGCAAAGGTTCGTTTCGTTCAGCTAAAAGGAAACCGAAATATGAGGCCAAGATGGTAACAATACCATACAAAGCCTTCCAGTTCATCTCATAGTCACAAAAATCTGAGTAAAAGTGCATGATGTAGGGACATACCACTGAGAGTGAATAGTTATGGGTATTCTCGTTCCTTTTTACAATTTTATAAGTAGCTGTACATTGCTTTTTCTCTCTCTAGGACTTGGGATGCAGGACTGGCAGCCTGGGGCCTAAACCTGCTACTGACTGTGCTTGCTTTGCTTGCACACTTTGCTTGCACACTCTGCATGATGTGTACATAATATATGCTCTTTATTTTCCTACAGGATATATAGGAAACTCAAGGAACGCATGCAAAGAAACTATTGTTCCATTGTGCAATGTCTATAGCTTGTGTCTATAGAGTTTTGGAAGACCAACAAAAAACACCTGCATCTATTAGAGCCGCTGCATTCCAGTACATTTGGTGAGGCCACTTTTTTTTTTTTTTTTTGTTATTATGTTTTGATCCTATGGATTTAATTGGGGTATGTGCAGCTGGTCGGCCTAATCCTGGAAGGCTTAGTAGACCACTACAGTCATCAATGGATCGGATTTGTGGCCATTTATCTAAGAGATGAAAATGCAAATAGCACGTCGCTCTTTGAATTGGAGACTTATGTTGCCCCTTTCACTGAATAGCTCACAAGGGCTGGAAAAATTAAGGGTCAATGCGAGGTGTGTTGAACCGAAAAGAAAGAAAAAAATGCACAAAAGCACAACAGTACATTGGAGAGCCTTTATCACTGAAGCTAATTCGAAGTGCCATACATACACAGATCTATCCATTTGAATCACCAAACGAAGGGGGTGAAGGAGGGATGGGCAAGACGACATGTACCTTGCGTTGGGATCTCCTAGGCGGCCAGGTCGACGGAACCAGCGGATGCGGGCGGTGGACTTGACGTTGTTGCTTCTCGACGGCGCAGGAGGTCGCGGTAAGGAGAGCTAGCCGTGCCGCTGCTGGGATCCATCCATCTCGCCAAAACGGCAACAAAGGGAGCCGGGGTGAGCGTCGACGTAGCACCAAGGATTGGGTACATACCCCGAGGTCGTCGTCAGGCTCGACCGGAAGACGAGCTGTAATGTGAGTCGTCGTCGTCGCCGCCGCCGCCGCCGCCGCCGCCATTGCCATCTGACGCTCTGACTCAGAATCGTAGGAATCCTAGCAAGCAAAAAGCCACACACACAAAAAAGGAGGAGGAGGAGAAGTGGGCTGTGGCCCGTGGGCATACAACTGATGGCATGAATTGGGTTGAAATGGGCCATACAAAATTCATGGGATGGGCCGAACTTCCCTAGGTGCCCTGCCGTTCAAAGGATTCACGGTGAGTTAAATACGGCCAGAGCCTTAGCAATTTGCTACCCATCTCGTGCTATACTCTTTCGTCCCAAAATAAATGACTTTTTTTCGTTTTTTCAAGAAATAGCTACCGACAATTATATATTAAAATATATAAATATTTATACTAAGCAATTAGTATTATCGGAAAGATCTTTAGTCTAGTTTTTTAACAAATTTATTTAGAAATATAAATATTGCACGTATTTTATACAAATCGAGTCAAACTTATCACGAAAATCTAAAAGCGTCACTTATTTTTGGGGCCGGAGAAAGTACTATTTAACTCAACGTGGCAAGGCACCAAACAAAGTCCGCACCGACCGAATGTACCCCCATCGTTCCATGATCTGTGCTGAGGACATGGATATCGCTCATCAACGTGCAATGCCATGCCGCCTGTACCTGATGGTTCGTGGGTAGGGACGGCTGCACACAACACGAGCATTTTGTCCGTCAGTCCGTCAGTCCTCCCCTTTGGCAGCCGACTTTTGTGAGCAGCAGAGCAGCAGGACTGCAGGAGGCAGGGGCAGGCCTGCCTCAGGCTATCAGCACTGCAATACGCAACTCCACCCTCCAGTACCGCTTTAACGGAAATATCGCTGCACCGCGGCACGCTATGGCTCTCGATAAACTCCAGTACCGCGTCCCAGGCGGTATGCCCGGCGCACTTCCGTCCCTACGCTACCATGCCACGTCGAGCGGCTGCACTGGTCCCGAGAGAGAAAGGAGCAGCGGTCCCACGTTGACCCGTTCCCCTGCATCTGGTCGTCCGCGCGCCTGCTCGCCCCCCGCCGCTGCCGGGCAGCTCCCGTGCGCATCTTCCCATGGTAGCTACGCGCCGGTCCTACGCTCCTGGCGGCCCGAGCCCCAGCGGACTGCGCGGTTGTTGGACGCGCGCCGTAGGAGAAGACCCGCGCAGAGGTGTGGAGCAGGGACGGCGGCGGGGAGGACGCGTTCGCCGGGGCTGTTGTCGCAGTACTACGCGGCTACGGGCTATGGCCACCGCTCCTCCTCCTCGCCCTCGGGCTCGCTGCGCGGCCGGCCGAGGCTAGCTTGGCGGCGTCTCGGCACGCGTGGAGCCGCCGGAGGACCTAGTGGCGACGCGGACGAGCTCCGTGGGCGAGCTTCGCGGCGGACAGCCGGGCTCTCGGCCGGACGCCGAGCGTAGCGACGGGGAGTAGATTCGGTGGGCTGGCGGCATCGTCGCGGCGCGGCGGCACGGCCCGGCTTGCCGCCGTCGTCCGGAGCAGGGGAGGGCGGCGGCGAGGGAGCCGCTCGCGGTTGTCGGCGTGCGTCCGGCGGTCTTGAGCTTGGGAGCGCGACCGAAGCAGGGAGGGAAAAATAAATTAATCGACAAGTGGGCTCCACCGATGGATAGTTGGGATAAAGGAAGATATAAAGTATGAATGGGTGCGGAGAAACGAGGATATAAAAGAGAGAATATCGATAACTAGGATGGAATATTTCTTTTAAAGGATGAATTTAAAAGTACGACGAGTGCGGATAGCCTCAAGAGGTTATCGACACGCGCCTACTGTAGCTACACTGTGAGGTTGGCAAGCGGGCCAGTGAACACATCTCGGGGAGGCGCGACGCGCGAGGGGTTGGGTTTCTAGTCCCTGCCTTGGCCTCGATCCGCCAAAGCGCACACACATACGAGTACTCGTACTAACATACTCCCTCGATCTATTAGTCCGTTTAGGCTGTGTTTATGTTTAGTTGCCTGAAATTTTTACTGTAGCACTAAATTTGGTACTGTAGCACTTTTCGTTTGTTTATGGTAAATATTATCCTACCATAGCTTAATTAGGTTTAAAAGATTCGTGCTTTTTCTGCCCCGCTAGCCGCCGCGCCTGCACGTACTTTTTCTGCAGTTTAGCTGGAGCAGATAGCCTTGAAGAGACCCAACGAATTCGCCAGAGAACTCAAGACCATCGCCACTAGACCCAAAATGCCGACGGTAAGGCCGACGCGCAACGGCAGTCCTAAAGCAGAGCCGCCGACCTGTCTGCCGCCGCCAGCGTATGGCGTGGTGCTGCCACCGTTGATGAGGGGCAGGTTCCCCGTCGTCTGCGGTGCCTCCGACATGGGGTTGCTGTAGCGATGCAGATTTTTGTGGGTCGACCCGCTGACCCGTTACCCAGAATCTCAACAATAGCGTAGAAACACATTGGGCCGACCCATTATCAACTAGTGCCAAATGGTGTCCTTGCGTGTGGGTCACCTGGGTACCCAGTTCAACACCACGCCGGAAGTTTAGTTTAGCACAAGCACAACAGAGTCATGACGGAAGAGGAAGCAGCAGAGCAGAGATAGCAGATAAACACACATGCAGTCCAGCTCCAACTCCCCAGCAGCCTGCAATGCCCGGCCGGCCGGCGGCTATGAGGAGCTCTAGCTAGTCCATGAGCAACCCCTCTTCTCCGGCCTCTTCTTCCAGCAGCGCCACAGCCGCACAAGAGCATCACCGCCAGGAACAGGTACCCGCCGGCATTATTCCGTTTCCTCCCAGTAGCAGCGAAGTTGCTTGAGCCAACAAAGACGACAAGGACGCTGAGCTATCGCCGCCGCGCTGCGAATGGGAGTTCCGGCTGGCGGCCACCGTGCCGACCACCGCCCTGCCGGGTGCGTCCGACGCCATCGGCAGCGTCGACTTCGACCCCACCGGCCGCGCCGCATAGCGCCGGCCCCGTGGCGTGCATCTGCGTGCCGGCGAAGTTGAGCAGCGTGTGGTGGCAGCCGGGCGGCGGTGCCGCGTCGTCGGCGTTCATGGTGGGGTGCGGCGACTACGACGGCGTGGTGATGGAGTACGACGTGGAGCACGGCGTGGCGTCGTGGGAGCGCGGCGAGCACGCGGGCCGCCGTGTGTGGTCTGGACTACGCCCCGGGGTCCGCCATGGTGGCGTCCGGGTCGGCCGGTGTGGCGACGACGAAGGGACGGGACACGGGATGCAGTCGATTGGTGTTTCGGGTTACCCATCGGGTCTTGTTGGGTTAAATACTGGGTCTACCCAAAACCAAAAGTTTGCTTTATCGGGTAGGATGGGTCAGACACTGGTTGACCCAATGCCAACCCATTTGCATCGCGATGTGTGTGTGTTTTTTAGTAGTGTAGTGGTTCTGGGGTTGGCAAGGTCCCAAGAGAGAAGGAAGGAGGTCGGCACGCAAGACGTGACGGTGGCATGCGCGCGCCACGTCGGCTGAGCGCGCGGGGACTCAAGGTGGCATGCTCCGTGGCCCAACGTCGCCAAGGCGCGCGAGCGTGTGTAGGCGGGCCCGTGCGCTACAGGTGCAGGTGCATGGGTGCCAACCGGCGGGTGAACGCAGCCAGCCGCAGATGGTGATGACGACATTCTTATGACGGCGGAAGGAGCAGCCAGAGTAGTTTGGCTTTTTGCCACAAAGACCAATTGTTATTGTATCTGGACTAGTGAAAGGTGCGCGCCCCTGCGCGCGGAATAAATATTTGAGCGATCTGGCTAGTGATATTATATACATAGTCCATACACATAGTTCATGCAGATACACATAGTTCATGCAGATAGGGATGTTAACACATCTGATACTTAAGTCTAGCCATAATAGTTCGGGGCACCTAATTGGGTTATATAGTACACTGCTTTGGAAGCAGCAAAGGTGCCTTTGAAGCCTGCAGGGTGAAATGCACTAAACATAGATAATGATGTGGAAGAGGCGGCCGAGGTCATCATTCGTTTCGTGGATGAGGTCGTCAGTGGTGCGGCTCACGATCGGACAGGTCTGTGCTCATGGAACGCACGGAGTCGTCACTTGGTGAACCTGGATCGATGTTTATGTAGTGCTGTTAGGGTTTTTTTTTTTTTTTCCTTTCTCTCTTATTTCTTTGACATGTGGATAAGATGTGTAGGCTGCGGTTAGTGAAGCCATACCTGGTCTTTCGTAGCGGCATCCTGAAAAAATTGGGAAACCCTCCACTATCATCTGGGCTTTTAGAAGACAACCTCCAAAGAACAAAAGAAGCGATTGATCAACAATCTCCAAACACTTTAGCTGTTTTTTTTATAAAAAAAAAATATTGTTTGGGCACTGGTAATTAGTAACTTGATTAAGCAGAGATGACATGATTGAAGCAATAAGATTCAGATTTACAAATAGCAGTGATGAAGTAATTTGGAACTAACATAGATACTAATGGACAAAGTTGATCAAGGAATGGCATGGCACAATAATCGAGCTCTCTATGCAAACCTAAGACTATCTAAGATCATATCTATATCATGAGCTGGCAACACACATGCAAAATTACAGGAGCATAGTGTTTGTTTTATAGTGTTTTCGGAAATCACTAACAGGAGACAGAGGAATAGCATGTACATTGGCTGACAACGTAGCACTAATATGATGCTACATTTGGAATCATTATCATCTATAGTCCCAGATAACTCCAAGCAAAGAGGCATTTCTTCCCATCTCAGCACAAATTTCATAACCAAAATTGTGCAAATTAAGAACCGCTAGCTAAATCCAACAACAGAGATGAAATTGTATAGCTAGGATAAGCAAAAAGTAAATTAGAAGATACGGTATGACCACCTGTAACGACTCACCTAGAATACATCTTCGAAGTCACCTCTTTGATGATGCCGAAACATTAATAGTACCTAGGCTGTTTGGTCCCACAATCCGGACTCAGGAGCTGTCTATGGGATACAACACTGGAAAATTGCTGAAATAGCAGAGTATGGTTTCAGTTATATTCCATAATCATCTACATCTGTCATAACTAAAATCGTTCTAAATAAAGTCATAAATTTTCATGGGAAATCAACCAAACAGAAAAACTATGCCAAGCCCGATCTTCGTTCCAATGCTGCAGAGAAAGGTTATGGGTAAAAAAGAAGGTCTTTATCCTGGTGCTGCGGAGACCGGTGTTGCTGATCGAACTCATTTTCTTTTCGAGGGAGATCGAAAATCTCTTAATTTCTGTGAAACAATTTACATATTTATTGCGAGGGAAAAGCGAAAGGATGAAGACTTATTTAGATCCTCTGAAAGCGCTCTGGTTTTGCAGAAGAGGGAAAATATGACATGTCAATTGGCAAGAGAATAGGTATCTCTGTAGTTTGTTTTGTTAATTTTGTTTCTTTTTTTCCTTTGATGTTACTATCAATCAGAAATTATAAATTTCAGCATGACACACGCTGCCATGGACTAAATTTAACAAAACAAAAACTATAGAAAAGCATATCAGGTATGACCATAGGTGAAGTAACCTAATAATGTTCATAATCCAATTAACAACTGAAGGGCAATCCAAGCACTAAACATGATGATCCCACCATCCAGGTCCACCTGACGCAGCATTTCCAGTACCCTGAACAATGTACAGAAATTTTAGGCAAAAAAAAATGTACCAATGGTAGCAAATAACATATCTAAAATAGCAGCTAAGCAGGCGCAGCAAAATAACCGGAAATTCGAACATGGACGCAGGCACAACTAACTATGCACAGAAAACACTGGAATGGGACTTTGGGAGCAGTACAATATCGCAAAGAGGAACCGAAAAGTTGCACCGATCTTGTAGGCACTTAAGCGAATTCCAGATAAATAGCTTAGGTAGATTTGGTACACAAGGAGCTGCAATAGCATCCTTCAATTTTTTGCGGCACCAACAAACTTGAAGCCTGGAGGTGGTCCACAAAGTAACAGTTAAGGCAAAAGTGTAGTGTCGACATTCCCATTAATTATAAGGGTAAGCAACAACTATGCGACAAGGCAAAACAATGTAGAACACCTCTAGATGACAGAGGTAGGGGTAACCAAAAATGTACCCATGATAGCAAGCAACATAACCGAAAGCAACATGGACGTGCTTTTTGTTGTTGGTGGCCTTTTTTAAGACACAACAAATCTGTGAGACTGAATTAGCAAATAAGGCCTCTATTAGTGAAGACCCATCTAAATCCTTAACTGGTCAGGTTTACTTAGTAAATAAAATTTTAAATAGATGAAAATAGCTAGGGGGGCTCTTTGAGTCTTAACAGGCAACATGTACTGCAATTGAAAGGTTTTATGAGCGCTCTGTGTTAAAAACATAAGATATAGTCTGGGACATGAAAAAAGGAGCTGCTGAAAATACCCTATGGATAATAGACTTCACACATATTCTGCTGCGGCCATATATATATGCTTAGAATCTATCATTACATTTCAAAAATTTTCACTGCAGGCGTTATTGATGCATGGGCCGCATGCCAGAGGGACAAGTGGCAGCTGATGCTTGCACAGCAATCATACAAGAAGGAAACAAAAGGTCTGAGAAAAACGGAAGAAACAAAAGACCAACCTGTAATGTTTAAATATTTACTTCTATTTGATTGAGTACTTGAGCATTTACTTGCAATATATTTAGCATTCCACGGTCAATTTGAGAGTGTGCATAAAAGGAACAAAAACATATCAAACCCTGTAACGAACTGAATGATCTGAAGTAATGGGAGGGGTGAAACTGAACTGTAGAATAAAAGTATAGTGGAATAAGTTAGGGGTATTTTCAAATATTTTAATGAACTTCCGTGAGAGATCCAACGATCAATATTTCTACATTTTCCACTCTAATGTGGTTTGCATTTGATGTATTCCAGTACATCTCTATAAGCTAAGAATAACAGGTTAGAAAGATACTGTGGGGGATCGATATCCGGGACACCAAGGGTGAGCTCCCTACTCGACGTCGACAAGCTAATGCAGCCCTAAGAGCCCACTCGCTCAACCCAAAGAGGTCACTTCCCTCCGAAGAGCTCGCGCCCGCGGACGAGCTCCCACCATGGCGAGCACGCGTGTGCGAGGCTCTCAGCGCCGAGGGACCTGTTCTCGCCTCGACCGAGCTCTCTCAAAGAGAGCTCCTCCATTCGCGTGGCGAACATTCTCGGAGGACCTCTTTCCGCCTCGTTCGAGCTCGAGCTCAACGAGCCCTGCGACGACGGAGGAGCTCGCCTGTCTTCCGCGCGAAGCCAGCAAGTACGGAAGTTGGCCAACTGCTCCCTGACAAGCACTGTAGCCACGCAGCGCTACGGCTACAGGGAGAGGTCTTTTCCATCATACCGCCATACCCCATCGACTCCAACAGCGCCGCCACAGTACCCTCAAGTACGGTCGACGTGTGCGAGCCTCATCATGGTATGGCCGCGCCCATGTCGACGGGATCGATTCCTACCGCGATTAAGGGCGGCACGACGCCGGACCACCGCCCAAACCTCGATTCGCGCGCACGGCGGCGACCAATTTCAACATCCAAGTCTCCAAAGAGCTCGTCCGGAGAGCTCCCTCGCCAGGCTCCGTCGCATCCAACAACTCTACTACGGTCCCTGCGGGTACATGCGGGTACATCCGGCGTCAGCGGCATGGCCGCCCCTCCCATACCGAAGAGATGGCTTCCAACTACGATTAAAGACAGGGGGGCGGCCTGACCATCGCCCGACACAGATTCCCGCGTGCGACGACAACCAATTCGGCATCCAAAGCTACCGAGGCTCCTCTCTGGCCAATCAACGAGCTCGTTGGAGAGCTCCTTCACCTACCCTCCGCCTCCGTGGCCCCTCATCCTGGCCACTCGCCCCAACCGAAAATATGTCCCGGGCCCTTGCCATTATAAAGGAGGCGGGGCTCTCGCTGAGGCAAGCAAGCGAAAGAAAAGAAGAAGAGGAGACGACCCACCTAAGTTTCCTCAAACCAACATCCTCACTCACCCTCATATTGGCACTAGCCTCAATCACGAGACTTGGGAGCCCGCTCCTCTCTCTCTCGATCCGCTTGTACGCACCCCCGGGTATGAGCATTTGAGCTCGGATAGTGATCACACTGGACTGGGAGCCCTGATTTTGCCCCGAACCAAGATAAACATTGTGTCATTGTCTCTAGAGCTAGGCCATTGGGAGAACGCACTAGCCCGGTCGATTCTTGTGGACGCTGGTCACGCGATATCGCACCCACGGCGGTTGGCGCGCCCGGTAGGGGAGCGCTAGTGCGACGATCTTCCCCGCCGATGGCTTCTTCCTCGTCACCGCCGGCCGGAGCGCGCGGCTAGCGCTCGGCGCCGCGCCTTCACGACTTCACCGCCGGTCCGGAGAACTCCCCGTGGGAGCTGTCTTCACCGCCCGATGCGGCGGGAGGGCGTCCCAGCGTCTCCGTGGCACCACCACTCCGTCCCGCCCGACATGGGGCAAGGCTCCACCGAGCCCGCCAGTCCCACGGCGGCGGCGACCGCTTCTTCGTCGATCAAGGACCTCCTCCCCACATCTGGGACGCTAGCCCACGCTTGAGCTCTCTTCCGTGATGTCACCTTCTCCATCGCCAACGTCGTCCTCCGGCTCGCGGTGAGACGCACCGTCGCTGGACGAGTTCACGGCGGGCGTACGCCAAGATGTACCAGCGGCCAGCGGGTCTCCCCTCTTTTGGGGCAATGAGCCCCGGCAGACCCGCGGTCCGCGAGCCGAACTTCGCCCCTCGGCGGGATAGGCCTCAATACTGCGACCCACACGCCCGGTGTTACATACCCACACCCCGAGGGAGCGCTCACAACCATCCTTCAGCGACTCGAGCATACGCGAGAACTCCGCCAGCGGCCGCGACCCCGCCCGTCGATCGCGTCAAAGGGCTGGAGGAGCTCGAAGAGCTTCGAGCGCGGCGCAGCTCAGGGCGAAGCCCTCCTTGCCGAGCAGGAGGACGGCGCCCGCCACGGGCACGAGCTCGAGCTTCGAGATGTCGTGACGCATGAACTGCGATGATGATGCCGAGCCCTCCGCGGTGTTGGAAGAGCTTCCCAGAACCCGGCGGCCGCCGCGTTGCTCCTGCGCGCGAGTGTCCGGTCCCCGGTGACCCTCATGTGGACCCACGAGCAAGTCAAAAGCCGTGGTAGAGGCAATGCTTCTTCGGTGCAGTGGCGGCGAGCTCTCGTCTCATCGACGGTTTGTCGTACGAGGCCTCCTCCTCATCCTGGGGTTCACGCGCGCCGACGGGGTCGGCGAGAAACGCCGCGACGCGACACCATCAACGCCTCGACGAAATAGCGGAGGCCCCGCGCTACAAGAACGCCCCCGAGACGATTGAAAAGTACCGCCGCGACGACGACGAGAAACGCCCTCAAGACACATGGAGCGCAATTATGGGCGGCACGAGCGGGAGGGACAAGAGTCGCAGCCCGACGCCCGCATAAAGGCCGGTGGAGCCATCGCCGAGGCGAGACCGCCGCCGTTCGAGCTCAAGCTCAAGGCGCCTCTAATGCGTGCGGCTCACGCATCCACGAGGCCCCATTCCCTTTGCGCTTCCGAGCTCGACCTCGGTGCAGAAGTACAACGGGGAGACTGATCCGCCACGTGGCTGGAGGACTATCGTCTGGTGCCAGGGCCGCGCGCCTCGACAGCGACTACTTCATCATCCGTAACCCTCTCTATCTTGCGTACTCGGCTCGTTCTGGCTCGAGCACTCGCCGCTGTGGCACCATCCGCTGGGAGGACTGCAGCGACGTCTTCGTCGGCAACTTCCAGGGCACCTACGCCAGGCCAAGCACAACCGGGACTTTGCGCGGATGCAAGCAGAAGAAGGGGAGAGCTGTAGCGACTACATCGCGCTTCTCCAAGCTTCGCAACAACCTCTCCGAGGCTTCCGACTCCGAGATCATCACCGCGTTCACCTTCGGCACCGCCTGCGAGAACCTCATCCGCAAGCTCGGCGTCAAGAAGCCCAAGTCCGTGAAGGAGCTCCTCGACCTCGCCACCCGGCATGCCAGGGAGACGACGCCTTCCCGGGCCGCCACGCGCGGGCAAGCCCGCGACGACGACGAGGCTGCGGACGGATCCGGCCCCCGCCCCGCAAGAAGAAGAACAAGAGAGCAAGCGTCCGCGACGCACTTACTCCACGCGACGCAGGAGTTCATCGGCCGTCACAGATAAGCGCAAGACCCTCCTGGGTGGAGCAAAGGGCTTCGCCAACAAGGAACACTTCGACAAGATGCCCGGGGCCCCGCGCCCGCATCACGAAGGTCCCGTCAGGCACAAGATGAAGGACCGCCGCTCCCGAAAAGAAGCACGTGATGGGCACGCTGAAGGGCGGCGGTAGCGGGCGAACAGCCAGCCCACGACGGCGGGAGAGCCGGAGGATCGCCACGGCAACGACGTTCACATCGAGCGGACGCGCCTTCAACATCGTCTTCGGCGGGCCCGGGCTACGAGTCCGCTGACAGAAGCTCACGCGCCGCAGGTCCTTCTTCACCGAGCCCGCGAACGCCCACCTACACTCAGTGGTCGAGCTCGGCGTCACCTTCGACAAGGCGGATCACCCGCGGATGTCGCACCCGGAGATACCGCTTCGTCGCCGATCCCATCATCGGCACCAAGCGCCTCGGCAAGGTGCTGATGGATGGGTAGCGGCCTCAACCTCCTCACGTTCACGCGCTCCAAGCCCTTGGCATCACCAAAAGCACGTCTCCGCCCCTCGCGGACCCGATCCACGGCGTAGTACCGGAAGCAGATGATCCCGCTCGGGCGAATCGACCTCCCGTCACCTTCGGCACCCCCGACAACTTCCGCAAGGAGGTCCTCACGTTCGAGGTGCTCCCCGGTGAACGCCTACGCACGCTCTTGGGCGGCCGTGCTATATCGAGAAGTTCATGGCGTTCCCAACTACACTTACCTCAAGCTCAAGATTCCCGAGCCCAGGGGGGTCATCACCGTCGACTCCACCTTCGAGCATCGCTGGTTGGCTGCGAGGCTGCCGCCATCCAGTTCGCCGACGCCGCAGAAAGAGATCGGCGCACGCCAAAGATGGCGGCCCGGGCCAAGAGGACGCCCCGAGCTCAAGAGGGCTGCGAGCACGAGCTCGTACAAGAGCCCGGGCAGCTCGGGATACCGATCGACAAGGCCGCGGCGCGTTCGAGCCTGAGAAGGACGCCAAGGAAATAAAGGTCGATGGAGACGGGCGCACCCTCTGCGTGGGTCCGAGCTCACTCCTAAATAGGAAAGTCGACTTCCTCCGCGCGAACCTCTCGATGTGTTTGCGTGGAGAGCCTCGACATGCCTGGCGTACCGAGGGAAATCGTAGAGCACTCATGAACAGTAAACCCGGCTCGGCGGTGAAGCGAGAAGGCTTAGACGCCGACAACGATCGGCGTAAGCGATCGCCGAGGAGATAGATAAGCTCTTGGCCGCCAGGTTTATCAAGGAGGTGTATCATCGAGTGGATAGCCAACCCTGTTCTAGTCAAGAAGAAGAATGGAAAATGGAGAATGTGTGTTGATTACACGGGTCTCCACAAGGCGTGCCCAAAGGATCCGTTTCCTTTGCCGCGCATCGACCAAATTGTTGACTCCACCTCCGGGTGCGAGGCGCTGTTTTTTCGGCGCCTACTCGGTTACCACGGATAGCGATCAACGAGCTCGACCAGCTCGCCACCTCCTTCATCACTCCGTTTGGTGCATTACATTTACGTAACAATGCCCGCCGGTTTGAAGAATGCCGGCGCCACCTTCGAGGTGCATGCGAAAGTTTTCAAAGAGCTCCTCGGAAAGCTTCGTGGAAGCGTCGTCGGCGACATCGTTGTCAAGACAAAGCGCTCGAAAGATCTCATCCCGGATCTCGAAAAGGTTTTTGCCAAGCTCAGAGAGTTCGGCGTCAAGCTCAACCCGAAAAATGCATCTTGAGGTCCCGCGAGGGAAGCTGCTCGGCTTCATCGTCTCCTGAGCGTGGCATTGAGGCCAACCCGAAAAGATCGCCGCCATCACGAACATGGGGCCGATCAAGAACGTCAAATGCGTCTGCGGCTCACGGGCTGTCTCGCGGCGCTAAGTCGCTTCATAGCTCGACTCCGGGAGCCGGAGCCTCCCGCTTTACAAATTCTTGAAAAGGCAGGCGCTTCTCTGGACCGACGAGGGCCCAGCAAGCTCTCAACTCCGAAACAGCTCCTTGCCCGGCCCGCTTTGTGCTCGTCGCTCCGCAGCCAATGAGCCCATTCTCCTTTACATCTCGGCCACCGGAAGGTGGTGAGCACCGCACTCGCTGATCGAGAGAGAGGAGGAGGGCCGCGCTCAAGGTGCAGCGCCCGGTCTACTTCATCAGTGAGGTCCTCACCGACACCGGGACTCGCTACACACAGCTCGAGAAAAGCTCGTGTGCGCCTTGCGATCACCGGCGCAAGCTCAACACACTAGCCGACTCCCACCCGGTCACCGTCGTCTCCAAGTACCCTCTTGGAGAGGTCATCCGCAACCCGAGGCGGGCGCGCATGGCTAAATGGGCAATCGAGCTCATGGGGCTGAAATTATCTCTGCGCCTAGGGACGCCATCAAGTCTCAAGCACTGACGGACCGTCGCGGTGGACCGAGATCGAGCAGCCGCCCGAGGTGCGAGGGCGATATCAATACTGGGTCTTGCCGGACGGATCGGTGAAAAGTGCGGGGGCGTCGGCCTCGTCTTCACTTCTCCTAAAAAGGTGCGCATGAAGTATTCGATACGCCTGCACTTCCCGCCTCAACAACGTGGCCGAGTACGAAGCGTTGGTGAATGGGCTCGCATCAGCCTTGAGCTTTCGGCATCCACCTCAAGGTCGGGGGGGACTCGAGCTTTCGTCAAGAACCAGGTCATGAAAGTCGACTCCGTTAACCCAAAGATGATCGCATACCATCGGAAGGTCCGCGGTTCGAGGGCACTTCCACGGGCTGGAGGTCAACCCGTCCCGCAACCTCAACAACGTGCCGGCGCGTCTCGCCAAACTTCGCATCGAGACCGCGCTGCCGGTTCCCCGGAGTCTTCATGCACGGAGCAAACGCAGGCCTTCGGATACGGCTCAAGAGGGCCCGCTCGGAGAGGCGCGAGCTCAAGTTCCCAAGCCGGACCCCATGGACATCGATGTCCCCGGGGATCGGCTCTCCCGATCCGAAGCCTCCTGCCTAGCTGTGCCACGCCGGTGCTCGCTGGGGCTGGCTCGGGGCTGGCTCGAGGCTAACCAGTCCGTCGTCCCGAAGGCGGTGGCGCATCCGTTGCTGCGGTGGCTAAGGAAGGCGAGCTCCCCGGGGGCGGGAGGAGTCGACTGACTAGCCCGGGCGCGGGCCAAGGCCTTTCCCTCGTGGGAGAGGCTCTTCGGCGCGGGGCGAGCGGCATCCTCGGTATTTGCATCGCCACCGGCGGGTGAAGAACTCCCGTCCAAAAGAAACCACGCGGCGAGTGTGGCCACCATACGACACCGGGTTCTTGTCGGGTGCTTTTCGCCAAGGCTTCCTCTTGCCCGGGCCGCGTCGCCCGGCGCCACCAGTCGTCCGTACCTTTGCGAGGGCTGCCGGTTCTTTAGCGGGCGCACCTCGGCCCAATCCCTCCGGGCGATCCCCCTCACACGGCGTTCGCGGTGCGGGGCCTCGACATGGTGGGACCACTCCAGAGGACTACGGAGGATGCGCACCTCACCGTCGCCATCGACAAGTTCTCCAAGTGGATCGAGGTCATGCCCATCGCCCGGTGCCGGTTTGAGGGGGCCGTCAAGTTCTTCACGGCATCATCCACCCGCTTAGGTCCCGAACTCGATCACCACCGGCAATGGCACCAGCCGTGGGGGGAGGTCTTCATCGGCGAGGTGCAGCGATCGCGGCATCGCGTCGACACAGCTTCTGTCAGCCACCCCGGACCAATGGGCCGGGTAGAGCGGCTAATGGGATGATCTGCGGGCGTGAAGTCCCGCATCGCCGGAGAGGCTTAAATGCACGCTCGTCGATGGCTCGTCGAGCTCCTCGATGGTATGGAGTCTCGCACCACACCCGGCGGAGACCCGCCGGGACGGACCCGTTCTTCCTCGTCTTTGGTCGAAGCGGTCCTCCCCACCGAGCTTTCGAAATGCGGCTCACCCACGAGCTCGAGCTTTCGGCGAGCACAACAACCAAAGCGGTAGCGAAGGCGCCCGCCCGACCCAGCTCCACGGGGCTCGCGACATCTTCGCACTCATCCACTCCGCCAAGTACACGCAATCCATGCGGGCTATCAAAGCGACACGTCAAGGGGCGTACGCCCGGCGTCGGCGATCATGTCCTCTGGCGAGTCGAGCTCGAAGGACAAGCACAAGCTCTCGCCCCATGGGGAGGGTCCCTTCACCATCGACCAAGTGTTGAGGCCGGGCACATACAAGCTCAAGGACCACCGAGGGACGAGTCCTCACCTGCGCATGGAACATCGAGCGGCTACGTCGCTTTTACCCCTAAGATGTACTTGAAACCTTATAGCTGCAAGAGCTCAATAAAACACCAATTCGATGCAAAAACCTGTGCAAGCATCTCAATTTGCACCCTAAAGCTCAACGAAACTAAGCAGCAGCAGGGCCCTTGCCCGGCAAAAGGCCTGCCCTTGCCTTTCGGGGGCTACAAGAAATGGGGCACACCCCATCGTTTCAACACACCGTTTTTTAAGCAAAAGTTCACGAGCTTAGAGCTCAGCAATGAGCTCATACTCAAAACCACGCTCTCCTTTCGGCCCAAAGCGATGTTTTGAAACGACTAAGTCTGAACTCAACAAACTTAGAGCATGGCGCGACTGCACTGTTAACCTCCGCGCCCAGCGGTAGCGACACGGCCGCCACTCGGCTCTCAAAGTCACGAGCTCACAAAAGTCAAACTAGAAACTGAGTGCGGCAAAAGGGGAAAGACACCTTCCATTAACAACGGCACATGCTTCCATGAGTTTTACAAAAGCGCCGCGATTACGAGGACTTCGAAACTTCTACCCCTATGCAGGTGGAGACCCGATCTAGCGGCTATTGGGTGGAACGTCCTCCAGCGGTACCCTCCTCCTCGGCAAGCCCCCGGCTGCTCCATCCCCGCCGGCGGGGCTCGAGACTTCAAGCTCCTCGGCGAGCTTGAAGAGCTCGTCGGCTCCAGCGGTGGCGGGCTCGGCAGCAGCTGACCTTCGCTCGATTGTCGGCGTCGTGAGCACCTGCACCACCCGTTTTCACGAGGCCGGCGTCGAAACTTGAGGGTAGTGGGAGAGAAACGCTGTCGCCTTGTGGACCACCCGGCGGCATCCTCCGTCACCTTGCGCGGGAGGGCCGACACCGCATGTGAGCGGGTCCGCGCCTCCGCCTCCCGCCAAGGGCATCACAGACATCTTCCACCCACGGACGCAAGGCTCCGCCGGCGCTCCGAGCTCTCGGCCTCCTTCACGGCCTTGGCCGCGCGACCTGGAGGGCCTCGAGCTCCTTCCAAGGGTCGAGAAGAGGTCCATTTGGTCTTGTGCCCAAGCCCGCCCTCCTTCTCCTGCAGCGCGAGCTGCGTGTTTGCAAGGAGGCCTCGGCGGAAGCCAGCTCCCGACCTTGTCCTCGACATCCCGGGCCGCTTCAGGGGACTTCTCTTTCTCCCCGCGCAAGACAAGAAGATGGCTCTCGGCTTCGTCACCACGGCTCAAAAACCAAAGTCGAGAAGCGCCCGCTTACTCCACAGCTCGAGTAGAGCCCCTCGTTGCGCGCCAGAATTCGTTCTCGACGTTGAGCGGTCCCTCTCGCGATTGTCGCATGGCAACAACACCACATTGACCGGGCGCCTCGCTGATCATACGCTCCCCAGGCCACAGGGACGATCAGCCCCAACACCGAAGACAAAGAAGCAAGATAGGGGTGAGAACACTCACCCGCGAGGCTCGGCAGCGACGGGAGGCACTCGGCGGCCTCCGTCTTTTCCTTGTAAAGGGACTCCGCCTACGCTCGGCCGCGAGCGCTCAAGCTCTTGTCCTCGGCGGCGGTGGAGGGCGTCGAAAGCTCCCCTTGCATCTTCGCGGCCGCAGCTTGTGGGGCGCTCGACTCTCTCCTCTCGTCGAGCAGCCTCCAGGGCGCGTGCTTCGGCCCCCCTTGTGCCGCGCGCGGGAAGCCCGGCCCTCCCGCGTCATGAATGAACCCGATGGCGTCCCTCCGTCTGACGCTCGAGGAAACGGTGTTGAAGGTTGCCGTCGCGCGAGTTCTTCACTCGGCCTCAGCTGCCCAGCCCAGCCTCGGCGAAGCCAGCCGGCCCTCAGCGGCTGGGTCGGTGGTTGTGCCCTCGGATCCTGCACACCTGAACAGCGCAAACACATGAACAACTCGGGAGACACAAGAAAAGTATCTGGCGTCGTGGCTTAAACTGCGCAAAGGCGGAGCACACCCACAAGGATCCTCGAAGGCGTGAGGTCGCTGCGGCGTCGGGGTGGCATATAGGTCGGCGAGAAGAACCGTCCACGCGCGGGAGGGACGCTTGCCGCACGACAACGCATGGACACGGTCGCGCCGTTCATCGTGACCCCGGGTGGCAAGGAAGGGTACCTGGGGGACCCGGCGCCTCCTAAGACCAAAGACCGACGGGCCCTCACCTTCGCCCTGCGTCCTCGCCGCCTCCGCCGTCCCTTCATCGCCGGAGACATCGACGACGAGATGCTCCGCGGCGGCTTCCTCGGCCCGAGACGGATCTCGAGCTCATTTCAGCCTCCCCGGCGAGCCCTCCGGCGGTGGGGCCTCCCAGGACCGCCGTCCCCATCTCGTCGCCACCCGAGGAGAGCTCGCGAGAGGTTTGGGTGCGAACGCTCCCGGACGCCCGGTTGGGGCTCCTCAATCGAGCTCAAAAATCGTCTTCAGCGCCTGGCTCGCGGGACGGCGGCGCCGATGAGGGCCCAGCGGCGAGCCCTCGTGGACAGCGCGGTGGTCGGCAGCGTCCCCTTGAGCGGGAACAACGCCATCATCGTTGAACCCGCCGCCCGAGCTCGCCACCGTCGTCTCCGCCACCGTCGCCCGGAGAGTTTGTTCCCGCAGCAGCTTTTGAGCTCGCCGCCGCGTCGTCAGAGCTCCAACGTGAGTCGAAGCCCGCCCGACGAGGCTCATCATCGGCGGCGCCATGGTGCTCACCGCTTCCCGCTCCTGAGCTCGCCACCGGCGGGCTTCGACGCGCCCGGTCAGCGTGGCGTTTCTCTGATCTGAGGCCGCCGCCCTACAACGTGTAAAAACAGGTCAGAACACTATCACCGGGACGTCGGTGCAGGAGGTTGCCGGCGGCCACGAGACCACCGGCGGCCGTCTTCCTCTTCTTCGACTTCTCAGGCGCCGGGCTTTGACCCACCCTCGCCCGAAGCGACCGGCTCCAGCGTCACGCTTCCGGCACGGGCGCAGGTTGAGGCTGAGGGCGCTCCGCACGGCCCTGTGACACCGGGGCGTCAGGCTGATGGGACCAGACGAGTCCCAACCTCTTCGCTGCGGGTTCAGCCGGCGATGCGGGCCCCTCAGAGCATCGACGACGGCTCAACCTCCTCTGAAGCCCGCTCACCACCACCACCGCCAGCGACCTGCCCCCGGCCGGGGGGGAACTGCTGAATGACGGCGGGGAAGGGGGCTGAGAGCGAATCGGCCGCACCTCGCCAACCTGAAGAGCTCCTTTCGTCGAGGCCGTGGGGAATCGATCACAGAAAACACGGGTCGGGGGGAACGAGGAGCTCTTACCAGTATGGATGTCTCCGGGTTTGGCAGGATCGCGGGGCCCGGCGACCTCTCGCCCGTCTTGGTCACCGCCCTCATCGAGAATTTCGACGATCGGCCGGTGAGACGGGGGGTTCGCTGTCCCCGCTTGCAGTGGCCTTGTCCTTCACCATCTCCCACACGCTGGGAGGGGTCCGATTTGGAGGGGCACCACCATATCTGAAGCCGGGCCGCGATGATATGAGTTCCATCAACCCGGCATCGGAGGCAGCTGATCTTGTTCCACGATCGTCTCCACCTCCGCCATAGAGCTCTTGTGCGGCATTTCCCACACCGAGTTCCCCGTCGCGAAGAGTCGGCGGTCAATACCCGCTGGCAGGGGATGGATGGTGGTTCTTTAGGTAGAACCATCTCGTCCCTCCACCCCGGATTGGCGGGAAGTCGCCCTCGGGAAGGTCTCGCGGACCCTCCCCGCGCAACTGCCATTCGGCGCACCTGAGGGCTATCGGGCGGTCGCGGCCCTTGGGCAGCGCGGCTGGATCTTAAGCGAAGACGTGGTGCTTGAAAAGCTCCCAGTTGGGGGTCCCCAACCAGCTCGCCGCACAGCATTTCGTGGCGTCAAGAGGAGCACCGTTTGGGGCGTCAGTCTTTGGAGCTCGGCCGCCCGATCTGAATGATCTGCGCCCGGAGGAAAGAAATCGATCCACGGCATGCCCGGCCAGCGCTTCGTGGGAGCGATGAACGACACCACGTGCCCATCCGGCGGGGTCGGGGACGCGGCGGGGGCGCGGATGGACAATCCACTCCGCCCGCGTCACGCGAAGTGCGGGAGCCCGCCGGCGTTGCGGCACCTCTCGATCAGCGACTCCTTCACAATCGGCGGCTGCCACGAACCCACCGGCTCTCTCTGGGCGCTGGACTACCGGCGGAAGGGGAGATGGGAGGCTGGATCTGCGAGGGGCGGCGGCGGCGGACTCTCTTGGCAAGCAAAAGCAGAAGGGCGAAAAAAAGGCGAATCCGCTCCCGACCCCCGCCGTTTATAGGAGCTACGGCTCGGCGGGGCGTCCGGAAAAGCCAAAGGGGACCCACCTCCCGTCACATCCGTCCGCAACTGCCGTCGCGGGTGCGCGTGTCACCTTTTTGGCGGAATCAGAACCGTCGCGATTAAAGGCGTGGTAGCCGACGGCCAACGGTAAAGCTCAACGGTAAGATCCCAGCGGCTCTTTTTTACATAACGGATAAAGCAGCGGAGGCTCGGCAACGGTCGAAATGCGAAGCGGGAGCTCGTGGGAGCGAGCTCACCGCCGTAGTCCAAAGGTCAAGCTCGACTTGAGCTCATTCTTGTGCCTTTAAAGCAATAGAGCTAGGAGCACCTCGCGAAGCGGTATCAACGGCCGCCCGGAGCTCTGAAGGACTCGGGGTCCCACCGCTGCGTGCGTCCGGTAGGCGCCGAAATTTTGACGACTCAGGCGGCCCCTTCGGGAGGAAGCACCTCGCCTCGGGCAACCCGAGGGGCTCGAGGACCGCGGAGAGTCGGGCCCTCGAATCCCGGAGGGGTCGATCCGCTGGCCGATCGCATACAACGAGGTAGCGAACTCGGGCCTCACGGACCATCCGCGGCAGCTCACCGCGCTCGATCTTGGCCAACAAGGCTAGATCGGGTTCAAGCTCACCATCTTCACCTTTGCGAAGGCAAGCGGGTCGATGAGCCACGACAACTCTAAAAAGCCTCGTAAGGCTCACGGCTCTCACCCGGAGCCCTCGAGGAACTACACCATTGGTGCGCTGCGGCACCCACGACCAAGACTTTCCCCTACTTGAGAACCTCCGCAACAGCCGCCGGGTACAAACAGCGTGCAGGAGGAGACTCCTCTCTCCCAAACGCTGGGAATCTGTGGGGATCTATATCCGGGACACCAAGGGTGAGCTCCTACTCGGCGTCGACAAGCTAATGCGACCCTAAGAGCCCACTCGCTCAACCCAAGAGGGTCACTTCCTCAGAAGAGCTCGCCCGCGGACGAGCTCCCACCATGGCCAGTACGCGTGCACGACTCCGCGCCGGGGACCTGTTCCGCCTCGGCCGAGGCTCTCGAAGAGAGCTCCTCCCTCCGCGTGACGAACATTCTGCGGAGGACCTCTTTTCCGCCTCGTTCGAGCTCGAGCTCAACGGAGCCTGCGACGACGGAGAGCTCGCCTGTCTTCTCGCGAGAAGCCCGCCAAGTGCGGAAGTTGGCCAGCTACTCCCCGACAAGCCCGTCGCCACGCAGCGCTGGCTCGCAGGGAGAGGTCTTTTCCATCATCGCCATACCCCATCGACTCAACAGCGCCGCCACAGTACCCTCAAATGCGGTCGAAGCGTGCGCGAGCCTCATCATGGCCTTAAAGCGGCGCCCACATCGGCCGGGATCGATTCCACGCGTTAAGGGCGACGCGACGCCGGACTCACCGCCCAAACACCGATTGGCGCGCCGCGCGGCGACCAATTTCAACATCAAGTCTCCAAGAGCTCGTCCGAGAGCTCCTCGCGCCGACTCCGTCGCATCCAACAACTCTACTCGGTCCCTGCCGGGTACATGCGGGTACATCCCGGCGTCGCAACATGGCCGCCCCTCCCATACCCCGAAGAGATGGCTTCCAATCCTGCGATTAAAAAGGGGCGGCGCTCCGACCATTCGCCCAGACACGGATTCAGCGTGCGGCGACAACCAATTTCGGCATCCAAAGCTACGAGAGCTGAAGGCTCGGCCAATCAGCGAGCTCGTTCGGAGAGCTCCTTCACCACCCGCCGCTCCGTGGCCCCTCATCCTATCCACTCTCGCCTCAACTTGAAAGAGCTCATATGTCCTGCCTCCCTTGCCATTATAAAAGGAGGCAGGGCTCTCGGTGAGCAAGCAAGCGAAGAAAGAAGAAGAGGAGACGACCCACCTAAGTTTCCTCAAACCAACATCCTCACTCACCCTCATATTGGCACTAGCCTCAATCACAGAGACTTGGGAGCCCGCTCCTCTCTCGATCCGCTTGTACGCACCCCGGTATGAGCATTTGAGCTCGGATAGTGATCACATGGACTAGGGAGCCTGATTTTGCCCGAACCGGTATAAACATTGTGTCATTGTCTCTAGAGCTAGGCCATTCGGAGAACGCACTAGCCGGTCGATTCTTGTGGCAGTGGTCACGCGATATCGGAGACCACGACAGATACATACCATGAGAATGAACCTTTGAGGCAGATGGCAGCACCTGGGGTAAGACTGTTGAATGCCCTTCTCCAAGTGCAGCTTCCATTTATTCAGTGAGAATGTTTCGAGCTCTTTTCTGGCTGGTACCTCTGCTTCTTTTTTTCCAACACGACTCAGGCAGAATGTACAATAATTTGTAATCTCTGTGTTTCATTGGCGTAACACTTTGGATCTGCATAGAGTACATATAGGTTCGGCAAATAGAATATAAAAGTAGGACCTTGAAAATATATTGGGGCCTAAAAAAATTCTAAGAATTTGGGAGTCAATATTGACGGGGACAGAAACAAAGAATTTGGGAGTCAATTTTGAGACCCCATAAGAGGTGTTAGCTTGCCCTTTTTAGACTATGCAACTAATACTCATTAAATCATTGATTCAAGGAAATGCAATGTAGCTGCATGATCGCCAATCTAGTTCTGTTGAAATGAACTATGAATGTCGAGCACTTATCATTGTACCAAAAAATTACTCTGCACTCACTGATCTTATGCATGTTTTGTTTAAATTGTATTAAAAAAAAGCAGATATAATTGTATTCGGTTTATATATGACAAGGAAAATAAAAACCGAGTGCAAAGTGCATAGGGAAGAGACAGGTTGCTGATTTGTAGTAAATTGCTTGGTTGAGTAAGGAACTGTGGAACAGGAAATTAAATAGATAAAGTGGTTGAAGGAACCGAGGTGAACTGGAGACTACTACAATATGCGTTGTAGAGCTCTACACTTGTAAAAGGTATCACAGAAGAAATAAGACCATATAAAGTCATGAACTGAAATAATGACCTGAACCTGTAGGCGACACTTCTTGATCCGGTTGTACTAAATCCAACTAAATTCGACAGCAAGCGAGAAGTTTGAAAATGATTTAGAATAAGATTTTGAAAGAGAACATATCAAATTCAAATTTAGCCACTTTTAATTATACCCCAATAATGAAAAGGTAAGGAATGACTATCGCGTATAATCAAGATAGAGAGGTGCTTAGAATCTTCAGGAATAATAACATCTATTCTAATTTCAGAAATAGATTAAGATGTACCATAAAGTGTAAAACTATTTCATATGTGCGAGGCTTCAAATGATGTAGCAGTGACAAAAACTCTTAAAACAATTGAAGTATAAAGCATAACCTTAAGACATGTCCAATGACTAATGTCTAATGTCACTTTGAAGTATGCATAAGAACCCTGAAATGTTCCGTTAAAATCATGGACATCGTGTTCCCCTTCCTTGCGGACATCTGCATGAATGTTGGAAAAAAGAGAGGATACAATGTGAGTGAACTCTCAAGTCAAACATTTGCATTTTGGAGTGTGGACCTTCTAATCTTAATATTATTTCAGTTGGGGCCTCCCCTATGTGTTCTTTTGAAAAGGGGAAAAATGCGGGGGGGCCATATCGGCCTTTGTTGGAGCAACAAATGGAAATGTGGGAACACTTCAAAAGGGGCAGAGGTGATTTTAAAAGCAGCGGTGGACAAGACTTATTATGTTTTGTAGTCCGAGAGAGATGCGTATACTTTGAATCCATAACGGGCTTGATACATGCCTGAAGTTTAAAGATGCAGCAAGATTTTGACATGTGGTGACTGGTTAAGCTGTAATAATGTAGAAGCGTGGTGTATCTACCAGAAATCATAATCATTTCGGGATAACATGTAAGATAGGCGGAGGAAAAAACACCTAAAAGTAGCACATAACGATTAAGGCTTTGGAAACAAAAATCAGCGAAAGCCTTATTGTGAAGGGGGGGGTGCATAATTTAGGGAACACGAAAAAAGCACCACATATTAAGTGAAGCATGAAAACAAAAACAGCGATTGTGCCACTACTACATTAAGCTGTAATTACGCGGTGAGGGGCAAATAAAAAAAAAAAAAAAAAAACTTTTTAACAATAGGCCACGATATACCTACGAAGAAGATCTGAACACACAGGTTCTAAAAGCTGGACCATTGAAGCCTAAAGACATAAATAGAGGCTGAACATAAGGCCGCTAATCTTACCTAAAGAGCACCATGACGATAAAATTGTGGCATTGAGCACACTTTGGGTATTGGTATTCCTTCTTTGAAGCAACCAAGAACAAACGGCTAAATGCGGGAAGGGGTCCTATAAAAGGTAAAGCCATGTCAGCAGTGTTAAAGACTCAAAACAGGCTGTAAAAAGAGGTCATAGGGCAAATGAAGCACCTAAAAGTAATATGTCTTTGGGTGAACTACAAAGACAAGAATCAGCGGCACTTACAAGCTGTTGCAACTGTGGTACAATTTCCATTTCGGGAGAGAGTGAACCATACAAGCTGCTCTCCTGCAGCGACCTATGGCAAAAAAGACACATTTTAGTTGTACCAACAAATGATATGAGGGGAATACCAATAAGAAAAGGTTAAGAAATGCCATTTTTTAGAACATACTTACAAAGTTTGCAACTGATTTGACCTTCAATTTCTGGTGGTATGGGCCCAACTAATTTATGATATGCAAGAATCACGAATAAAGGAGTAAGTCGAGATATTTATACTACAATTGATAGAAGATACTAAAATTTCATTTTCTTCCCTTCATTCCAAAATGTAGGCCGTTTTGGCTTTTCTAGATACGTGGATTTTTTGCTACGCACCTAGATATATTGTCTAGATGCATAGTAAAGCCATGTACCCAAAAAAAAAAAAGCCAGTGACCTAAATAATGGAGAGTATTAGAGAAATTCGATTCAACTAAAAGAGCGCAGCAAGGGGTATTATGACCAATAGCCTGCCTTTTCTTAGCAACAAATGTACACCATTCCAGTCCACTCTCTTTATTAGGCGCATTGGGAAAAAAAACTAAGGCAGAGATGAACTTGGAAAGCGAGAAAACAATTACCTTTGTTATATCTTTTGGATCATTGTTGCATGTAAGAACAGAAGTGCACATAATAGTACTCAAAAGTCAAATAAAATGGAGAACCAATATTGGTGCATGAGACAAGCAAAGTGTTTAAAGTGTAATCTTTGGGAATAGGGCATGTAACCGAGAACCAACAATACATAATTTGACTTGAAGCAATGATCACAAGCCTAGAATCATAATAATGCGCTATTAACATCACGGGCAATGATCATAAGCAAGTATAAGTGCAAAACCAAAGGGAATGATCGGATAAGGCAAAGGGAGAAACCATCGAGGAGGAAATAACATCGAACTGTACATTAACGGTGCACCATTTCCTCGAGAGTAATGGAGCGGGATCAGCTGGACCGTTTGTACTATGACTATTGCCTCAGATGGCACAAAGAAGCAGAAAGGCGAAGCACATAAAATAGAATAGGTACAAAAAAGACACAAAAATCAAAGTAACAAATTGACCACTGCCTCAGCTATCATGGAGGGAGCGGGAAGGAAGAGCTGCGAGAAAATAGAATCAATGGCTTAGTTGGGAAGACAGGAAAAAATAAAATCAACCTTGCTCACGATCACCGCCTCATTTATGAACACAATAGATAGCTCATGACCACTGCCTCAGTTATGCATGTAGAGAAAGAACGAGGTGTCAATTGTGGAATGGTGGCCCGATCCTTTGCATGAATTATTAGACATTTATATTGTGTATTCATCAGCACCACCCTATGCCCTCAAATTAATCTAGCAGCAAGAGAAGAGTGTACTCATCATTGGACATGACCAAATTCATGACCACGCGGTGCATAAAGAAAAACCAAAACCACTGACATGGTGATGTGCTCCGATATACGTCACAAAATCATGAAGCGGTGTACTAAGAAATCATGCAAATATCATTGACACGGTCATGTCCTCGGTTATATACCACAACACCTCGATAGTCCCATGATCCCACGAGAACCGAGGCAGTTGGCGATACACAATGGAAACTAAATTGCGGTAACCATGCGGAGACTGAAACAATTTTGGTGCACCGTGGACACGGCCGGGGTGGCCAAACCCTCCGGATGCGAGTTAAAGAAGAGAAAAGGTGGAGATCAATAGATCTAGGGGCGAATCGCCAGTGTCGTAAAGCCATGGCACCACACATGGCGAGAATCGCTGCATAGAGTAAGAAGGGAGAGAGAAAGATAGCAAACCAGAGAGGGGACGGACGAGCAAGAGGCGAGCAGCGCCAACGGGGCGTGCAGGCCAGCGACAGCGTGTACCTAGGGGTTTGACCAACCCCTGGAAGATTGCATGCGCCACTGGCTCGTGGGTTTCACGCGAGGAGGCCATGACGGAGGATGGAGGGAGGGAGGGGGTCGCCGGGCCTCCTGGCGCCGGCGTGGCTGCCCGCGGTCGGTGCCGCCCGCCGGACGCCCCGACCGCCGCCTCGGGAAGGGGTGGTGGAGGGAGGGGAGGGAGATCAGGAGGGAGGAGGAGGAGGGGAGGAGGAGGGGCCGCCGCCCGGGGGAGGAGGGAGAGGGGCGGAGGCGGGGGCGGGGCTGGGCGACGGGAGCAGCGGCGGCCGCACCGGGAGAGGAGGGAGAGGAAGAGAGGAACTCGTTTTTCTTTTTTTTTTTTTGCGGAGAGGAGGGGGGGGCTATATATATTTGACTTTACAGTAGCGATGTAAGCAGATCCGGGCGTCGAAAGCGAAGATCAGAGCGGACAAAAAAAATTTTGCTAACGTGGACAGCCCAGGGGCCGAGAACCCTAGCCCCATTGTAGAGAGTAAAATATGAAACTTTTACATATGGTAGCGTTGGTTAGCATGATGTAGACAGTTGTGCCCCCTAAACAACTTTTGTTTAATTGTTCATTTAGAGTCGTTTAAGCAAGATTATATTGCAATATTGTGTTAGTCACTTTTCCTAAACGTCAGGTGCCCCGAAAATCTTAGTTGCTTCAAGCGACGTGCTGGCCGTGGGACAGCCACATTGTATTCGATCTTCACTTGTGACTTATTTATAGTTCGCTAATTGTCTTTGTGTCAACATATATATTGTTAGGACACAGGTTTATAAGCCGCGAAGGCTGAGCTTTACCTTAACTAAAAAAAATACTGATGCCATGAATTGTGAACTGGTGATTTGATTTACAGGAAACTAAAAAACTATTTGTTGAGTGCTACACAAGAATGATTAGATTTTTTTTTTTTTTTCAGGCATCGCATAATATTTATGGTGCCAACCGTCTTGCGCACCACTTTCACTCACGTATTAAGAGCATCTCCAACAATACCCCTAAATCACACCCCTTACTTCTCCTTTTAGGGTGCTACCTATTTCCATGCCCCTCATATTTTGTGTTTTTACTCAACAATGCCCCTAAAAACACACCTAAATTCGTTTTTATCAGTCAATGATGTGTGGGTCCGTTTGTCATCCTCTCTCTCATCTTCTTCCATAAAATCGATGCGCCCGTGAGGTAGCACGGGGCGCGCCGATCGGGCGGATCCGGCCCGAGGGGCGAGGAGCGAGCCCGGGGGCGCCTCCGAGGCCGGGGTCTTGCCCGAGGGTGAGCCGAGGGCGGCGGGAGGGAACGCGCCGCCCCAGGCGGCGGCGCCCGTCGGGCTAGAACTAGGCTAGCGCCGGGGAGCATGGGCGCCCAGCGCCGGGAGCGAACACGCCCAGCGCTGGGGCGCCGCCGCTGGGTAGCGGCGACGTCGGGCTAGGGCTAGGCTGCGCCCAGGGGAGCGCGGCAGCTCGCGAGGGGCTTGGAGCCGGGGGAAGGCTGCGGCCGTCTTGTTGATCGCGGGTGGGAGGCAGCCCGCGGTCGCGCGTGGAGTGGAGAGAAAGAGTAGGGGGTGGAGTAGAGGAGCCAAACGGGAATAGGGAGTTGAGGAAAAACTAGAGCCCAACAAACTTGGGGTGTAGTATGGTGTCTGTTGGACCCGGCGTTTGCCCACCCTCCAAATGCGAAGTAGAGGGTCAAAGTAGGGGGGCATTGTTAGAAATGCTCTAATAAGCGCTAACTGTGTCCACACCTCACTCATCATGTCCTTGTCAGCTTTGAAAACCAAAGGTTTCTGCAGGCTACAAAGAGGTGGACTTGGGGCAAAAGAGAACCAGTTGTTTGAAGTCACGCAGAGAGAGTGAACTCAAGCTCTTGGTCTGAAACAAAAGCGGCCCTGTTCGTTTCGTTGAAATTTTGGCTTATGCTGATGCTAAAATATTACTCCTGGAAAAATATCGTTCCTTCACTGAAAAGTACTGCTCTAGTAGTGCTGCAGAACAGGGCGATGATCCCCTGTTTTCAATTTGAATTTCAGTTCGGACAAGAGGAATCGACGTAGGCCAGTGGCGGAGCCAGGATAAAAATTTAGCGGGCCGAACTAATTACTATTGATTTGTAACAAGCGCATACATGCTAATAAACATATATATATATATATATATGTATATATATAGTTCACTAGAGACACAATTTGGAAGTCATAATTATTTAAAAATGCCAAACAGTGGTATGTGGACAATTTAATGAACATACCGTGCAAGCACTAAGTGCCCGAGGTGGAGGTGGCCTAGGAAGATTCATGCTTATGTTTTGAGGGCTTGAGCGCTTCATGATTTTATCATTATCAAGTCTTTTTAATTATCTCCTTCTCGATGTAGCATATCATTAAATGGTTGAGCCAATTATTGTCCATCTTATTGCGATGCTCGGTCTTGATAATTTTCATAACCCGAAAAGCCTCTTTCCACATGATGTTGTTGCCACTTGGACTGTTCTTGCCGAGCGGGGCTAAAAATAATTCTTGATGCTTACAGGCCTGACAAGTATTAGACAAAGCCGCACGTAGATCAATTAATAATTGTGCAAACATAGATTAATTAATGGATCACTCATTATTTGAACAATTTTCTCAATTTCTCACCTTTAATTTTTTTTCCCAACTCCACTTGCATCTGTAATAGACCGCCGTCGACGGTTTACAGCATGGTCTTGGGGAGGAGGATTCGGCGAAGATCGATCGGGCGGCTGCGGTTCAGTTTCCACCTCATCGGGCCTCGGCGACGATCTTGTTGATTACCCTGATCTCCATCTGTCGCCATACTCAATTCTGGCCGGCGGCGACGAGCTGACGAAGTCACGAAGGGTGGGAGGGAGGCGGCGCCCAATTGCTGGAAGGAACGAACGCACACGCACTGGTCAGGTCGATTGGTCTTCTGCAGTTCTGCTGTGTCGTTCCATCTCTATCGTACTAGTCCACTGGGCCGGCCCACTGGGACATCCATCGTAGTATCCTACTAGTCCTGGCCTCGTACGTCCTCTGTTGCCTGCTAGTTGACTCGTACGTGTATACTTCTTGCTCTGCCATCGTTTGCTCAAAAAAAAAAAAATTGCTGTGCCGTCCGCACCTCTGGCGGCCGCCATGGCTTGCCAGAGTGGTGGCTCCGCCACTGACGTAGGCTGTGTTTAGTTCCCTGAAATTTGGCACTGTAGCGGCTTTGTTTGTTTATGGTAATTGTTGTCCCTGCCATAACTTAGCCCAGAAACACAAAAGATTAAGATGCCATGAAGTAAATCCAAACTATGTAATTAGTTATTTCGTTTATCCGTATTTGATCTTAAATACGTGAGGTAAAAAGATTTGGCGTGACATAGTTTGGAATTTCAAAGTTTGGAACTAAACACAGCCGTAAATGAAAACGCGAAATGCTGTAAAGCCTTTTCCGTTGTCAAACTGATTGTGATCGGTGCTGGCGTGCGGGGCGCGAGCAACTCGAGCAACCGCGTCCGTGCCCGGCCATCCCAGTCGTCGCCGGCAGCAGTATAAATTAGTACGAGCAGCGAATTCGGACCGTGACCACGAAATTGACGGAATGGCAATGAAGGTATTTTCAGTGTCAGCAAAAAGGAATTTTCTGAAACCAAATGTCGCTTATGGTGAACAGAGACCAATGTTGCTTATGGCGAATCAAAGGAGTACTTTTTCTTCTTTTTTTTAGCAATAGTGAGTCGGGTAGTATGCGTACATTATTTATTTATTTGCTTGGTTGCTTGCTTGCTGTGGACCAGGAGTATGCGATCCAGGGATTGAATTGAATTTAATAAAGCCAGTAGCGCCGTCACTGGGTGTGTTTAGATCACCAAAATTTGGTGCAAAATTCCTGTAGCATGTCACATGTCTATTAATTTGTAGCGTTCCGTTTATTAGTAGTAAATATTATCCTACCATGGCGTAATTAGGCTCAAAGAATCGTCTGCTTAGCGTACATATAAAAACTGTGCAATTAGTTTATTTTTTTTACCTACATTTAGTAATTACGTCGATACATGTGAGCATTGTGATGTGATGGGAATCTTCTTTTGCGTAGTGAAATTTGGTCAAAATTTGGGGCTCTAAACAGGGCCACTATCCAGTGGTTGTTAAATTTGTTGTCATTACCAAGAAATCTACTACTGCTTTGTTTAGTTACATTGGAAAGTTAGAAATTTTTGCAACTTCTCGACACTGTAGCATTTTCGTTTGTTTGTGGTAAATGTTGTCCAATCATGGATTAACTAGGCTCCAAAAGATTAGATCTCTCGTGATTTACAACAAAACTGTGTAATTAGTTATTTTTTTACCTACATTTTACTGCTCCATTTGTGTGTCCAAAAATTAATGTGATGGAGAGAGTGTAAAATCTGGAGAACTAAACAAGGCATCCCGCTGGCTTTTGAATGGTATGCCCGGTTGACGTTCGTCCTTGTCGCCCACCCACCGTCACTTCACTCTTCCCAACCCTTCACTGTTTTCACGTCGATGCCGACGCCATTGGTGCTCGTGGTGGGTGGGTGGATATTCCTCCTACTCTACTGCCCTGCTCCCTCCGTTCAACATATAAATTAAAGGTAGTAAGAGCGAAAGTTACGAGTTTACACATTCGTGTGATCGGACGGATCTCTCCCCTGTTGTTCTGACTTCTGAGTTCTTATAAATATAGGTCGTCGCTCCCTACCAAGACCACTACCACACCGGTCACCAGCAGCGCGCCGTCGCCAAAAAGCCCAAATGCCTCTCGCAGAGTCGCAGTCTCGTCTGTAGAGCACAATGGCATCGGTGGCGGCACGCCGATCCTTTGCTCTAGTCTTGCTCGGCATCGCCGTTTCAGTTACCGGTAACCACAGCTGATCTTAATATTATCGATGCATTTCATGTCCTCTGTTTATTAGTTGACGTGCAGACTGCAGAGCGTGCTTGTTTTTTATCAGGTGTTGATTCCAAGTCTTTCAACATCACCAACAGCTGCGTGTACACGGTCTGGCCGGGGATCTCTTCTGGGGCCGGCTCGGCGGCGGACACCACGGGCTTTGGAGCTCGCGCCGGGCCAGTGGGAGATCGTGCCGGTGCCGTCGGGGGTGGTCGGGCCGCGTCTGGGGCCGTACCCTCTGCCAGAACCACTACTGACAGCATTGGCAACTTCACCTGCGTCACCGGTGACTGCGGCTCCGGCAAGCAGGACTGCGCGGTGGCAACGCCGCGCCGCCGGTGACGCTCGCGCAGTTCACCATGGGCGGTAGCGGGGACATGGACTTGTACGACGTGAGCCTCGTCGACGGGTTCAACCTGCCTATGATGGTGGCGCCGCAGGGGCTGCGCGCCGTCGCTGGGGGCAGCTGCGTGCCGACCGGGTGTGTGGTGGACCTGAACGGCGCGTGCCCCGGCCGAGCTGCGCGTCATGTCGTCGGCGGCCGCCGGCCCCGTGGCGTGCAAGCGCGTGCCAGGCGTTCCGGTCGGCGAATACTGCTGCACGGGCGCGTACGGGAACCCGGGCACCTGCAAGCCGTCGGCGTACTCGAAGTTGTTCAAGCAAAGCGTGCCCGCGCGCGCGTGCAGCGCGTACGACGGCGGCGCTACCTCCCACCTTCACCTGCGCCGGCGGTGACACCTGCATCTACGCCATCACCTTCTGCCCGAGCACGACCAGGTATAAAACTATATACGCTGACTGATTTCAAACAAAAGTCTACCTGATACGTAAGAGCAACTCGACCCGCCTCTGATTTGAGCCCTACAATAAATTGGAGGGTTTGGAGAAAATCAACTCAATGGAGCTTTATAATGGGACCTCAAATTTTATAAAACCTCAAATTTTAGCTTTTACCCCCTGGATACGGATGGCCCCTACTCCCCATGGGTCCCACTTTTTTTTTTTCCTCTTCGTCGTCCACGACTCGCAAGCACCGCCCGCGCGCCGCCCAGCGGCGCCCCTGGCCGGATCTCCGGCGAGCAGCTCTCCTAAGCCAGCGAGCGTGAGCAGCGGGAACGTCGTCGTCACGCATGCTTGCCCCTCCTTGGCCTTGAGCAGCGTGGCGTCACGCATCTCAGAAGTCGGCGCAAGGGCCGTCGTGCCAGCAGCTTCACGCGGCGGCGGCGTCCTCCATCTCCCTCCTTTGTGAGCCAGGCGCCGGCGCGCGCCGTGCTTCGCTCTGAGCGAGACCCGCACTCGAGCTCGCTTCCCTCGCATCTCGGGCGCACCACGCCCCGAGCTCCGCCGTCGCTTCCCGCCCGTCCCGCCCGCAGCGCGGCGGCGTGACGTAAGCAGCGTCGCTCGTTCCCCACGCTGGCGGCCCGCGTTTGAACATCCCTGGCCGAACGCTTGGAAGAAAGTGCGCCGCCGCGCGCGCCTGCACACCGGCCCGTCGGGAAGCAGTGCGAGATCAGTCCCAGCGCGCCGTCCATGGCCGTGAATACGCACGCCCGCCCTCTTTTACAACGCTAGCAGGCGCGCGCGCGCGGCGCCAGCCGTCTGCCTTGCGCTTTCAGGTCGAGACAGAAGTCGCGGCAGCCCGTGCGTCTCGATGTCCTCCGTGACTGCAGCAGCTGCCGCTCGGGACCGCACTGCGGCTAGCTTTGGAGTCGCGAGTGCGGCGGCGGCAGGGTGTACTCCCGCCCGCCCGCGACGGCTAGCTGCGGCCCGTGGAGGCGGCTTCAGCGAGGCAGCGGACGGCGTGACTTCCCGCCCCGGCCGCATCCTGGTGTTCACGCGTCTTTGGGAGCGCCACGGGATGCGAGCGAGGGCGAAAGCCATGCCGTTAGTAGCGGCGGCCCGGGGCGGTGAAGCTGGCAGCGGCAGTAGCACTCGGCGAGCCCAACCTCTGCGCCCGGCGCAAGCCCGACGTGACTCCCGATACGTCGGGTGTCGTGCCGCCCACGAGGCTTCACGCGGAGGGCGCCGGCGTATTTGGGCGGAGGGAGGTGGAGGGGCCGACGCCGCCCGCGGACACCACGGTGGCCCGGCGCGGGCTTGATGGCGGCCGGGGGCCGGGCCGAAGGCGAGCGCGATGGCGGACAGGCGTGCTGGGGACGATCAGGGAGTAGGGGCCTGATTGGGGTCTGTACGCACAGGTTGGCCATCATTTTTAGCCCTCTCAAAATTTATGGGTGACCTCCCCAAAATAAGAAAATAGGGGTCCCAGTTTTGAGTCCATGGGGCGGAGTTGCTCTAAAGTAAGATCATCACCTCGTTTCGGCTGCCCGGCTGGTACATACGACAGATCCATCGTCGTTTTGGCCATGCACGCGCTGTGGCTTTCTTCCCTCCTCTGGGCTCTTTGCTCAAGGCTGGGAGGACAACCGGGCTGTGCGTGTTCAGTAGTTCTTGATCGTTGTCCGTCCGCCCAGCAGGTGAAAAAAAAAAAGGGTAGTAGCTTGCATTTTCAACAGCATGCACGATAGCGAATGTTAGCTTGTTTTGCCGCGCGTAGGCGCTGCCACATCACATATTCACGTCCCGTCAACAGCATGCACGATATAGCGAATGGTTCGGAAGCTTTTAATTTTGACTGTAAAGTCCATATATTTTTCGAGACGGGGATATAGTTTAAAGTTTTTCATTAAGAAAGAAAGAAGTGGTCGATAGGCGCACACCGTAGAAATGACCACGACCGGGAGCGCGCGAGGTAATCCATGGTTACCTGTGAAGGCCGAAAACACAAACAAGCAAGAAATCTCACGGGCGGGAGGCCCCTCCACCTAACAACCATGGCCCGGCCTAAAAAGGAGGCTCGACACCAAAGGGAGCGGGGCGTGAGAAGCGCAGTGTGAACCGTGGATTCCATGTGCCCCTCCAGTCACTAAGGCCCCCCGGACAGCGGGCAAAGAGCGCCGACATGAAGATACCCCTACGAGTCACTTTGGCGGGACCCGGGTGAGGGCGTCGACATGAAGACACCCTCGAGTCCACAAGAACGAGGACCGCGGGACCGAGCGCGCGAGATGGCTGCGACAACAACCAACGGCTAGCCAAACCGGGGTGTAGAGCAACAATAAGTGCAAATAGGCCTATACGGCGACCAGTAGCGTTTGAAACAGGGCACCGACATCCATGTTAGGGGAAAGGGCCTATCAATGGGCGGCTTCACGGGAATGCTTGAGCGCCGGCGTCGCCGTCATCGACAAACATGGGTTAAGGCTTTTCGCCATGGCACCATTTCCCCAAGCAGCGGCGTGACACCTTCCCAAAGGAGGGTTGATAGCCCACTCGAAGACCGCGACCTCACCACCATGGCGCGCACCCGATGCCGCGAGAAGAGCAAGGCGGCGCCATCCGCCCACCATGGCGTCGGCGGCATACGACCGAGAAACCTTGTCTACACCACCATGGTGTGTAGAGGGCGGTACCAAACGCATCACCAGCGAGGGCGAAGGGGATGAGCCCGACCGTGCGAGGTCAGAGCGCCCCGCCGCCGCCCGAACCGCGCGGGCTGCGGGAGGGAGGTCAGTGGAGAAGGCTGAAAATGGGGGCGCACCACCGCGGCGGATCGGACCCGCGGAGGCCAGCGGATCCGGCCGGCGGCCGCCGGCCGCCTTTGAGCTCGCAGCGGGAGTGCGCACGCCGAGAGCACCACCACCCCCGGCCGCCGGCGTAGAAAGCGAGGGCAGCTGCCCTCGCCGCCGCGGGCACCGGCGGGCCTATGCGGCACGGTGGCTGTGAGGCGTGCAAAGCGGCGCCGCGGTGCTTAGGAGCACCCGGCCCGACCTAGAGCCGAAAGGCGAGAGGGGGAGGCTTCGGTCACGCCCAGCGTAGAAGGCCGGGATCCACCGCCATGAGAGAGCGGATCCGCCGCCCTGAAGCCGCCGGGAAGGCGCCGGTCGCCCACGTCGCAGGAAGGCTGGGTGGAGGGAAGGGAGGAAGCGCTACAGTGAGGGAGGAGGGTGTAGGGCGGAGCGGCAGCGGCGGCTACCCTTTTGAGCCCGCGCGCCGCCGCACCGGCGCCCGCCGCCCTTGACAAAGGCGCGGCGGAGAGCCGCGGTGGCGAGTGCTTCGGGCGGCGAGGGGAAGTCGCCCGCCCAGGTCGCCTCGTGGAGGCGGCGGGGCATAAGGTTTCTTATCCCGGTACTATTTATATCAGCGTGCGTCCACATCAATTTTTTTCAGTTTTGACACTGCAAATCAATTCCTAGTCGTTCCTCTCTTTTTCTTTTGGTTGTACTTTGCTCCTGCTTTTAGAATCCAGAAACGAGATCTAGCAGCTTTCTCCTATAATGTTAGCACTGTTATTACCATTAGATCGAGTTAGAATAAAAAAATTGAGCTGAAAAGGGGAGAAAACAATGTCCAGAACTTTTTTTGGGACAATAATAATATATTCAGAGGGTTGGTAAAATTGCCCAATCTTTCAATTTTGAATCCTCCACTTTTTTAGACTTTTATTTAAAAACGAAATAAATATTTGCCAAAAGATTGCTACACATGTACTACTATGCAGATTTATTTTGTCAAGTTTTTGTTGTCGAAATCGTTTTTTGGTATCTGTACAGGGTGCTTTTAAATGCATACGGCCTTTTGTGCTGACTGGCCAACTGTCTCTGGCCAATACTTTTTTTTTCTCGAATATTGCTTCAAAAAAGTTTGCAGGATCTTTTGTTTTAAGACGAAAATAGTGAAGGTTTGCTTGACGCCCACGAATGGCGAAACGGGGGTAAAGTTTATGCAATCATTTTCTATCCTCATAACGCAGGAAGCACTCTAGCCGATATTGGAGTGCCGGAATTCGATCTTTTTAATTAACGTGTTAAACTGGTTTGATGGCGTGTGGTTGTCGTTTGCGCTATCTCATCAGATGTTAAGCTGGTTGATGCACCCAGCTACGGTATGCAGGAAGGTCATGCGGGTAGCCTTTTTATCTCTTTGCTTCTGATTTTTATCTAGTTCTTGCTTGTAAAGCAATCCCCAAAACTTTTCAAGTAATGGGAAATGTGTTACCTCTTAGGGTCAGTGATTGCGACTGATAAAATAGCTAGTCTTTTATATTTTGCGATTTATTTTTGTTTCTGTGGCTGCATTCGAAAGCGCCGGGCCTCACCCGGCCCAAACTCGCAGCCACCGGTGACGGGAACAACGACGGCGGCACCACGCCGCCACACCGGCGGGCGGCAGCCAGTCGGCGCTGCTGCAGCGGCACCCGCATCACGTTCCCTATTTTGTCGTCCTTATCGTCGCCGTCCTGGGTGTCACAGCCGCCGCGTTGGGTTTTTGCTGGCAAAAAAATGCTTGGGCTCACTTACGAGCTTTGCTGCAACAACCAAGCTGCTGGCTAATACTCCATCGAGATTACCTCGTCGTACAGAAGATGCAAAATAACATATACAGTCGGCGGCTCTCAGTGTGTCGAATTTGAACAGACCAAATATATATTGCTTACCCCAGGTGAAGTGCCGAGTCGTCGATGCATACTTTGCGTACGCTGGCTTGCTTTTGGTAGCGCGTCGTGCTGTCCGGCGGGTTGTTTAATTTGATACCAAAAATCTACAACTTATATCATCAATCACGTTTTGCTGCTATTTCGATCTACCTATATCTGTATACGTTTGCATGCGCTCTATGATTTTCTCACCCCGACCGCGGCCACGTAAGGTATAGTTATATAAACAATAATATAATAACGCACAGATTTATTCGTGAACGATTGTGCTACAGCACTATCTTCACACGCACGACTTATAGCCCCATCGTGACATCCGCTCGGTCTTGACGACGCATGCTGCGACTCTTGGGAGGAAGGGCTTCTCGCGAGAACGGGGGACGCGTTGCCACGAAGGGGAGGGACAACGGGAAGCGACTTGCGACGCCGTGCATATAGGTTGGATACTCGCTCGTTTTGAAGATCATCAACTCCCATCTGAGAGAAATATTGCTCTGCTGGAATGAACCCATCCCCACTGTCCTTTCAGCCAAAACACCTTCGTTCCCAAATGGGTCCAACCTATTCAACCCTCCCTCAACCCCCTTCAATCCTCAAAACCAATTACTACCTTACGGTGCGTAGTGCAAAAAAGAAAGAGTTTCTCACACTCTCGTCTCAGCAATAAAATAAAGCAGAAGTTATGTTTTTTCTTCCCACTAAATCTACAATAGAAACAATATAGGAAACAGCAAATATAACTGCAAAGGTTCAGCTTGGAGGAAAGGAAAACTGGCACTATGGATTCCCAAAGGAATGACGGCATGCCTTGCAGCACAGAAAGCAGCCTCCAGTTCATCTCACAGTCACAGAAAGCTGAGTCTGAAAGACGTCATCGTTGCTAAATCAGAAATAAGAAGCCGGGTATTGCCGGTCTGTCTGAAGTGATACACCGGAGGGTCGAGCACCTGATGAGCTCATATTTGACGATTTTTCATCATTGGCGCGCTTAACGGCGACGTGACAAAAGGTAGCGTTCATATTTACAACCAACATGTGTACAGGGCCGTAGCTCAAAAGACAGCTTATCCCTAGCCATGTCAAAGATTTGACACACCATTTCTCGCAATTGGTTTATCTTTTTCTTGAACCTTAACGAATCCTGTCAAAGTTGACTGCTTTGTTGCTTTGCATGCCTCGAAACTTGATCACCGTTTGATAACTCGTTTCTGAACACCGATTGCATTCTTCTTGCTTTTCATAGAATCAGCAACATAGCGCGATGAGAGGTAACGCTTCTTCAGCTAGAGTACCCCCGCCTGGGGGGAGATGCTAGGTGCAAACTTCTCACGTCCACCCCGATCATGTGTTTGCATGTTGAGTTTCTCCCAGAAGAGTTTCCCGAGAACACAACCGCTCATAATATGCTCAGGCGTCTCCTCCCTCCGCATTGCAAATCACAGGTGGTGTTTGGAACCACATAATTTTGTGCAGCAGTACCCTGCATTGGATCCTCCTTTTGTACCAGTAACCACATGGAACTTTTTGCACTGTTGGCGGTGTGGAGTTCCTCCAGACAAACACTGCTCTGTCATCCTTCTGGTGCCCTCGAGCTTTGATCCAGGCAATAAACAGCCCCACTGTCGAGTCCATTCCTGCAATTGAAAAGGACGGCACTCGTCTATCGGGCTCGTGATGTAGATTTGTGTCTTGGATCATGGTTTTCAGCCTGCTGTAGCTCTTGCTGTGCCCGTCTTGACAGTCTCACCACCATGGAAGCACACTTAATGATCTGAAGCATCTCGTAGACCGTTGCCTCTTTCAAGTTGCAATGACTGAAAAGTGCAGGGAAGGGTTTCTGCTAGGGCGTCCTCCTAACCAGACGTCCGTCAAAGGAGGCAGGATGTCCGTCATACCCAAGCTCAACTGAGGCGATCGCTTGGTAGAGTGGCGGCAGCGATCGGAGAACCTCCCAATGGTGACCATGGACGTCTCCCCGGAGTGCAGCAAGCGAGGCACGTCCGTCCGCACCCCAGATGGCCCACGCTGATGGCTGATTGGAGTGTAACCTGTGGATCAGCTTCAGTAGCATGCAAATATTGTGAGCGCCAGGTCCTTGAGTGCCTACACCTTTGGCGCACAGACGGAGACCAAGCGAGCCAGACAGCTGGCCGGTGATGACTTGCCCGTGCTGTCCCCAGACCAAAGGAAAGGGCCTCCCTCTTCTTCTATGCCGGGTCATTTCAACCATGCCTCGTAAACATCTTAGGCTATCAAACTGCCTGAGATTCCAGTATGCGGTCATCTCATTTAAAAGTTTACCTCAATCTTTGTTGCGATAAAAAAGCACACAAATCTTGTACGTATTCATTAAACCAGCAATCAGCATTGGTACAACATGAAAAATAAAATCTGTTACAACGACCAAAATTAAATCCTTTACCAGTGCCTGACAGCTCAGAACAAAGGCGGCAGACATAAATTAGAGCTTCCCTTATTGAACAAGAACCTCTTGATGCACATAACAACATTAGCTGAGGGAAAGCAATGTCATGCTCTGCGACCAGTTTCAGAATATCCAGGGATTATCAAGAACCTCAAGTAGGGTGTAGGAAAATTGCATCATGATGACACGCAGGCCAGCTACAAGAACTCTTTGTTTACCAGGTTGGACTCTTTTAACGTCGTCAGATATCACTTGATTCACTTCGGTGATAGTACAGACCATATACATAGGAAGACTAGCTGCAGCTAGTACTCTAAGCATGTCCCCACCAGGGATGTTTGCTCGTCGTAGTCTCATCAAAACCCGGAAACATGCTGGGATTGTTAGCACTGACACCCGGCAAAATAATACAAATGAAGGCCAATAGTTCCACCACCAAGGTGGGTAAAAGATAAATGTTGTCTCGGCCATTTTGAGGGTCAATACTAGCCGCACAACACTCTCGTAGGCATAAACAAAATTGCTGTTAAGACCAGTACAGAAGAAGTGTGAGGTAATTGTGGCGATCTCTTCTGGGTGTAGTGCTAGGCAGCATGCATAAGTGCAGGCATGCGCCGCCCAATGAACAGATAAAAATGATGACATGCTATTTGCCTTTGAAGCGTAATTCGGAATGGAGACACTCCCCAAAAAGTGGCGAGGCCACATCCTCTCTCACCATCTGTAATGTAGTCGCCTGGTGGGTGAAAGCAGCAGCGAATGAACCCGGCTGCAATAAGAACAGAGACATAAAATGCTCTGGGACATATAGAGATGTCTGCTGGATTCATATCTTCTTCAAGCAATGATTATATCTCAGATTTCTATTTTCTAGCCAAGTTGAATGGACTGGAATAAGCTTCACAAGGAGTAATAAAGGAAAAGCGGACATAAGCATCAAAGAACATAAAAGGGAAAGGAAATAATATTATGAGGCTAAAAGAAAAGAAAAAAAAAAGAAAAAGAAAATATGAAAGTGCATGATGTAGGGTTGTACCGTTAAAGAATGAATATTTAGGTGAATACATGCGGGCAACGTAAATTGGGGACACACCTTGCCCATCAACCACCACAGCAAGGCTTGCCTCCTCGACATGAGCTACAAGACAGATGCATGGCCATTTCCTAACACCGGCCTCATGATGGTGGCTATTAAGCCCACGAGGAGTTCCATGCCCTCAGTACATACTCAGCATCCGCTGTGTGGAAGCAAGGATTGGATAAGGTAATCCACCACATCCACATGCCAGCACTTTCGCGGATCAGAGGTGTGTGTCGGAGCAGTGTTCACTTGCCTTGATGAAGCGTCACGTCCTGATCATAGATCATCTCGACAAGCTTCAGGTACCCATTGCGAGACTCTGCGATATGGGCGCAGCGCTGCCTCGCTGGCGGGCGCCTTCTAGGCATGCACAGCGGCTCTCCTCAGCTATTTTTGTCGTGGAAGTTTTTTGTGCTAAGAGTGCTGTGTCGCCATTGGAGACAGCTTTGAGCAATTGAGGGGTTCATTGTGTGTGGCTTACATTGCATCGATGCTATGTATTTGTTTAGCGGCCGTCCTAAACTGGGCAGTAAGAGCACAGCCAAGTACATGTACACAGCGAAGGATAGGTCCAGTGGTTTTATATTTTAATTTATTTATACAAAGGGAGGGGCCATCTTCCTAGCAACTTCCGTAGTATATACTAGGAGCAAAGCATTTAATAACCACCTGCACCAGATTTATCGGTCAGGGACCGGATAATAAAGATTATGCTAAAATTGCCTTGTATTTTATTCAGTTGTAGGCTGGGGTTGATTCAGTCAAACTAGCTGTACTCTTTTGATAATCTTTCCTTGTCACAATGTGTAACACTTCTACTATATTTCAGGCACTTAATTTGTTTTGATGTTGTTCAGGCAATAGGTAATTTTGTCACTGTTGGACTAAAGGTATAAATTGTCCCGCTGTGAGTTGTCCTTTTAATTGTACTAGTTGGTTGTATCAGATTGTTGCCGCGGGTACAAATATATAGGAACTCCCTTTTTAAGTGGTGGTACATTGGTTTTGTTTTCTCTAGGAATTGGGGCTGTACCAGCAGCCCAAGGCCCGAAAATCTACCGGGGTTGAGTGTGTGCTTTGGCACTAACTCTGAATGAGCGTACAAATTTACTTAATTTCCTACAGGATATACAGAAAATTGAAGAAACACATGCAAGAAACAATTATCCCAATGCACAATGTCTATAGCTTGTGTCTAGAGTTTTCGGTGACCAAGTGCCTTTTTTGTGAGGCCATATTGCTATTTTTTGTTATGATAAAGAGAAGGGGGTCCTAGTCTATCAAATGATGGTTGCCTAATCCTAGAAGACTATACACCGCTAAACAATCAATGGATTTGTGGCCATTTATATCCAATGACCAATAGATGCAAAATGCAAATAGCATGTCGCTCTTTTATGTTGTCCCTTTCATTGAATAGTCCACAAGGACATAGGTGATGCAACTTGAGAGAAAATCTAAAAATTCAATGCGAGGGTGTGTTGAGCAAAAAGAGGAAAAAAAAAGGACAAACGCAATAAAGTTTTTTTTTTATAAGGTTACATTTCATTTAGTTAACAACATAACAGAGACGCTGGGAAAAAGTTTCCCCAAGAACAGTTCTGAAGTTTCGTATCACCTGAGTCACCCTGACAGCTACCAACATGAGACTGGTACAACTTAACAAAATTACAATGGTGGGAACAGATTTCATTTAGCTAATCTATACGCCTTCTTGTTTGATTGTCTCGCAACCTTTTGCAAAATTCAGTTAATCTATACGCCTTCTTGTTTGATTGTCTCGCAACCTTTGCAAAATTCAGTTAATCTATACGCCTTCTTGTTTAATTGTCCTCGCACCTTTGCAAAATTCAGTTAATACAGTTAAACAAAGCCGCAAGGAGTGCGTCATAAGCAGATCTAGTACATTCTATGCAAACGAAGGGGCGAAGGAGGGATGGGCAAAGAGAACATGTACCTTGCGTTGGGGGTCCTACGCGGTTGGGTCGACGGAAGCAGAGCGCCGGTGGTCCCTGTCCTTGTCGCTTCTCGCCGGTGTGAAGGGTCGCGGTAAGGGGAGCTAACCGCGCCACCGCCGCCGCTACCCATCTCGGGAACAAAGGGAGCCGGGGTCAGCTTCGACGGAGCAATAAGCATGGGGTACATACCATGGCCCCGGGGTCGTCGTCAGCGCCGCCGGCACCGACGCCATTGCCGTCTGATTTAGAAATTCAGAATGCTAGCGATCCTTCTAACCACAGCGGCACGATGGCACGGGTGGATAGAATGGGCCAATAAGTTTCATGGGCTGGGCTGAACTTCCCTTGGTGGCCAGGTGTTCAAAGGAAGGAAACTGTGAGTTAAATACAGCCCGAGCCCACAGCAATATTCTCCTAATATATCTGTACTTCAAAAAAAACTGTGTTTCAATTAAAGAACGCACAACTGGAAATGATTCCTCAGCAGTTGTCAATGTCAAACGGAAACGCCAAGAACATACTGCAGTACAATAGTTGTATGTACTGAAATGGAGTTATCAAGTAAATAAAAAATGCATGAAAAAAGCCAAAATTCAGTTTAAAATTAAGTCCAATGTTTTTTTTTTTAAGAATTACACGATGTCACAGCCTTGACACTCACAACAGCGCCGCGCACACTCACCCCTATGAACACTGCGTCACATAAACCCTACCCAGATGAGCACCTCCGAAGCGGGCGGCCGGTAGATGCGGAGATTCTCGAGAGATACGTAGAAGCGCCGTGCGTCGATGGGACGCGTAAACACCTGGTATAATCACAACTCCGTAAATCTGAGAGAAAATACCAAGAAAAGATCACGAGCACGGGATTGCGTGACGCGATGAGTAAAGCGTCCCACTGACGGTCAACCAATTCGGAAGAAACGCAGCTAGCTCTTTGCGTCCAACGACAAACTCCTGTTATTTGCAACCTAACTGCATGAGTGAATTTACGTTTATAGTATCACACACATAATCATACCAACGTACACCCAAAAAAAACATCATAATCGCGCAACCATGGACGAGGATTTTTCGATCATTATGCTTTGCGTTAATCCAAAGAATAATATACCGAAATTAAAGCCGGCCGGTGAACGGCACCAGACCAGACCAGGTGCATGCAGGGGCTTGTGCGCGTGCATTCGTGCGTGACAAACGTGTCAGCATCGCAGGATACTATAGACCATTTTTACTAACTAGTAAAATGAACAACATGGAGTTTGTTAGACCAAGCAACAAATCAAGAGTTTGTTGTGCTGTCAACAAGCAGCGATTCGCTGAACATACATACACACACGCGGCCATCCATGCTAGCTGTGTATTTTAGTGTTTCAGCGTGGCATTTGCATTCCACGCGCTCGTCGGCTCCATGGTGTGCCTGAAGATCTTTTTCCAGGTGTGGCGAAGAAGAAATTCGCACAAACTCTATCCAACACTTTGGTCGTATCTGAAAAAAACGTATGATGTGTACTCGAGCCATGTCATTGTCACGGAGGATAAACGACGGAAATCGGGTGTTAAAAGGTCGTTGTTGGGAAGTTACTATTTTCAAGCACACACACGTACTGATGAAGACGGCGATACCGAGCTATGGTGTGCTTGTACACGCACATTGGTGGATGCAGGACGGGGTTCAAACATGGTCGCCGTTGTCATCTGGTTTGTAGAAAAAATGTCACAACACATCCTAGGCCCATAGGCCGCTCACGTAAACAAGCCCGGCCCTGTCGAACTAAAGACCTGGAGCGAAGATACAACCAATTGCCCTTTGTACAACTCTAATAATATAACTCTAATAATATAGTGATGATTCTATTGTATAAAAAATCTTTACAAAACAAGTTATACATCTTGTATAGTTGTGCACGTACGCAGGATACTGGATACGATGGTTGTTGGCCTTCTGCCTGTTGAGGCTGCCGATGTATACATTATACATATACGGCTATACCTGCATGGATATTTGGGGTTGGGCCCCCTGGCCTCAAGGGGCGGATTCGACGCACACCTCTACCCCGCACTGCCCCAGGGCCGGGCCGCACGTAAGCCCAAAGGGGTTTGCTCCGTTGTTATCGGTTCGTTATTAAGTAATAGATATTTTGCGGGTGGCTTGTAGTCAATGGTAGGGACGGTTGGGTGGGGACATTGCACGTGAGGGTTGAGTGCGGTCTTCGCCTTATTTTCCTGAGGATTTTCCCCGAGGGAGTTTACGGCGTTATGCGTTAAAATTGAGTAGCGGCGTTCACGTCGGCGGCGAGAGCGCCTATGGTGACCGAGAATCTCGAGATCTAGCGGTTGCCCGGTCGCCCGGAGGTGCTTCGCATAGGTGTAGGGTTTTTAGCGTGCGTGTGTTCGTAGGGATGAGTGTCGCGTGCGTATTGTGAGCGTCTGCGTTATCTTGTGTAATTCTCAAAAAAGTAATAGATATTTAGGGAATAAAAATAGAAATAAAAATATGAAAGTAAAAGTCAAAAGGAATTTTTAAGATGCAAGTCTTTCTTGACTATAAATCACAGAGACTTATGTGTCCGGTTGGAATCAATCAGGAAAAATAAAAAGATAATACCCAACAGCTTCTGTCATCATGCGCTCTCTCTCCCTAACCCTAGTGCACGTAATGCGCTGCCCCCACCCACCCAGCGCTTACGCCCCTACTGCCGCTTTTGGCGCTAAATGCCGCCGCCCCTCCTCAAGTGTCTGTGACACTCACATGATGAGTTTTCCATTATTTTCATACCTCACAGGATGGGGACAACAAGGGCTCAAAATCATCATTAAACCAAACGTTTATTTTTCATAAAATTTAATGATGATTTAAGGCTTTTGCTACAGTGATTAGTGAAGAAACCAAGGTCATTAGGGGGCTACTTAGCCCCACCCAGACTAATTGATCGATCAAACAACAATTCTACTATAAATGAAATGTTGCATATGCACGGTCCCATGCTCTCATCATCATAACTCATGAGTAAATAAGCGGCCATTTGTTTGGTTCTAGTGACTTTTTTTTTTTACATTTGTGACTATAAAAAAATCCTAGTAAATCAAACAAAGATGAACTTTAAATTTTTGTGACTTTTTTTTTTTTTTTTTTTGTAGAAGTACCTCTTGGAGGAACTTCAAAAAGTACTAAAAATATTCTAGGAGCAAAAAATTCCTATGACTTTTGAAAACAAACAAGGTCCTAGATAAACAAGTTCATAAGAGGGAGTGCCACGTGATCAGCACAGAGGACTCACGACACTTCACAACGTATTCCTCTCTCACTGCACGATATTTAAAGCAGACTCTCCCTCGGCGACCATGCTGCTTCTACACATACTGAATCAAATTTATCCATGGATTTTTTCGAGAAACGGGGCACTTGCCCGTCTTTGCATTAAAGAAGGTGGGAATTTATCGATCCGATCCAAACAACAGTCTAACAGTATAATTGATGTTGCATATGCATGGTCCATGCTCATCATCATGACTCATGGTAAATAAATAAATAAATAAATAAATAAACAACTTCATAAGTGGTGGGGAAGGAGTGACAACTGACAACAGATGAGAGGGTGTGACCGAGGCCCATCTTGAGGGCGCAAGTCTGCCAGAGATGATAAGGTCAAAATACGCTTATCATTTACGGACGAAGGGAGTAATAAGTAACGCAATGTGGGCCTGGGAATGCTTAAACTAACAATGCTTTTGCCTTAAACTATTTGGCTATTTCAAAGCCCCGAAAAATCTAATGAAATCAGGTGGGGACACTCTCCTTCACCGTCGACTTATAAAAAAAACAGATGAGAGGGTCGTGCTGTGTGAGGGCGTCTCTTTTGGATCTAAGCTGGTCCAACTGGCTAATAGTAATAGTTAGTTGCTAATAATTACCTCGTTTGAATCTAAATGGATCAGCTAATAGTGTAGCAATTTGTTATTAGCTAATAAAATACTGACCAAACTAGTTAATAATAGCAACATGTAATTCAACTTGGCTAATAGCGATGAGCTATTAGCAGCTACTAACTATTAGCAGCAATGGATCCAAATAGTGAGGTGTAACAATCTAATTAAACTAGATAGGGTTAGAGGGTGAAGACATAGTAGAAGTTGGACATCCATGGATTTTAGAAAATGAAGCCAAGATTCAAATTTTGGTGGGAAAAATGGATGCAGTTTGTCTAACTAGAAGGGTATCACTTGAATCAGAGAATATTCATGGACATCCAACTTACTGCGATGTAGATAGGGTCCCGTTTGGATCCCAATAGTGTTAAGTATTTTACTACTAACTATTATTATCTGATCATTGATCCAACGGAAGCTCAGCTAGTACCCACCAAAACAAGTTACACATCTGGCCACATTTGAATGGGATAGAACTAAAGAATTAGAAGTTTTGCATGGTTTTGTAACGATGGGTTGCCACACAACTAACCCTAACTAGTTAGTAGTATGAATGCATGCAAGTGCACATGATGAGATTGAGGACGACCAACGAAGATGGTCGATGGATAAAAAATTCATTGGAATCAATTAACTCCGAAATTATTAGTGGTGACTAATGGCAATGCATGCACTCCATCAAGCGTAGACCAGTCGTCCTTGTTGTTGAAAAACGTACTATCAACCAAGTTACACTTTTACAGTCCTGCAATCGCTTGTTCTTCTTTGCCCTGTATCTATCTATGGTTTCACAAGGTCTAGCTAGGGCCCTAATTGTATTAAGTAAAGTGTTTGCAACCATGCATGCTGCGCTGCTGTGTGTGTGTGCAAGATTGAGTTCGATCTTAGTTAATTTATGAGATTAATGAAAAAATTACAGTAGATGCACTAGAATCCCCGACCTATATATATATATGGCCTATACAAATTTAAAAGGTGTCATTTCCCTTGGTTTTCATTCTTTTTATATTTTAAAACTTATGAATTCGTCAACTTAGTTCAAGCAAGAAATTCATCTGTGGTTTACTCATGCGACCTTAGAGACCCTGACCCTGGTTTTGTTGGATGCTTAGCATTTGATGATGAGCGGCGTCGTCGTCGTAGCCTTTATGCATATGTTAGAACTATTTTTCTAAAAAAAATGCCGTTTCACTTCTTAGAGACCCTGACCCTGGTTTTGCCACCTGGCATATATGTATGTACACACGGTCTACAAACACACCGGCTTTGTGTTTTTCAATAACAGTTACAACTTGGATAGATGGAAGCATGCATGCATAATGCTTGTGGACGAGCCATGGATGAGAATGAGACGATATTGCATGTGACAAGTACTTATGATGCATTTTTAATCATCACTTGGTATGTATTTGTCGGTAATACAAATCTGTTGGCACGTTACGCACTTCACTTGGATCCAGCGACGTCGCGCATTCCGATTCCAACATGAAACTGGGGGCTTTGCACTGAATCGCATCGGACACGGTGGCCTTGATGCAGGAGAAAAAACAAGGCACACCCAGAACCAGAGATAATCACATCCACGGTAGCCTTGATGCCTAGCCAGCGAGTGAGACGAGACCACCTTTACAGCTAAGCTAAATGAAAGCTAGGTTCATGCAAACTTTGCAAAATCTCGTGATTCATACTATACCGCGGGCTCAGATTCACGGAAATATGAAACGCTAGCTTTTCAGATAGGTTAAGTGAGGCTTTTATTTTTAATTGAAATTAATGAAAAGTGTACATAATTATTGCATATTACCATATATATGCACAGTATAAAAATGTGTTATAGTGTATGTGTATCTATCTGATGACACTAATTTTGTTGCCATAAATATTGATGTTCTTACTACAAATCCGGTTTTAACCTTAAATTGTTTTTGACTTATAGTACCTTAAAAACTGCTTTATTTGGTAACCGGAAATAGAGTTGTGACATTGGTAGGTCGACCTCCTTTGCAATTCACTTTACGAGAGTGATTTTCGCGTGGTGTTTGAAAATCATTTTCCGTGGCGGGCATTTGAAAAACCGCCCGCGGTTAAATGTCGTGATGTACCGTGCCGGTTATTTTTATTAACACGTGGCCGGTTAAAATAATCGCCATGGTAAATTGATTAAAAACAGCCACGGAAAATAAGGCCCGAAACGAAACACTTTCGGGCGGACAAAGTCCATTTTAGGCCCAATATCAAGGTCGGTATATATATCCTGATGAAACCTAAGTGACCCCTCAACACTTCTCTCATTTCTCCCTCTCTCCCCTCACCCCCTCGCACCGGCCCGCATCCCTCTCCCTCCGTGTGAAATGGCACGAATCCCTCCTCCCTCCCTCCGACGGCGGCAAAGGCGGCCGGCCGCATGCTGCGCCGGGGCCGGCCCGCGGCAGCCTTGAGCAAGCCGCCCGGCGCCGTTAAGCGGACGACACACGCAGCCGCCCGAAGCGCCTTGGCGAAGCGGCGCGCCGTTGTGAACTTGGCCGGCGGCAAGCGTAGCAGCGGCGGCGCCCGTTCCAGCGAACGGCCGTGGCGTGAGCAGTACCGCAGAGCGCCACGGCCACTGGCGGCCAGGTGAATCGTGGCGGATCCTGCGATCGTGGTGGCGACTCGGCTTTTGCCGGATCGGGGCGCGGGGAGGCCCAGGATCGGCAGGCGGCGGCGGGTGTGGAGGCGGCCCGGCGGCGCGCACCCCAGAGCATCCTGCCGTGACGTGGGAAACCAAGGCGGGTTGGGGGCGGACCCCGGATCTGGGCCATTTGGGCAGGGCTGGATCTGGGCAGATTTTTATTTTTTTTGATTATGTAGGCGGGCGAAATAACCGCCACGAAAATAAATGATTTTCTATGACCCTTTGTTGGTGGCGGACATCAAAACGCCCACGAAAATCAAATATGCATATAGAAGTTCGAGTTTTGTAGTAGTGTAGATCCGGTGACACCAGTCCCTCTAACAATAATGATTCATTATTCTTTTATCCCTCAATGGATTATTTTTTAATCCTTATTACCACAGTCACAAAAATATTTTTAAAAGAACAGACGCATTTGGCCGCAAGATGATACGTAGCAAAACCACCATCATTAGGTTTAACAGTGCTGCACTCGCTGTTCCTTAGCCACCCACCACTTAATATACATCTCATTAGGATCAAACCAAGGTTTGAGAAAAAAAAGTGTAAAAGGCCATACCAAAAGGACTTGTCCAATAGCGCCGACACGAATTCAAGCATGGGTCACTCCTTGGTTATATTCGGACGGCAATGTACGCTCCAAAACCTTGGAATCTCACTTCTCCTTTTAAAAATCATTCCGAAGAAAAGGAGGCCGTTCAAAGTTACAATTTTGTTCGAATCTCACCTTAAAATTCATTCATTTCACGTGTGCCTTTTTGGAATCATCACACAAAAGTAGTTAAATATGTCGCTAATAAATCTGTTGCTCTTGTGGACCATGTCTGAGGCGTGGTGGTGAATAAAGCAGGCTTAAGAAAAGAACAGTGTTAGCATCTACTAATGAATCTAATAATCTCACACCGAAGAAAATAGAATAAAGAATAAATGAACAATCCCTTGAGGGAGAGAAAAAAAGAGGAAGAGAATAACAGCAGAAAAATCCAACGGACAAAAACAGTTTCTCCCTATGTCAAAAAGAAAACACAATTCTAAATTTAAACAAAATCAATCTTTCTTAAGTTTTAAGTAAATTCATTTAAATTGATATTAGTCACCTTCAACCTTGCCCCCTCTTCATCCCGCACGGCCCAACCGCCTCCTCATTCTGTGCCTCTTAGTTCTCGATTGCACCAAGTGTCCCTGTCTGCGTCGACAACCATGCCCTCCACCTGCGTCCTCGCCCGGCCGCTGCCATCGCCTCGATTGCGGCGCTTCTGATTCAGCGAGCTATGTGGCCATGGAGTTTTAAGCGAAAGCGGTGAGTGCCATGAGTGACCGCTTTCATTCCCTCCCTCACTCCTTTCCGAGACGACCTCCCACGTCCTACCCTTGCAGGTTGCTTCCATCACCACCGGCGCCACCAAGGCCCATAATCCCATCGTGTTGTTGTTCCCACCGGCTTGGCTTTTGCCTTCCTCACTCAAAGCTCCTATGCTCAGGGAGATTCGAAATGCAGAACCTAACATCGGCGAGGTCTCCGTCCTCGCCGGGTTCTTCCCTGATCGATCGGGCGTCTTCTGACTGCGTTTGAGTAAATGCATGGGAGAAAATAAATTGTTATGTTGGTTGTGTTTAGTTCACACGGGATTTGACAACTTTGTAGCGATTTTCGTTTGTTTGTAGTAATTATTTTTCACTGTCGTGAGGTAAATGAATTTAAAAATTCGTCTAACTGCAAAATACGTGTCAAACTATAGTTAATTTTTGCCACATTTGATCTGTCGTATGGTAAAAATTTGATATAACGTGGCCCATGGTTTTAAACAGCCGTTGTTTTTTGACATAGAGACCAGCTCAGCGGTTAGATTTTGTAAGAGCACGGCTGTCGGTGCACGAGGAGTCTTCAATTAGCGCTTTGCGCTTACCGCGGACGATTCATCATCAGCATAATATTAATTAATACTAGTATTAACAAGACCATAATTCATCAAGAAAAATATTAACAAGACCTGAGATATTTTTGATTTCAGTTTCTTTCTTTTTAGAGAGAAGAAGGGAGCGACAGAGGCGTCGATAAAAAGGCGTAAGCCGTCGCCACTCTTTCCCCATTCCACGCTGCCTGCGCCCCGGCACCTACCTCCCACTTCGCCGCCGGCGGAGGTGGAGTCGATGCCGGAGCCGCCGCTCTGTTACCCCTATAAAAAGGGAAAAGGAGAGTACCAACCAAGCGAGCGAGCCGGCGGCGGCACGGGTCTGACGAGCAGCCAGCCATGGGGCACGGCGTGAGCTGCGCCCGCACCGGCGACGAAGCACGACTACTTCCGCGCGGCGCAGGTCGGGGACCTCGACGCCCTATCCGTGCTCCTCGTCGCCGACCCTTCCCTCGCCCGCCGCCACGCTCTACGACCGCCTCTCCGCGCTCCACATCGCCGCCGCTAATGGCCGCCTCGAGGTGCTCCCCCTCCTCCGCTCTGCTCCCTATCCATCCACGGCGTGTCGGCGTGGCCTCTGAGCTCCAGCTGCCATCCAGCCAACCACCTCGCTCACCTCTCTCCATCTCCTTCGTGCAGGTGCTGTCCATGATCTTGGATCACGGGGGTGCCGCCGGACGCCGTGAGATCGGCACAGACGCAGGTGCAGGATCCCAATCCCATCATCAAGCCTGGACTCCTTCCCTTTTGCAGCTCGCAGGATCTCTCCAGGCTACACTGCTTCAAAATCTCTCTCTCCCGCTTCCAATCAAATCAAACGACAAAATCTCATCCTTTTTCCCTCCTGCTTGCTGTTCTTGTTGTTCTCTGTCAGACTCCGCTGATGCTCGCGGCGATGCACGGCAAGATCGACTGCGTGCTCAAGCTCCTGCAGGCCGGCGCCAATGTGAGCACAACCTCCCAACTCCTCCTCCTCGCTGCCTTGCTCCTGCAAGCTAACTAACTGGCGCTGTCCGATCTGTGTCTGCCAGATCTGATGTTCGACTCCTGAACGGGCGGACCTGCCTGCACCACGCGTCCTACTTCGGCCACGTCGACTGCCTGCAGGCCATCCTCACGGCGGCGCGGACCACGCCGGTGGCCGACTCATGGCGTGAGATAGACCTTCGTCTCCCCTCCCATCAAATCATCGTCTCCTCTTGCTGCCGGCCGGCGGCTACTGCTGCTGTGGAAGCTTGGCAGGGGTTTCGCCCGGTTCGTCAACGTCGGGACGACCACGGCGCCACGCCGCTGCACGCTCGCCGCCAGGCAGGGCCGACCTGGCTGCGTGCAGGTGCTGCTGGAGACAGCGCCATTGTCTCCGCCACCGGCTCCTACGGGTAAAGCAAATCTTGTCTGCGCGGTGTGGTCGGCGGTCTCCTCTTGCTCAGTCAGTCTGCTGCTGCTCCTCACCCATGTATGATTGATTGATTGATTGATTTGCTCGCCGTCGCCGCTGCTGCAGGTTCCCCGGCAGCACGTCGCTACATCTGGCCGCTCGCCGGTGGGAACCTGGACTGCATCCGGAAGCTGCTCGCTTGGGGAGCAGATCGTCTCAGAGGGACTCAGCAGGGTGAGCACCACATTTTCTGAATCTCTCTGTAGATCGTCTATTAGCTCAGTGTACAAGAGTATAAAAGATTAGATGTGAGGTCTGACGAACAAAACAAGAACAATATGGGTCCCACATTGAACGCAACCGGTCTGGTCTACTACTAACTATATCAAGTGGAGTCAGTCATCAACCACTTGCGTGAATTCTTATTTGCAAATTGGAGTCATCATCAACCACTTGCCCCAATTCACGATTAGGAGATTCAACTGGGGAGGAGGGCACAATTGCAGTTGTCGACGGGCGTTGTTATCAGAATTGCTGCCTTTTGCTGAACGAATGGAAATGGCTTGCTCATATCTGCTTTCGGTCCCTGCAGGAGGATTCCTTATGCTGTTGCGCGAAGCGCGCAACCACGGAGCGATGTGCGGCGCTGCTGAACCCTACATCAGCTGAGGCCCATGGTGTGGCCTTCCCCACTCAAGTTCATCAGCGAGCTTGACCCGGAGGCGAAGGCGCTCCTCGAGCGGCACTGATGGAAGCCAACAGAGAGAGAGGGAGAAGAAAGAAGATTCTGAAGGGCACAAAGTACTCTCCACCATCGCCTTCCCCTTACTTGGGCTTGAGAATGATGCCGATGCCATTGACGACGTGTCCTCGGAGGTATGCGCTTGCATGTTCAGTGCTTTCTGTGACAATTGTGAGGTAGAATAGAATCCCAATGGGATTATCCCATGAACCATGATCATCATTTGCTAGTTCATTGTTGTGTGTTCTGACAAAATGAGGAACTGATGCATCCATCACCGACCGTTCATCTATGCTCGCTTGATCATTCACCCTGCAGGCGAGCGACACGGGCTGTGCTGCATCTGTTTCGACCAGGCGTGCACGATCGAGGTGCAAGACTGCGGACACCAGATATTGCGCGCCGTGCACGCTGGCGCTATGCTGCCACAGCAAGCCGGAACCCGACGACGCTGACACTACCATCGCCAGCCTGCCCATTCTGCCGCGGCAACATCTCACGGCTACTGGTGGCGAGCAAGCACCATGTCCAGCGACGACGTCGACACCGACAAGGCTGCTGCTGCTGTGGCAGCGGCCTCCTCCCCACAGCTGGTCCGGCGGCGGTCACGACAGCTCTCACAACTCAGTGACGGCGGGAGCAGCAGCTTCAAAAGGGACATATCGTCCGGCCGTAGCGGGATCGTTGTCAAGATCGGGCGTGGGTCGAGGCCGGATGGCCGATAGTGACAACAACGGTGGCGACATGGACAAGCCCGAGCACGACCTGTGATGATCGGTGTTGGATTGGATCCTGTGCAAGTGGAGCAGAGCGCCGGCTGTTGTGATCGGCCGGTTGGCTGGTTTGTGGTAATGAAAGCTGAAGCAGCCATTGCCACTGGCTTTCCAAGATGAGGGACATCCAACTCCACAAGAAGCGTGATCGTGGGTTTATATGAATATATATACTAGGAGCTACTTAGTATGACTACTACTACTAAAATAAGTAGTGTAATGCATTCTCTTCTGCCTCGCCCCGTGTATCTGTCTGTCTTTCTGTCTGTCCTATTTTTGGGCGTGCAAGGATTCACCTGGCCATTGCCAACCGTATTCCATTGTCACCGCATTGTCACCGGCTATAAGATTCTATTCCATTCCTTCCCTGTTCTTGCAGCTTGAGCTTGAGCCACAGACATGTAACCATCGGATTGTGTTGTAAACGGTCAGGAACTGTGGCTGCCGTTGGTTCGACTGGACTGGTTGATCTGAATTCGAGTTGGATGTTGATGTGAGCTCTAAAGATAGCCTGCCATGGCATGTGAGTTGTGTCGGTCTGTCTCCGATCCGGGTCTCCCCATGGCCCGTGTGATGTTGTAACGATGCGCTCGCCCCGGATTTTGGCCTGGCCGATGCTTGTTGCCTGGCGCTGCAATGAGTGATTATGGCGTCTCCTGAGTCCTGTGCTCGGTACACGGTGGTCCTCCCCGTCCCCGTCGATGTCCTTTGCGGTGAATCTGCCAAAGGGATACGCCACTGCTCTGCTCTGGGACTCGGCTCTGCTGCCGGGAGGAAGACCGGCCGGCCGGGACGCTCTGCTGCAGGCTCACCGTCACGTCACCGGTCCACCGTCCACGAGGCCGGGCCGTCCGGCGGTGGCAGCTGGTGGTGCCAATGGTCGTGACTGATGCGCGCGAAAGCTGTGGTGGTCGTCGCTCTGTCACGGTCTCTCATAGCAGCCGCAGTTATTATGCGCCGTGCATGCTGTTTCTACTGTAATTACTGTGGATGGATGGATGCCGATGCGTTACAGTTGCAGCACACACGGCCAGGCCAGCCGATGTCACTGTTCAAAAACAAAATTGAAACAACCTTGGATAAAATTAGGTATTATTGAATATGTTAATATTAAGCATGTTTTAATACATAAATGCTGATGTTCTTTTTCTGTAAAATCTAATTAAATGGTGAGGTTTGTGTAACTCCTTGTGACACTCTTCGTTGACCCCTCCTTGTAAAACAATTTAGTTCATTTTGAGATGGGAGGAAGTGAGTTACAAGACTGGCTGGAGTCTCTCCTGCTAAGCCGACCATGGCGTGTGGAATTCTTGTGCAGTTCATACGCAGCCAGCTTTGCTAGACTAAAAGATGACTGCAAGAGACAAACAAAAAACAATAGGCCGTACGTGTAGACTACTCGTCTGGTTTGACTACAGCCATGACCTAACACAGTGTTTTCTCAAACTGAAATACTAGTTGTATCCGGCTGTCACATGGACGCGTTTCCAGTCCCAGATGAGATGGCGTCATTGACCAAAAGTGCTGCTGCCAGTGTGAAGTGTGACGGAGGCTGCTGGGGCCTGGGGGCAGATATTTTGCCAGCCAGCCTTTTTCTTTGCAGGTAGATAGGGACGCGTCATGCTATGGTGGTTTTATCCATGCCCACAGCTTTCAATCTATCTGCTTTCATAGTCGCAAATAGAAAGTCGTTTTTGAGAGTCGCGTCTTGAGTCAGCTACTGCATTTTTGGTCAGGTTTGTAGAAAACTCATCGTCTCGACGTTTATATCTCGGATAAATTTATTAAAAGCTAGGCGTAAAGTCTGATGATCTAATTACTTAGCATAAATATTTATATATTTTTAATATATATTGCAGACGCGGTTTGAAAGCGTTGAGCTTACCGAGAACTGAGCGTAGCTGTTATGGGCGGGAGGGAGTATCTATCAAGCGAAAATATCTAGGGCATGGCACACTTGATCATCGGATGACGAAACCTGCTAATCCCAAAAAGAAAAATGAGGGTACCGTATCGGGCGAGTCTTAGTGGGAAGCCAAGACACCGTTTTTCAGTTCAACCATTATAAAAACATTGTTAAAGTGTTATTATCACCTCAGCGCGACTGGATGATCGATGGCAATGGACTTATCAGTGAGCTATCAAGAAAATTCGTACACATGCTGATAGAGGCAATAACACCATATAATGAAGTGCTTTATCTAACTATCAACGAGCTCTCAAGAAGAATGCCAAACGTGTTGATGGATGGAAGATGCGGCTAGAGGAACTTTGCTTACTGAATATTTGAAAGATCCGGTTTCGGTTTTGGTTATATTAAGAAGAAGAGTTTTAGCAACACCACCCACATGCGTGAGACCGCTCTGGGGCAGCAAACTGAAAGCCGCGGCAGCTAGCCGAGTGAAAAGCAACCGCAAATAAGAAGCTAAGTGCGGAGAAACCAAGCCTGAGTCTAGAAAACTCACCTGGCGCCCAGCCAAGAGACGATTCTGACCTTCGGCGCCGCCGTCGCTAGTCCAGCGGACGGGTTTTCACGCGTGGAAGAAAGACAGGGACGCGCGGCGCGGGAAGCGGCGCCGCGAGGCGTCGCCGTCTGACTTTTCGCCCATGGGACCCGGTCGAGACATTGGCTCGGGATCCCGAGACTCGGGGAAGTCGCCACCGTCGTCGCGCCCGATCGTCACTCTTCGAAGCCTCAGCCGGAGAGGCATCGGCCGTGGCCCGGCTGCGCACGCGGCAAAGGCTGCGTCGACCACCTCTTGCCAAGCCAACATCTTAGACCGGCTATCGCCACTGTGGCTCGCTCGTCCACTGCCCGCCCGACGGTGCCATGCTTCGTCATCGTCGTAGCGTGACCTCCGCAGCACGGCTCAACCACGGGAGCGCGAGCGAGTCGCTCTCGCGTCCCCCGCGAGGCGCCTCGTTCCCCACCGGCATCCGCGGTTTCCAGCGGCGGCTCAACCACGGGAGCATAGACCGAGGCGGTCGCCCCTCGCGGGGATCTCACTGTGAGACAACCGGAGGCCGGCGAGGCGGGATACCACCACCCCTCACGGATGCCGTGCAAGGGAAAGCCGCCGGCTAGGGGCAATGAGGGGAGGGAGGGCGGCAAGGAAGGGAACCGCCCCTCGGCGCCTGCGGCCTAGCCTCCAGCAGCGCGCGCCCACCGTGAGCATCGCCCGTCGGCCGCCCGCTCGACCCACGCGCGCAGCGAAGCGCGCCAGCCTGACGAGAAGTCCGGATCAGAGGCAGAATCCAGGGCCCCAAGCCGCTGCGCCGCACCATGGCGGCCTCACCAGGAGGCGTACCCGGCATGGGTGCGGTCCGGCCGCCGAGCGCCCGGATCCGGCCGCGGCCGCGGCTATCCGACGCGGGAGCCCGATCAGAGCCGTCGGGCACGGGGGTGAGCCCGGGCGGCCCTATCGGCGTCACGAGCGGGGAGGGAAGGGAAGGCGGAGAGGCCGCGTCGCCATCCCCCGCGGCCCAGCAGCCGCGGCGCCGCACGTCCACGCTCCTAGCCTGCGCCCGGGTCCCGCAGCGACTCCCGGCGAGGTCAAGCCGGCCGGCCGCCGCGAACAGCGCCGCCACACCACCAGCGAAGGGGCCCCGCCGCCACCATCGGCCGACAGCGGCGCTACTTTGCTGGTGGCTGCTCCAGGCGGCGGAGAGGAAAAGGGAGGAGAGGCGCTGACAGCGGCTAGGGATTCCAAAGCGCCGCGTGGGGAAGCAGCCGCGAGTCGCGGAAGAATCTGGATTTACGATTTATACGAATATAGATGTTGGCTATAGACGGAGAGGGAGATGGAAGCACGGGAGGATTACTCCCAGACTGATGGTATGTTTTATAGGCGTAGCATATTGTTATCTTGATCACGTTGTGGATGCCCGCGATGGGCGATCTAGGTTGAGACGAAGGGGAGAGGCTGAGTAATGAGAGGTTTTAGAGACTCTGATCATAAGCTAGATCAATGAATAGTTTTTAAGTCTAAGTCATAGAAATTAGTGGAGAAATCGAGGCCAGGGTGGTGGTGGTGGTGGGGCTGGAGCAGCCCCCTTTGGATCTGCCACTAGATGCCCCAACAGCGGAGGTTTTCACGCTCTAAGAGAAGGGCTCATGTTAGCCCCGACCTATTTAGTTGCCAAGGAATCATCATTCGAGTTTAATTGTTTTCGATGGGGGTGAATACTAGCGTAAAATCGTGCAGTGGTACTCTCGTAGGATTTTTAATTCCATACTATGGAATCATTGTAATATGAGATATCAATAGAGTAGCGTACAATGTAGAGAATTTAGCTATTCAGTCAAAAGGATTCTTGTATTTGGGTACCCCTTAGCTTCATTGTTGAAGCCCTAATGAACGATGTAATTACATTTTAAATCAATAGAAGTGCGCCCAGGATGGCTACCCTGTTATAAACATTTACCATGGCAAAGCAGAAAGTTGCCAAAACCTGAATAAAAACATTTTACCATATTATAGACATAGCATGCATGCCAAAATGTAAGAGCGTTGATAAATTTTGGTAGTAGTATATAACCAAATGGTAGCCAAATTCTTAGCTTTCCAAATTTTGACTACCAGCGGGTCTCTCTACCCCTAGTAAGGTCTGCAGGGTCTTTGCTAAGAAAAATGTCTAGCTATGCGCGCCAAGACAAAGTCCTCAACCCGGCGTTCTCGATCGGCTCTCTATCGAGCTATGACAATTACGCGATGGTTTTCTCGGCTCATCCATGGCAGCGGTGTGGTTACGGACTAGGACTGTCATCACACCGCGTTGCCTTTTCTATAGTGGCCGTTGATGACACAGGTAGCACCACACTCCACAATGCGCTGTCATGCATGCACCTTTGCTTTTTCGGCTCGATCGGCTCAATGCATCATCCTTTTCCCGCGGTTTGTCTCGAACTTTTAATTAAATTTAATTGGTGCTTAAAAGCTTGCGACGTCACACTACTATTGCGTTGAAAGTTGTTATTAGATAGAACTTGGGTTAGAAAGAAAGAGACGGATAAGTAGGTTTTTGGTATGACCAAACCTGATCCCAACTTGCACTTTTGAATAATATACACAATTTACTCGGTCTACATAGAGTAGTTTAGTCACATAAAGCCTAGATTTTCCCAAATCCCAGGAGTTGGAGCCTTCTAGGTAGCTGTTTTCCAAGACAGCCATTGACCCAGATGGTGAAAAGCGAAATCAAGAAAACAAGAAGAGCGTTATGGAGTGCGGTTGATCACGAGAAAGCGAGTCTGGGCATGCGCATGCGTACCTAGTACGGTTTTTGCCAGAGCTGAAGGAGCGTCACGTCCAGTTGAGCAGGGCCAGCATCAGTAATATTGGAAGCGCCACTGTTCTTGAGTGCGCCATCGGCGTCCACTGTCGAATTCATTCATATCCTTCAACCTCATCAGGGTGCTGCGGCGTCGTCCTCTTCATGATCACTGTCAGCGACATTAACATCATCACTGCACAAATGATGCATAATATAGCTTGTTTGTGATGAATAAATAACCATTACACATCACGATAACTCTACAACTACGTATTGCATTTTAACACGAGAAGCAGAACATGTATGCGAAAGTATGGCCAATGGGCACCTGCCAAGCATCATATGCTGGATAATTGGGTTGACCACTGGGTTCACAACTTCCACGTGGAAAGAAACACTGGAACACAGCATAGCGCCGAGCATTAGAACATGGTTATTAGCAAGTGCACTTAGCCAATATATGGAAACTGAGGGCATATTTGTAGCAGCGAACCTATTATAAGGAGTCCAATCACAGTCCTGAGTTGATCCATTTCACAAGGTGACAAAGCACACATTTTGCATCACCATTTTACAGCCAAGGAACAGAAGTGCCGAATAGTAGCAGCGCTAAGCACTTTTCTATTTGTACCATGGCCCATGATACAAGAGTCCTGCAAGTATTCAACTCTTAGCCCAATTCAATTCATCTAAAGTCAAGCACAGAATGGCAATCATCATTCACCTTGAGCAGAATGTAGCCTACAAATGCTGAATTATGATTACGTTCTATCCCTGACTTCAGGTGAACATCAAAGGTCCTGCAGTACTCAACTCTTAGCCAATTCAATTCAGCTAAAGTCACGCACAGAATGACAATCATGATTCAGGCACGGGGAAATACTGAACTATGATTAACATTGTATCCATGATTTCAGGTGAACATCAACCAGTATTTAAATGAACTGTTACCTGAATATTCATCTGTTGTTTTGTGACGCGCAACACATTTCATCACCAACACAAAGCACGTATGTTTGCCTTCAACCCCGTCAGCAATAGCATCATTCTGCAGCTGAACTTGGTCTCAACTCAGTCTGAATCTGATTCTTTTACACAATTAGACCCCTAACCATTTCCAGAAAGTTTTCCAATCTAATTCTCACGTTCATCATTCTACGCAATCTACAGATGGGCAAAGTGCTCATTCAGCGTGCAAAACTTGAGGTACAGAAATAAAAATTCTAATAACAATTCCTGTGGCCTGCTGATGGCGAGAAGATGGTAGGAAGAGGCAAACTTAAAACCCAAATAGACGTCTGATTGGTCACAAATTGAATATCTGAACAGGCTACCTGCATTTCCGACCATCGACCTGGTTTGCCGTGGTTTCAACTGATATGTCTATGCTAAAAGTGCTCCAGATGCCAGGGCTCACAATGCTTATCCTGGACCAACCGTGCCCAGGAGGAAGAAGATGGCGATGGCACGCAATGGTTGCCCTTCCGCGCCGGCGTGCTACCCGCGCTCAGGGACGCCACCGCCCGCGCTGAGGCAGCCGCGTCAGCACGCAAGGGCGGGGGCACCGAGCGAGCGGCGGACGAATCCCATGCAAGCGATGGAAGACGGATCGCATGCACTCGCACGAGGAAGGGAATGGAGGATGATCCGCGATCAACGCCGCGGTGGCGATCAACGTGGCGGCCGATGAATCGCACATCGATTGGCTAAAAATTCAAATTCAAATCAAATTCAAATCCCCCGCGCTTGCTCGACGATGCGCAGCCAACCGCGACGAACGGCACCGCATCGGCCACCCGCGCCGGCCGCTATAAAACCCGCGCCCAACTTCTCCAAATTCCAAAAACACAATCTCCTCGCCGGCTTCCTCCCCAAACCCAGATCATCACCACCACTCCGTGCAAGTGCAAATCCGATTTCCATCAACTCGAGAGATGGAGGCAGCGGTGCCAGAAGGCGGCGAAGAAGGGAGCAGCCGGGCGGGCGGTGGGCGGCGGTACGAGAGCGCCGAAGAAGGGGGCAGCCGGGCGGCCGGTGGGCGGCAGCGACAGGAAGAAGAGGGGTCGGGATCCGCCAGGGCGGGCTGCAGTTCCCCGTGGGCCGCGTCAAGCGGTACCCTGAGGATCGGGCGGTACGCCGAGCGCGTGGCCTACGGCGCGACCGTCTACCTCGCCGCCGTCCTCAGTACCTCACCGCCGAGGGTCCTGGGCTGGCCGGCAACGCCGCCCCAGGACAACAAGAAGAGCCGCATCATCCCACGCCACCTCCTCCTCGCCATCCGCAACGACGAGGGCTTAACAAACTGCTTTGGCGGGCGTCACCATCGCGCATGGCGGCGTGCTCCCACACATCCACGAGGGCCTCTTGCCTAACAAGACCTCCAAGAGGGTTGAGAACGACCTCCCCCTCCGTGACGCGGCCGAGAGGCCGCTGCCGAGTCGCTCGAGCGAAGTAGGAGGGCCTGCCTCGTCGTCTCTTTTCAATAGTTTATCCTCATCTCCAGTGGACTGAGTAGTCGTGGATGGAGTAGTGATGCGTCGCCTCATTTAGTTTTTCCTTGGTCGATCTAATTAAGTCTAGCCCTAGTGGTGGTTGGTGATAGCATCTTTTTATTTTACCTAAAGATTGAATGGGAAGTGCCTTACTTTCTTTAATGTGATCTATCCCTAATGTTGTCTCTGATTCCAAATTGGCTCCATCCTATTATGGTTTGCATTCATATATGATGATTCTTTGTAGCATGACCAAACGATTGCGATGGTTGAGTACATTTCTGACAAAAATTGGTAGATCGGCAGGTACATTCAGACCTAAGATTCGTGCTGTTGTTTTTATTTTAAAATTTGATGTACTGCCGTGATGCCGTATCGACGTCGCTGAAATGAAGTCATCGAACTTTGAATCTGAGTTTGAAGTGGATGTCGATTCAGGACAAATTTTTCGTAGTTCTACATGTGGGTTTTGCTCAGATTGGTGAGCCTGTGTCCAGTTGATTCAGTTGAGGGGTTCAGATATGCAACCAATTTGCTGTTGGAGTTGTGAAGTTGTTTGGTTTTCAGCCACTCCAGCCATCCCTGTGGTGCCCTAAAAATAGCATATGAATGAACTGGAAGAGTCTGTGTGGTGGCTACAACTTGCATGTGCAAGTCCAAACACCCAGCACCTTGGCGGGAACCAAACACAAAATTTCGAAACGCAGTCTGTGGAACAGGCTGTAGGAATGACAGGAGCTAATTCTGTGGCAATAATTTGTTCATAATTTCATCACTTTGAAGTGTTTCAGGGGCGCGTTCGTTTCCCAAAAATTACATAGTACCAAACAAAAACATTCACGCCTAGGCTGTACACCCGAATTTCAAATGATAGAAGGGGACAAATTCAATCACCACCGATGGATTATACATATCACAAAAGGGAGTCGAATATTACGATACCAATGGTATTTCTAACATGCCAAACATATATTGGCACTCAGGCCAGAAAAAGAATATTTAGCCAATCTTGTGTTACTAGCTTCAGCTACTACCGACTCCCCAGGGGATTTCGGTTTTTGATTGAGGGTCACTACTAGCGGTATACACGACATCATACAAAATAACAATACTCGTTCCATGTGGTAAACGGTCTCCCCAGTTTTCGTAGTTTTCGTCAGCATCCTCCACCTTCCGGCCGGCCACCAGCACCTCCTCAGGCCCTTCACGACGATGTAGGTAACGCTACGAGATCCTGGCTGGCACAGCTTAACATCCCACAATGCTGGTTGAGTAGCTTCAAGGTCGAAAGCAGGACATGTCTTAAACAAATCACTGCTACAGAGTTTGATCTGCGCAGGAAACGAAGAGTTGTCAGCATCTCAACTCATCGCAGTGCTACAGCCTTTGGCTTCATAAGCGTCACTTGCAGGCAGAAAGTCGTTCACGGCAGCCTCCTTGTGTCTCATTCTTCTTGTCTGAATGTCCCACGGTTAAAGAAACCATTTAATCTAATAACAGGACAGGAGGCATCGTCTTAAAGATAGTTAACTTACTTGACCAAGTATTTTTCTTCCAAAAGGTGGCAGAGGCCGTGATGTCATGTCAAGTTTGCTGGGAATTTGCAAAGTAGTTTATTGCAGATAAGATTAGATATGAATCTACTGAAAGCATGATGAAAATATTGATCACTTTGTGTAGTACTGGACTCTAGAAGAAGCAGGACTAAATGCTGATGTTCATCACACGTTGCCTTTTCTATGGTGGCCTTTGATGACACAGGTAGCACACACTCCACAGTGCAGTGAGCAGCTAATGCCGCTGTCATGCACCTTTGCTTTTCCGCTCTCGATCCGGCTCAATGCAATGCAAGCAAAATCATCCTTTCAGCCAGTTTATGTGTCGAACTTTTTAAATTTGAGTGATGGTTAAAAGCTTGCGGCGACACACTACTATTGCGTTGAGAGGGATGTTATTAGAATGGAACTCGAGTGCGCTGGGTTAGAAAGAAAGAGACCGGATAAGTAGGTTTTGAAAGGTATACTGACCAAACCTGATCCCCAATTGCACTTCTGAATATCTACATAGAGTGAAAGTTTAGTCTATAAAGGCTTAGATTTTCCCAAAATCCCAGGAGTTGGAGGCTTGTAGCCTAGCCTGTTTTTCCAAGACTTTGGCCGTGAAGAAGCTCCGGATGGTGTTGGTTTTTCACTTTGGGGAGAAAGCAAGAAGAACGTTATGGAGTGCGGTTGATACTGGGAGAGGAAACAGTCACCGGCATGATTAATACAAAAGCCCGGTAGAGGGGTATTCCCCCTCCTGTTTCATCACAGTCTACAGTCGCGCATGCGCATGCGTACCTAGTACACGGAGGTTTTGCAGAGCTGAGAAGAACGTCACGTCAAGTTGAGCAGGCCAGCATCCGGCATCAGTAATATTGGAAACGCCACTGTTCTTAGCCCAGGTGCGCCATCGAGCGCGTCCACTTCAATCGAATTCATTCTTCAACACCTCATCAGGGTGCGCATCTTCTTCAGGATCGCTGTCAGGCGACGCAGCTGAACCTGTGCCAGTAACAGCCGCTGCACAATGATGCAACATGCTTGTTTGTGATGAATAAATAACCATTGATACACAGCCCTGATAACTCCACAACTACTTATTGGCATTTTTAACACAAGAAACAGAACATGTCTGAAAGTATGCGAATTGATAGTGAGTCTGGCTAATTATAATGCCATTGAAAATAAATTACTAACCTTGCCCATCTCCATGTTTGAGTGAGTCACGAGTGCTAAAAACCTTTCCCTTAGACCCTGAAACAGCATTCATATTTATAAAGCATGGATTAAGGGATGGAGAAACATATGGTGGCATCATGTCCAGATTCGACCTTCCAGATAGCATGATACCATAATAAGCGTACCGCACTTGGTTAATGGCAAGTGCACGCCGTAATATGGAAACGATTGCATTTCTAGCAGCGAATCTATTACGGCAGTCAATCATTGTCATGCCAAAAAGGCACACAATTTGTATCACCATTTCAAAGCCAAGGAACAGAAATACCAAGAATAGCCCATCACTAAGCACTTTTCTATTTGTACCATGGCCCACGATACAGAAAGGTCCTGCAGTATTTAACTCTTAGCCCCAATTCAATTCATCTAAGTCACGGACAGAACAGTCATGATTCACACACGGGAGGACGTCCACTGAAGCCGGCGAAATTATGATTACCATTCTATTCACTTAACTTTCAGGTGAACATCAACCAGTATTTAAATGAAACTGGCATTTGATCTATCTGTTGTTTGTTTGATAAGCTAACACAACTACATTTATGTTTGCAATAACCCAGTCAACATCATTCTGACTGAACTTAGGCCAAAAAGAGTCTGAATCTGACTCTAATTATTACACCTAACCATTCTAGAAAGTGTTGCAATCTAATCCTCACGTTCATCATTCTAGCAAAAGTCAGATGAGGCAAAGTGCTCCATTCAGCGTGCAGAGCTTGAACGGCGAAACAAATTCTATCTTTTAATTACCTTTGAGTGCTGATGGCGAGAGATGGTAGGGAAGAAGAAAAACCAAATGGCATCTGTAGCGGTCAGTGGTCACAAACTGAATATCTGAACAGGCCAGCTGCATTTCCGGCCATCTGACCTGATGCCACCGTGGTTTCAACTGATATGCCTATGCTACACTGCTCAGATACCTTGACAATGCTTATCCACGGGACCTGAGCATCGTAGCTCGGCTTCTTGTCTGTGCCAGCAGATGCAAGATGATGAACCAAGGATTGTTTCATGAAGATTGTCTGTGATAGTGAGTTGGTGTAGAGAAACTAATAACAGGGAGAGATTGAAAGGACAATGCTTCTCCTTGCACAATTTGTTGCCTGTCAGTAAACCCCGTGTCAAAACACAAGACGTGCCATGTTGCAGGGGCGGCGGCAGGGCATGGGACGAGCATGAGGAGCAACTTGGGACAGTGAAGATGGCAGTGGGCACACGATGAAGACGAGCAGTGGCGGCCGTCTCCACGCTCCCAGGTTGTTCCGCCAACGCCCGGATCAAATGACATTCAGAATCTCCAAATTTCTCAAATATAAACGGCTCATATGTAAAAAGTATCAGCAGCTTCCTCCGTTACATTCTTGTGAGCATGCAATCAAAT